>JAULUF010000028.1:21132500-21732500 GCA_031834385.1 Semotilus atromaculatus
GAAGGAGCAAAGTAGTGAATTCATTCACCAGCCACAAAGTCTCCAAATCCAATAGTGGTTAAAGTGATGACGACAAAGTAGATGGCCTCCAGTGTGCTCCAGCCTTCAATGTGTTGGAAGATGAGAGCAGGGAGAGCCACAAACAGCAGGCACCCGAACAGGATGAACAGGACTGTGGATGTCACACGGATTTTAGTTTGGCTCACGTTCCATTTCTGTAAGGGAAAACAGATGCGAAGAGAGGTTGAGAATGACAGGTGGAAAAGACAATTAAGCTCATTATAAATCACTGTTGAGAGACGTCCACAGTACGTAACCAGAAACCGTCTGAAAACATTCATTCTTACACAATGTCTGGCATCTAGTATACACTGTCACACATGAGACATAGAGAAGTACATATACGTATACCATTCAAAAGTGGGATCGGCAAGATTTTATAATGTATCGCCAAGGCTGCATTTATGCGTTTAAAAACACAGTACAGACTGTAATATTGTGAAGAATTATTACAATTTAAAATAACAGTTTTCTATTTTTTATATATATTTAAAATGTAACTTACTGCTGATTTTTTAGCATCATTACTCTTCAGTGTCACATGATCCTTCAGAAATCTTTCTAATAATGCTGATTTGGTGCTTATCAATAATCAGTTGCTTAATATTAAAATATAAAATATTTTGTAACAATGTAAATGTCTTGAGTTACCATTACTTTTGATCAATTTAATCCATCCTTGTTAAATATTTGTTAAAAAATGTAAAAAAAATCTAATAAAATCTTACTAACCCCAAACTTTTGAACAGTAGTGTACATACAAAGAAAAGAAAGTAAATTAATAAATACAAAATCACAAACATTTAGATTTGAAATTTAGAGAAAATAAAAATAATAAATCAACTTCCAATTACATTTCACACTGTTATCTGTCATTTGATACATCCCACACTCATGGAAAACCTGGAAATATCGGGCAATTTTGAGATTATTGAAAAAGAAATTATTGTGAATATACATTTTTATAATTGTTCAGCTGTAAAATACTTAATCAGCTAGATAATTGATCTTGTGTAATGTCAATAGTGATAGCCATTTTCTGATAAAAAAAAAATAGTGCAGTTGAATCATATGTTTAAATTAACATTTGTTTTACACATTATTTACTCAATTCACACAAAAATGTTTAGAAATGATCAAGCCGCTATTAATATACTCATATCTGGCTTTATTAATAGACTGGGCAATAACTGTAAATGTTTGGCTAATTAATGTATATTAATGCAGTGTTGATAATCTCAAGCCAGTTGTACTGTAGGACGAATAATCAGCCTGGCTGAAATACTGGCCTATCACTAGTTTAAAGACCCCCTCGAAATGAGAGCTTTATGACCTTTAGTCAATTTGTGTTAGCTTTGAGTACACCAGTGGAAGGGGGATTACTACAAAATGTTGAAATTTTAGCAGATATACACATTTAAAATGTGCAAAAATAGGAACAGGACCAAAATATAGATCATAAAGAATGGATGAAGGAAACTATTGACTCGTACTGCACTAATCAGAGTTTCGTCCAATCAAACGCTGCAACCAACCAGCATCATGAATGATGATTCTAGATGTAAGGCTTAAAATGTGGAAACATGTCATCACAGGACAGAAAACTGCACTTGACAAGCAAATTCATTGAGTGGAGTTTGTGAAATAAACTTAGAAAAATATATTTTGCTTTCAGCCTTTAAGAAATTGTGTTTATTATGTGGTATGAGTGCAAAAAATAAAGATTGCACCAGCAATAAATAATTCACTATGCTGCATTGACTTCTGACAAAAAAACAACTGTATTGTGCTCTTCATTGTACACGTCAATGTTCCAAATTGTTCCTGTGCCAAAACACAACAGCTCAGCAGAAAAGAATGTTGATGTGTGTGCAATGAGTGTTAACAAGAGGGCCACCAGAGGCACTTAAGTTATTACAGCGAATCATTAAAGTGGCCGAATGTTCTGCAGCACCAAACAAGGCTATTAGTAGTAAGCAAGCATTTCTACAAAATTATATTTTAATAGCTGCAGGGGATTTATTGAGTGAAGACAATACAGTGCATTTCTGATTAAAGGGATTTTAAGTGCACAGCCTTTTATTTCTAAATTAATTATATAATAATATTGTTTAGATGTAATCTTTGACTTGCCATGGTGGTTATTACACTAAGTTTTTATAAATATTTCAAAGAATTAACTATTCAAGTTAAAAGAACAGAGTAGACCATTTACCTTTTTCAGGTCAACATGTAAAAAATCCCTGAAAATGTTTTTCATTCATTCCGTAAAAAAATTAAAAATAAAAAAATTCTAGAAACTAGTATAGATGTATGATTCTAGAAACTGCTGCACAAGTAAAAGGATTATAATTATAGATTAAAACGTGCATTAATGGTATAAATCCTGTGAGCAATTTTGCTAGGTTTTGGTACATGATTTTAGCTTAATTTAATCTCACCACAAACATCTTTTCCACTTTGGCGATTCCTTTGCCAAATATTGTTCCCAGCTGATCGCCCACTCCTGCTAAGAGGAACCCAAATAGTGGGATCCCCAGCAGTGCGTAGATAATGCAAAAGATCCTGCCTCCTTTTGTGTGTGGAGAGACATTTCCAAACCCTGCAGAAAGAGAAGTCCCAGACATTATGTGTAGGAATGATCTGCAAAACATACAGGTCCCAGCTAACAGGGAAAGTTCTCAGAACTTTGGCTAACGTTCTAGTAAGGTTCTTCGAGAAACATTAGTATAATGAGAAACTATTAATATAAATAATATCATTCATGAAAACATTTTCTGAAACTTTTTAGTTGGATGTTAAGTCTAATGTCTTTTAAATGTTACTACTCGCTACTTTCAGATAATTCAGAGAACATTCAAAGGTAACGTTCCCATAATACTTGCAAAGTGATAAAATAGAAAATACATTACCTTAACGGTCACCAAGAATCAAGAAAAAAACAACAACATTTTTTAAACATTTAAAAAAAACTGCCCATTTTGAACGATGACGTTTTCATAACTTAATAAGAATGTTCACAAAATGTTCTTAGAACTCATTTTTATTAGTTGGGGTATTACCGTGCTTCCTGAAACATTATTTTGTTGTTTTCTAAAGCTTGTAAGATATTTTGTTGAGTCAAACCGATAATTCAGAAAATTGAGAGGGCCTGCAAATCTCCTACCCTCTTAAAAAAAGAAGTTATAGGTATAAAGAAAGATACCTTAAGAGTCAGAAGCTTCACCGAGGCCGTCTCTAAAGGTTCCTCCCGACAACCCTTCTAAAACAATAGAGATCCCATGAAGGAACCCGTGGTCTGCAGACAGACCTGATACCTTCTGACACCTCGTAGGATGAGGGAAACTAAGACGTGTCTTACAGAAACCCCCCTCAATGTGAATGTGGCCAGCCGAAATAGCTGCAACACTCCTGCATGGTAGCAGGGGTTAGTCCTGCTGAGAGATGCTCTTGAAGGAACTCCTGAACCAACCAGGCAGTTAACTGGGTTAAGATGACACGGTTCACACCATGATGAAAATAGACCTCAGTCGAGAGACCAGAATCTATAAGCTGGTTACATTCGGGGCCAGGAGAGGAGATTTTTTGCTGAAAAGCGATTTCAGTGAGAACAGTCAGCTCCTTCAAGAGCTGACCTAGCATGCTCTGATCCCATGCACAGTTGCACACAACACAAAATTATTGCCCGTCACCCTCAGACATATATATCGGACATGGCAGAACAAATATCCTACACTTATTCTCTGTTTTAAGTCAAACTCCTGCTCTAAAACACAGACACTGTGACGAACTATACAAACAAGCGACTTCTAAAGATAAAGAAGCTGGTGATGCAGTGTCAGGCGCCATTTTATAGACAACTCACATACTGTGTAGCGTCACCTGACTTCATACATGGCCAATGACATTGGTGCGTGAGTACACGATTCAGACTCCGGTCACGCTGATAACATTCCCATAGAGTCAACGCAATAACGCAGCGTCGAAGTTCGCTCGAAAGGGAACCGATTCGATTATTTTTTCAAACCAAATCTACCAAATCCCTTGGTTACAACCCAGATTATGATTTTGCTCTAGGAGTATGAAGGGAAAGTAACATTTAGGAAATGTCCTTTTAAGTCTGAAATGCATTACATTATGCATTTACAAAGATATACAAAAACAAACAAGCTTTGAACAAAAAATGATTAAAACTGAATGTATTTTTTCAAGAACGTTTGACTCATTTGGTATATTAAAATGTGAGAATACAGCAAGAATATCAGTGGTTGTGGTGTGTGTAATACTACCTCAATAAGAATTTAAGCAATTATAAGAGCAAAAAGCTAAGCCACTGGACAGGCCCACTGCGAAGCGCAGCAGTGGGGGGCATTTCCGCAAGAGCCTCAATCCAATTACATTTCCTTTTTCCTTGATACTCATTAACTGGGCTCAATCACTCCAATCACACGCTGTCCTCTTTTAAATCTAATTAAATCAAAAAACCTTGAAAGAGACATAAAATGCTTTCCTACGAGACAACCTTAATCACACACGGCACAATGGAGACGAATAACTGTAATGTCTTCACACATAGCCTTTTGGAAGAATTATGCACATATGTTCATGGTTGGATAATATCATACTTGTTCCAGGAGATTAACTATAAGGATTTAAGTACATAAAATTGTATAATGTGTGTTAATGGCTTCAGAAAAAAAATAAATTTTCTCGGTCCCACTTTATATTAAGTGGCTTTAAGTACTATGTACTTACATTGAAGTTACTACTTTGATACAATGGACTTATACATGTTTTTACATTGTACTTATATTTTGAAAATACCTGCATGTAATTACAACTGTAATTAATTGATGTAATTACATTTGTAATTACACAGTTGACCCTTCCCTTACACCTTAACCTACCCTTAAATCGACCCATACCACCACACCTGTCCCTAACCTTACACGTATCACATCTCAATAGCAGCAAAAGTGTTTTACAATACAACCTGAACACAATAAGTACGTTGTACTTATTTTTCTATGTAAGTACATAGTACTTAAAGCCACTTAATATAAAGTGGGACCATTTTCTCCTTATACAAAAAATACTGTGGCCAGACACTTCATTGTTCAGATAGATAACATCATATTTCCTGACCTTAAATAGAAACAAACAACGAGTAATTCATTTGTCATAGACCTAGATAAGAACACAAACTTGTGACCAGTGGGCACAAAACCATTCTGCCATTCTTTTTGCAGCCCCTAATTTATTGAATATGATAAAATAGCTGCTCTAATTAAAACAAGTTTCCCAAACATAAACCAGCTCTGTTCCGATGCACATATAATATATTAATTGTGTCATATCTATAAAATTTTCATGCAAATGATTTCGATGCAAACAAATCTTCAGAAAAAAACATGAGCCACAGGATTTGATGCAGTGGTATGTCAGCGCATGTGTCTTCATCAATGAAAGAGAAATTGATGATGAAAACAACCTTCATAGAAAAAAAAATGGAATATGCTCTTATTCTCTTTGCTTAACCAATATATCTTGTTTGTTCTGTCTGCCACATGCACACAGTCTGACTTTGTTTTGGTCAACATACTGTGTCAACATTCTCAACCCTGAACATCGTCTCAAGTTAAGTCTGTATTCACACCAGTTGTCACAAAGTCCTACATTTGTTGATCACTTGTTGAATTTGTAAACAACAGCTTTAAAAAACTAATAAAAACAATGATAATGTTTAATCGAAACATGTTACTTTAGGGCATCAAGTCATATTTGTTTTCCAGGTAGTCCTTTTGACGAAATTTATGGACTGTACAATTTTTCATACGACTATTTTAACACCTCAAGTTCTCATCTGAATAATAATCATAATGATAACAATGAAAATTAAAGCTGCAAGCAGCATTTAGCGGTGTTCAAGCAGTTAAGGCAGTAAAGCTCAAAAGCATCAAAAGACATTAAGTTTTATTTAGCATACATTTAACTATTGACATCATAGATGGAATGGACCATGTTTTAGCATGATTTACCATGATATACCAAATTTTAGTGTGATTTTTCATGATTTACCAAGTCCCAGTATGATTTACCATGATTCTAGCTTGATTTACCATAGTTTACCATGATATACCAAGTTCTAGTACGATTCACCATGATTTACCCGTTCTAGCATGGTTTACCACAATTGATCACATTCTAGTATGATTTAATATGATTCTTATATGATACCACTTATTGGCTTAATTATGCTCATATCATTTTCACCTTTTTAACTGTTATAAAGGCATATTTTGTCAGATGTGTCTGAAAATGTCCATGTTTATTTAGAGTCATGTGTCACATGTTCTGACATTTTTGAACATTATTATATGATCATAGATGGAAAAGACCATTGACAGCCAATATAGGCAATTTACCATAGGAAATATATGGTTTTAAAGCTTTTTAAAAGTTATAGCGCCACCTATAGTCCGGTTGCTGTCCCCAAACTGAGGCCTACTTTCTGGCCAGGTTTCAAGTCTCTAGCCCTTACGGTTTGGTCTGCACGATGCGTTTTACGAATCCTTACAATTACAATAGGTTTTACAGCACGTTGTGTAAGAAGAGACCTTTTTTGACAGTTATAGCGCCACCTATGGTCCGATCTCCATGAAACTTTGCATGCTTCCTCACCATGTCCTGACACACATGCTCATCAATTTTTGTCAAGTTCTGAGTTTTCCTTTAGGATTTTGTCCCGCCCCTTTGCTAAATTACCCTGCTACAGCCAGCCAAATGCAAAAGTTCAACTTTTTTTCGATAATTATTGATCTAGAGAGTCCAGAGAATTGCCCTAGACTGGTCTGGTTCCGATCGGGAGAAAAACCAGGGACTAGTTCGCAAAAGTAGGTTTTGGACAAAATGCGAAAGCTTAAGTCTAAGTCAAACGGTCTATGAGTTATGATCGATTTAGCACTTTTGGTTGCTGTAGCGCCACCTATGGGCCAATCGGGGTCATACTCTGATAGGTTGTCCCCAAACTGAGGCCTACCTTCTGGCCAGGTTTCAAGTCTCTAGCCCTTACGGTTTGGTCCGCACGATGCGTTTTACGAATCCTTACAATTACAATAGGTTTTCCAGCACTCTGTGCTTGAACACCTAATAAAAGTATCTAAAAGTACAAAAGTTTTGAACAAATGTACACAAACAGTAGCTGTAGTCCCAGTATTGAAAAGCACCATGAACACATTTCATAACACTGAGTCATAACACCCAAATGACTGAAATTATGTGTTAAAAAAGCAGGATAATATCTGTTCTCGAATATGAGAAATGAATGTCATGTGCTGTCTTAGAGCACAAAACAAGTCAGTTTGACACAGAGAAAATAAATGTCGTGCCACCCTCATTAGAGAAGAAGCACTACTTACTGGAAGACTGACGCAAAAAGAGCTTAATGATCCCACAAGTGTGTCTTCTGAGGGCTTTAGCTTTGGCAAATACTCTGCACACATGTGCTGATGCCTGTTAGTGAATGTGATGCCCTCACCAACCGATGAACACCTAAGGACACTACAAAGGGAGTGCACCCTTGCTGATGGAGGTGGTCAGGGGGAGCTGACAGGTTTTTGTTAAAATGTCAAAAAATAATAATTACTATTGGTAAACAAATTAGCAGTTGAAAATTTAAAGGCAAAGCCTATATTGACTCCCTTGGGTGACAAACACATTATGAATGATGTTGATTCATGCAAAATAATAAACAACATTAATAAAATAACTCCAAGCAACCTGTTTTAAACAGAATTGTTAAAACAATCAGATTTAAGAACATGTATTTTTCCTCACACATGTATACACACACACACACACACACAAAATACTTTTAAACATATATACACATACATTATATATATATATATATATATATCATAATGAAGGCAGCATTTATTTTACCATAAAAATAACTATACATTTAATAAATATAAATATTTGATCAATTATTCCTGATGGCAAAGCTGAATTTTCAGCATCATTACTCCAGTCACATAATCCTTCAGAAATCATTTTAATTTTCTAATTGACTACTCAAGAAACATTTCTTATTATCAATGTTAAAAACGGTTGTGCTGCTTAATATTTTTGTGGAAACGTGACATTTTTTTCAGGATTCTTTGATGAATAGAGGACAGCATTTATTTAAAATAGAAATTTTAAATAACTTTTGTAACAATTTAATGCATCTTTGTTGAATAAAAGCATTAATTTCATTAAACAACATTTTTTAGGGCCCCCAAACTTTTTAACATCTACATAAAACATGGAGATGTGATGTGCAGCCCGAAGAACTTGACCTCTTTCAACTGTATAAAAGGTCAAGCTATCATACCGGCTCAGTTCATTAACTGCAATTAGTACTTCACAACCTAAGTAGGGACACTGGGGGGATTGCTCTTTAATCCACTACTTGGCTCTGTTCCAGCAGGTTTCAAAGGTGTCTTACACATGTATTCAAGAACAGTCAAAGCAGTTGAAAGGATTAGTTACGGTTCATTAATCAGGCTTATTAAATAACATTAATGCAATTTCCTACACATCCTTAGTGATGAAGTCAAAATGAAAAATGCAGCTGCTGATTATTTGCTAAGAAATGAATGCATAAAATGCTGAGTGTTCAGATCATATGTAAATATCCTTGTCGTGGTTAGGGGACAAAAATCATAAGTTGATTATTTCCCTTGATATTTTAATTGCAATTCAAATATTTGTATCAATAGAATTTACAATAAAATGTTAATTTTAGTCAGTAATGCTATGTTTACGGTTTGTTTCCTTTTCGTTTTCATGGACTTTTGTATGTTCATGTTCTGGTTTTCATCTAGCTTGATTTTTCCCCGCCGAAAACGTCCGCTAGGTCCTGGTATTCTTAGGGGATATGGACAGTTTTCTGAAGTTTGGGGATTTTTGCACTGGTATTAAGACATAGGAACTGAATGATGGGGTTCAAGACAGAAGGATGACCATTGGATGAGTTCACCCCACCTCCATGAGATCTGTGGGTCATGTACTGACAGTCAAGGATGCCCCAAGATGATGGGATGCAATGGTGAGGAGATGACGAACAGGATAAGTTCCTCAGTGTGAAAAGTCAAATTTGGAGCTTAATCAAACCTGTTTGATGAGTGATTTTTCCCTCCCAAAGGGTTTATTATTGTCAACTGCTGTGATATGTATGGTGGAAAGCATTGCACAGTAGGGAGTTGGAATTTATTAACCAGTTGCTGATATATCAAGTTTACTGCAGCTCCAGAATCCACTAGGGCTGTAACACAACGGGTCTGATTAGTTTTAAATAGTTTGACTGGTAGTGAGAATTTGAGGGAACAAGAGGCTAGGCTCGCTTTGGTTGTTCCACCCTTGTCTTTAATGGCCAGGAGACACACTGATGACCAGGTTATCCACAGTAGACACATACTGTAGATGGTTAAGTAATTGGCGCTGGCGTTCTTCGCCTAAATTGCATAGGTTCGGGAGATTCATGGGAAACATGACTGGAAAGCTCAGTGGTGGGTTCAAATTAAACTGTCAAGTTTGACTGCCAGATAATTATACTGTGAAAGAATGAAGGATTCATCTTTACATGCCAGTTCCCCTTGTAGAACGGGATTTAATCCCTCACAGAAAACTTTTTAAAGCCACGCCATTCCATCTGCTCTGTGGTGCTAATGTGCGGAATTTAGTGGCATATTCAGCTACGGTGGATTGGCATAGGTGTAATAATTGGAATGAAACATCTTTCCCACCGGCTAGATATTCAAATACATCTCGAATTTGTTGCACAAAATGTGAATGAACTACGGATCTGTAAATCATTGTCCCAGACAGCAGATGCCCACTCTACCGCTTTGCCTATGAGAAGTGACATGACGAAAGCACACTTGTTTGACTGGTATGCATCAGGCTGATGTGAAAAAGAGATTGAGCATTGATGTAAAAAACCCAGACATTTATCTGCAGACCCATTAAACTTAAACTTAAAGCTATAGCTTTACCGGTTCGGTTCTGGTTAACAGTAGAGCTTGAATATTCTGAGTTAGTAGCCCATAGTGGTCTCGCTCTGATAAGCAAAAGCCACTGGTGACTGTGAAACTCCTGCTGGATTCATGTCTAACAATGTATTCTGAGTTTATTAAACAAATCAACCACTCCAGAGCATACAAACCAAACGTTAAACAGGTAACCATAATCAATGTCAAATTCAAATAGGCAATCCAACGAACGTTGAAAGGGTCATGTTTAAGCCGCTTAGCCATTTTTTTCGGCTAAGGTTGCAGGTTTGCCTTCAAGTGACTTTAGTTTAAATATCTACAAACAGGAAGTGACAAAGGAAGTGGAGCTAGAATTCTGGAGATGGCTCCCTCTGGTGGAGGGATGAATGAAGACGCAACAGCATCACAGTTTCTGCGAGTAACGGCTGCTGACAATGTAACTTTGCCATAACAGCAATAAATTACAAAAAATATACTGAAATAGAAAACAGTTATTTTAAATTGTAATAATATTTAACAATATTACAGGTTTTACTGTATTTTTTAAAAATCATACCGACCCACACATCCAATAGAAGCTGACAGACTCACAGGAGCACACCTAAAGGTAAAGCTATAACTCACACGTCACAAATAATTAATTGCGAATTTATTTTCATCAATTGTGCAGTCCTACTTGGTCTATTTATTTGACCTTTAAGTTCCAGAGTTAAACTCATTTTACCAAGCACCTTTCCTCAAGTTGCTTTCATCACCCAAAGGAAGTGATAATGAGATTCAAAAAGTCACTAATCAATTAAAGAATCAATTAGGGGATTGATACTGAGTACAGCTGTTACCTATAGTGGTGATGACAGTCCCTGCAAAGAAGAAGGAGCTGCTGAGGTCCCACATGCTGCTCTCATTGGAGGGGTGACCCGAGGGATTGACCCCGGCCCGGATAGCAACCACCACTTGCTGCGAATGAGAGAACAGGTCTCAGGAATAATCGCCAAAAATGTAACAAATCACTTCAAACTCAGACCAAAAAAACGAGAGCAATGAACACGGAGCAAACACTTTCTCCAAAAATGAAAAGTCATAATTTACTCCCTTTTCATGTCATACCTGTATTTTCTTTCTTTGTGAAACACAAAAGTAGATACTCTGCCATCCACAAAATAAAGAAAAAATGACAGGGAATGAATGACAGGAAGGTTGTAAAAATGCCACATTTTATTAGGGAAAGTATTACATGAATATACAGGACATGTTTATTTAGAAATTGACAGCCATTTTTTCCAATTTACCCATGTTGAATCACAATCAGCCATGCAATTTCCAGTATAACCCCATCTGTTATTGTGCGCAGAGATGTAACACGTTTAAATCTGAAGCAGACTGTCTCTGAATGAGCAGGATGGCTGGCTCCAATTGCCTACATTCAGGCCCTCAAACAAAGACACGGATCTGTTCTTTATCAGTGTTCCACAGCATCTCTGGATTTTACGTCACACATTACAGTGTCAGCTGGGAGTTAAGACAGAATTTGTCCCGTAATTTCATTCACTGTCAAATCTGTTATAGTATGGCTGCCTTATCAAATGTGTGGCCCTTTGTTTGTGCAGCAGGAATGATATTATACTTGTACTGTATTTTCAGACTGTGCCTCTTCTTCTAAAGAAGTGATCTTGGCATAATTGAGATCAATAATTTTGCTTCTCTGACCAGTGTGTTCCTTGAAGACCTAACGTCACTTACTACAAGTTTGGATTGATTCCAAACTTAGGGAATGTGTAGTTCTTTAAAGAGTACTTCTTATCCTTTTTACACTAGATAAGTTAAAAAGCACTTTAAAAGGACAGGACACATTACTCAAAGAGTGAGTTGAAGGTCAAATATTTGCTGAAGTTGTTCTGTTCTCATTTCATGTGTATGCAAACTTCAGAAACTAAAGTAAGTGAAGGGCAAACGGTGGAGCTGTCCGTGGTCCTTAAATCATATCTTATTCAGTCTTTCTCTCATTACATGTACATGAGGCAAGAAAGTAGTATGGCCATCTCTTATCACAACTGTGAGATAAAGTGAACTACAAGATGTAATCTAAATAATGAACTATTGGATCGCAAACTTTTTTTTAAGTTGAGATTACAAGATGTTCAAATCTTGTTAATGTCCAAATAATGGAAAATTGCAAATGCAAAAATATAAAATACAATACAAAAATAAGTTGCAATTATAAAATGTAATTTTTCAAAAACAAATGGAAAATTGAATTGAATAAAGTGGCAGTTATGAGATGTAATTTCCAAAATAATGGAAACCTGCATTGCATAGATAAAAAATACAGTTGCAATTAATGGAATACAACTTTACAAATAATGTCAAAATAACAAAGAAAAGCATTTCAAACATTAAAATGTGTGGCTGTTCACATTTCACAGAATGCATTTTTCCACTGTTCTACTTTTCAATTGTTTTTCAATGTAAAGGTGCTAGACGGACCTCTTTAACGCACTCGCATCTAGGCCTAGCGTCTTTAGCAGCGTCTTGCGCATGACACGGCGCTCAAGTTAAAATAAGTTCAACTTAAAAGTTCTGCAAAAAAAAAAGTGTCTCTAGACCATGAACCTCCCCAAACAGTGATAAAGATGGGCCAAAAAAGACCCATCATTTCTAATTTCTTCATTTATGTCACATCGGGCCAATGTTTACTGCTAAGCATTCAAGCACTAAGTATCTATCTCTTATTTAATTCTGCAGTGGCTTGTATCAGGTGTTGGGCCACCAGGGCCTCTGAGATGAAAACTCTGGCCACAATGGCCTGGTCCATTTTCCTTCATCTCAAAGTCCAGAGAACTGTACCAAATAAACAAAAACAAAAAAAACTGGGCATGTTTTCACTAAGCAGTGAGTGAGCAATGTAAACACTGCCAAAAACATCTGCACATTGTGCAGGTTCTCCTGGCCTAAATATAGCAGGAGTCACAGGACGAGCCCTCAGTGTATCCCAGCTGCTCATCCATGCCTCCACCTCCACCTCCCAGCTGGCAGGAGGAGAGCTCAGGCAAAAGTGAGAGGCCATTCTTTCCATGGGGAGGCTTTCCTGTTTGTGAACACCAACTAAGTGCCGCTACAATCACTACTGGGTGTGGGCTGTTGGCAGCAAAGCAACTTGGCAGGAATCAACATTTGTTCAGAGGTGTGTGGATGTGAGCGTCAGAACAATAATAAAGAGATGGGAAGTAGATGAATGCAGTGTGTTGGGATGTCATTTATAGTAAAAGGTAAGGGGGAGGGGTACGACTTGTCTCCTGGGGTTAGAAAATGTAGATGTATAGGCTGTCAGAGAACTACAGGAATATTTATAGGTAGGATGTTACTTTAACGCATCACAGCGCACAACAACCTAACCGCACTAAAAGTAGGCTATGGAAATCAAACATAGAACTACTGCTCAAATTGTTAAAATTATTATTTAAATATTTCAAAAGAAAAGCAGAACTCCCATCCCATGTTTTCACAATTTACTGTACATTTACAGTTTTTGGTGTTTTGTCTAGCATTTTAAAGCAATATCCTAAGATTTACATAAGAATATGTGGATGAAAACCCAGCTAATGACACACACAATCATCCAGGAACTTTACATTGCTGCTAGAATTGCAGCAAACATTAATCTCTGAATAGAAAGTGACATTTTATAAGTGCAATCTACTTTTGCACAAAGGTAAATACCATAGGCTTCAGAAGGCACAGCTAGTGATGTAATGTTAAGAGCAGATTTAATTTCACGACAGGGGAAATAATGTGACCTGAACTCACTAAAACCAATTTAAAAGAAATACTGCCAACAACCCCACTTTTAGGAGAGCATTTATAGCGTATAGGACAGTTATTAGCCATAAAAACATACATTCAAGAAAATACATTCAAGACAAAACAGTGTTCAGAATGTTTATAATTTCAGCCAAGCAATCTTTTCCATCCCTCTTATTTCTAAGAAATATGGTTGCATCACACTTCAGAAACAGAACATCATGTCTTCGGCTTATCAGTGTTTTCAGTGTCTCCAATTAATCAGATTGCACACTGTTTCACTGAACTTCAGAGCTGTCTGTATTGATTTTTGGCAAAGATTTGTCTATTCACCCAACATACCACACACAAAAGCACTATGCTTTGAATCAACATTAAAAAGGCTATTTGTACCTATCCAAAGAATTATTTTGAATTCCAATTTCAAGCACACAGGAATGATTTTGTACCTTGACCAGGTCCTCCAGCTCAGAGGTGTTGACACAGGCATGTCTAGAGAGAAAGATCATTTTCTCCTGCAGGATGAGGTACTTCTGCGAGATCTCCTGGGGCTGTTCCAGAGCTTTGAACACGGTGGCTCCGATGATCAGGTACAGGACCACCAGCAGGAAGATCGCCAATACTGTTTTCCACTTCATTACGGTGGTTATGGTATCACAATCATCACCCGAGTTATACACAATGGGCTTGGAGGAGAACGACAGCCGTGGTTTGGTGTTGTGTGTGGCTGATTTAGGATCTAAAAGATCAGGTGCAGCCACTGGGGGGAACAAAGGGAGAGAGGAGGTAAGAGAGAGCAGAGGAGGGAGAGAGAGAGAGAGAGAGAGAGAGAGAGAATAAAAGAAAAAGAAAAAAAAATGCTGGTGAGGCTTTAGTAATTTTGTATTACAGTTTTAATAATCCTGCTTGATTTATAGATATCTATACTTATTTTTCCATGTGTCCTTGTACATGAACGAAAACCCATTCATGTTTTTTACATGGAGCCATCAATAAATAATAGCCGCTATGAAAGGCACAGACAGCTGCAGGGTTTTAAAACAGTGATGAATATGATTTATATTGGACATTTTATGGTTCAGAATATGTCTTTTTATTATTCTAAATCTAAAGCATTTTAAATTCTGTTCCCTGGGAATATGGTGTTTATGGTTATCATAAGTGTTGAAACATTTGACAGATTATTTCTTAATACGAGCATTTAAAATTGACTTTAAAGAGGATTTTCATAAAAGAGCATCATCTCAGAAATGGAAAGACATATGTAAACAATTTTCTGAGTAAATTTCATAATAAATTACAAAGAAATGGCAAGTAACACACTGAATTAAACCAAAAAACTAATTTTCAGGGTTGTAAAAAAATAAAAAATCAGTGTAGAAGTGAATCTGGCGCTTCATCTGTGAGGATATTAATTTGGTTCTTTCTCAGCTGACATCTGCAGTGTTCCAGCCAAGTGTGAAAACCCTCTCTAGCAAACCAGTGATAGTGGACATAATGTTCTCCTCACTAGTGTCCAGTATGCAGCGTGTGGACCTACGCTATGCAAGACAGCACAAGTTTCAGCACTAATTTAAAGCTGTGCATAATACAGACCTCAATGCTTTAAGATCTGTTAGTTATTGAAGCCACAGAGGGTTCCAGCAATGCATGTGTCCACTAATGTGGATCTGAAACTTTAACCCATGCAGATCTATTCAAATCACTTCTCTTTGGTGTTTTTAAATATTTTTATTTTATTTGGAGGCCACCCAAAGATAATGATTCTAACAGGACTCTAACTGCCAAACTTAAAAGTATATCATATTTTTGACTTGTCTTAATCATATCAACTTTAGCTTTAATGTACAAGTCATTAGATCAAAAAATTATACATAAACACTTTAATGTGATGTTGTAATGAAGTAAGCAGAAGAGGCATTCTGTACTGCAAAATGTGATTTTAGTAATAATCCTCCTACAAATCTGGAAAAATACATGTCAAATCTGTGGGTGGTGTGGCACTGTGATGCATCATTTGAGTTGGTCAACTAAAGGTAAAAGGTTCAACCCCTGCAGAAGGCACTTCAATAGCCATCACCATTGTAGCAAGTGTATTGCAGTGTTTACAGTTGTATTTTACTTTGATCTACTTTCAGTAATAATGAATTCCAGCTAATACTCTATATTTATCATTTTATTATTCAATTTCAGGAAAAAAAACTTTTTTTATTATTTATTTTAACGGAATTGCAGGGATTTTGCATGAACTTTGTCCAATTATTTAGATTTTACTAGTGTTCAGAACCAAATCCAAACCGTAATAAAGAAATAAATATTAAAATGATATGATGATTTTGACTGATTATCATTTATGGTCGCATTTCGAGAAGAATTAAAGCATACTCGTATTTGGATGTCCCTAGATCATAATTCGGGTGTGAATGGGTTAACTATGCCAAATTTACAACATAATTAACAATTCAATTATGCAAAAAGACATCTCGCACTTACTACTTTGTCAAATCTCTTCTTCCTCATCGGCTGTCTTGAGTGCTGGACCTCTTGACTTGTTGTCTTGCCGTTCTCAGGAGCACACTAGCAAAAATGGGATGTTAATCATGGCAGCAAACACACTCGCATCCCTCCGTATTCTCTTCTGGACTAGCATGCCTCTGTCCAGTTTTAAATCTCCATGCGAGCAGTATTTTGGAATCCAGCGGTGGATTTCGTGGTTGAGTAAGCACTGAAGTGAGAAGGGAGTGTCCAAAGGGGGAACACGGATAACTGGACGGGCTGTTCTCATCATGAGCGCGCGAGCTGTCCGTTTCCACGATCACAAGCGCTCGAGCTCCTCGTTTGTTGGCAAACTGTGGGCAGGTTTCTCGATTTCTCGCGCGCCACTCCATCGCCGCAGCCAGGTCACATCACATGTCAGTCAAGCCTAATAGGAGAAGGAAATCATGAGGAATTTAATGATTCTCGTTCTCTGAACGATTCCGGTTTAGGAGCTACTTTTTGGGAGTAAATATTTGAAAGAACCATTAGCAGCTTAGTTAAATTGTTTCCAAGTAATGAGATAAATTATTATTTCAACCAAGCAGATAAAACAAACAACCACATTTCAGGCTAAGTCTCACGAACATTACAGCGACAGTTGTTGGTTTTGGGAAACGGAAACTGACTGTGATTAAGTCTTTCTGATTAATTGACCCCATTGACCCTTTTCAAATTTCCGGGTTTCTCAGCGGAAGTCTTCATTGTTGGGTAAGCTAGCGAATATATTTTTTGTCCCATTTGCTCAAATAGAAGAACTCCACAATAGCGATTTCACAACTTTTAAAAGAGGGGAAAAAATAGAGAGAGATTGATAAGGGCAGTCAAAACAGAAGAGAGAAATGTGTTAACCGTCACTCCCACAGCCGTTGAATTAGGCCTTACCCTCACAGCAGCCTTAACTCGTTTCAAACATATATTTGTTTGAATCTATTTTTTACAGTCTATGGTTTGAATATGAACAGAGAGGGGGTTGTCAATAGCAAATGACAATAACTGCACAGTCAATATATGTGCATGCACAATGCATGCATAATGCAAGACACGTGATGTGTTAGAGTAGACCGTCTCAAAGAGTTTAACTTTGCATTCCTTGCCTTATGTTAACTGCACAAACTGTAGAGATGATGAAATGAATTATCATAGTTCATGTTGAGACATCATGATTTTAAAATACAGCTGTTAATAGACACCATATTTTATTTCCCATATACACCAGCTTCTGTTTCCCTTTCCTTTTCCCCATTGTCTTTTCACCTTGGCAATCGCACTTTCTGTCACTGAGATGGCTAAAAATGATGTGTCCTATGGGCAATGACAGAAGTGCATCAAAGGCACATGTGCACTCACATTCCATGTTCACAGTGTTCATAAGCTTCCTCCATGGACCGTCGTCATCCTCTGTCAGTTTGATTTTGGAATCACAATACCAAACTTGCCCATAATATTGGCATGGATCATATTTCAAGCAAGAACATAAACGACATGGAAAACTTGGATGTGTTGTGAATATCTTTCATATCCCCCCCCCCCCCCCTTTTCCAAGTAAGAAATTATTCCAAAAACATAGATTAACTGTAGATTACATAGAATTACATAGAAAACATAGATAAACTGTAGACCAAAAACTGTCGATTATTAAATATATCATGAATATATTTACATAATATCTTTATAAATGACTGGATTGCTCATGAAGGCATAAAAGGTAAAGCCACCGCGCCACCATTTTGGTATTCCATCTATAGTATTCCCTCACATTATATTGAATTAATAGAAAATCAACTGATGTTAAAGAGAAAAAATTACCCTGTAGTGCTTGTAACCATATTCAAGAACTTATAATGCAGTGCTATTGTGTAAGAAGTGTGTAACATTTGACTCTTGGCAATTTAGTTTACTGAGCAGCTATACACAAATTCTCAGTACACTAAAGGAAGTGATGTGACTCCACCAGATAATCGCGGTTTACACTGTATCAGGTTTCTAGTTAGACATCATTTTTTACCAGAATTTGACCTATGACACATAAATCCGTTTTAACAGCCAACAACGACCGGGAAAATGCTAACAGTGATTGTATTGAGACTTTAAGCCTCCCACAGGATGACAATTAGCAAAGATTAGCACACAGTCTTTTTCTACCACGTAATGTGTAGTTTAGAGACTGTGTTTATGGTAAAGCTCTTTAAAAAAAAACAAATAGAAATGAACTGTGCCTTGCTCCAGAACTTTATCATTTTCACTAAGCTATATATTTCAGGTCAGATACACAGGAACACGAACATATGTTCCATTTATAGCACATCCTTCCTTTCAGTGCACTGAATCCTGCTATTTCTCACATTAACTTTTTTTTTTTTCATTGTATGGAAAAAACACTAAGCATTGGAAAGGGAAAATGTCATTCTTTAAGAACAGATTCATTCAATTTATACGTAATTTTCCGCATATTCCATGAATGGGGCCAACTAACCAATGTCAATGTCAACCAATGTCATTTTTTCAATCATATTTTTTAGGTTATTTTTCCTTTAACATAGAAAACCTGTTAAACAAACAGTGTAAACATTACAGGATGTGTCTGTCAGTATTGTTATGCCTTTAATCCTGCTGTCCCATCTTGCAGAATAAAAAATGTTTATGTACAGCACATTTGGGCTTAAGCTCATGAGCATCTGTCCATTTATTGGCATTCACTCTTCCCTTCAATTGACTACTTGAAAAAACACTTGGGTCAAATGTCAAACTGCTGACTCATTGTAAATCTCAGGGAGAACATCCACTGGCATTTGAAAGTTAAACAGTGCCCATTCTTTTTTAGGGGCTCACAGTATATAAATAGAGGGCCGTTTTCTGATCTTAACAAGATAACGGTCTAATCCACGTTGCATAACATTTTGAGAAGCAACCCCTTGACCCATGCAGTGTGAAAATATTTAGCTTGTATTTGCCATGCACGTGAATGAGCTTATGCTATGCCTTAGAAAAACACTGACATTGCATGAAGTTTCACCAGTGTTTAGGCAAGTGGGAAAGTTCTCATGAGCAAACGTTTACTTGGGACCATTTTATCAGTCCATCTCCATGTCAAAAGACATTATATTGAAATAGCACTAGCGAGAAAGTTATTATGAATTTCTTACATCATTTAGTAGTTGTTTTGAAATACTTTTTTTTTCTTCACCATTAATGTATAATGAATAGCTGTTTTTTTATTTTCACCATTAATGTATAATGAATAGCTGTTTTTATTTTTCACTTTTGGCCTTGGTCACATATGGAACCATATCAACACATATATGGTGTAGTTAATAAAAGCATTGTAAAAAGGGTAACACTTTACAATAAATTGAATTTGTTAACATTAGTTAACTAAATTAGATAACATGAACTACCAATGAACAATAATTCTGCAGCATTTATTAATTTTTAATAAGTGTTAATCTCAACATTTATTAATACATTAATCAAAAGTTGTATCTGTTAACATTAGTTTATGCACTGTGAATTAACATGAAGACAAAACATTTTTATTCACTAACGTTAGTTAACGCATTAACGAATGAGATCTTATTGTAAAGTGTTACCATAAAAAGTTTCCAAGACTATACTTTATCATGTTAAAAAGGGACAAAAGTGTAAACATGCTTTGTAAAGTTCTCTGCAATTAAAAATACACAAACTGATTTTTTTTCCTTGTAAAGAAAATCTCTAAGGGGTGCATTCTTTAATTGGCAACATCAAACAAGATGACACTTGTCACAGCTTTCATACGTTTCACATGGCCATTATGCTCTTATACCAATTGCCTTGTACCACTTTAGCAAAGCGCTACAGCTGTGGAATAGAAGTGTGCTTACATACAGAACCATTTAAAAGGTTTCATAGAGGTTAAGAGCCTCCTTCACTTTGCCAATACAAATTACAATGGCTATAGTGGAGCATATTGCCTTCTACGAAATGCAGGCCTGTTGAACAAAACAAACCTCCAGAAAAGACTGTTAGTGCCTTGAACATGAAGTGGAAAATACAGTTAAGGAAAAGGTCTTAACTTCTAAAAGGGGTTTCTTTCTGTTTGTTTGTTGATAAGGAACAGATGCGAAGAAATATCCCCTTTCACACAAATGTTGGTTTGCTGTCAGTCACCTTTACCTATCTCGGCCCGAGACTCACTTTCTGCTTATTTACAGCTCCACTTGGGGAATTCTGAAGTCATAGGCAAGGATCAGGATAAACACGATGTCACCTCTGGGATTGAAATAATGAGGAGTCAGCATGTGCTGTTTGACTGAATGTCCCAAGTATAGTCAAGCATATGACTGTCACATCCTGAGAAGACCGTTTCACACCTGCACCTGGTTCTTCACAGTCCCACTCGCCAGAATAATGACAATCACCTGTCCCTCATCATCACGTCAATCATTCTCTTTTCCCTCTTGTCTTGTTTGAGTATGACCCACATGCTTTGTTTGCTCTCATCTTTTTCACTTGTAAGCCCAAGCAAGTATTGTTATTGTGGAGTGTGTTATAGTATTGCTTTCTATAGACCTTCGTTGTCTTCTGCTTCTTTGTGTATTGTCCCCGACTGGAATAAAGCGGTTTCACAGCAATCTCCTCTGTTGTCTTGTTCATCGCTTGATATTCTGAAAGATCTGAAAGATCTATACTGCATTATTTTTTTATCCACTTCAGAACTCACTTGAATGGCTACTCTCTATTTTGCTCCTTAAATTTCTCTGACATTCACATGACCTTTTTCTGTATATGTTGGTGTTGTTGCTTTAGCCAAGTGACTGGCAGGAATCCCAGGTAGAAGCAAGAGGTTGCAAGTGTTTAGATGAATTGAATATTTCACTGACCCATTAAGGTGAGATGTGTTCTATTTATAGCCTGGGTGGATGAGTTGGCTTAGCATCAATCGTTTTCCCCCCCAGATCTTGCTGAGTGAGAGTGAGGTGAAGGGGAGCATTATAATGAGAGGCAGAAATAAAATATCAATGAGAACTCGAAGCAGAGGCTGCAGCAAGGGAAAAGGGGAGGGGATTTTCTTTCTTTCTGTGATTTTAATTCAAACGAGCAAATCTACTGTGGGCCGAGTAGCCTACGTTGTAGGTCCGACGCAGAATTCTGTATAAATATTTATATCTAAGTATAAATCAGCCTTAAAGGCGCCACACGTTTCTTGGAGCCATGAAACGGTGGGAGCCATGTGAGACATATACAAATTATTGTCCTGCGGTCCGGATAGAACCAAGCCGAGATCTGGACTAAGGTCCACAATTGTAATACCACTGAGCAATATGAAAAGATATTAAAATACAAAAACTTTTCCTTTCCTCGTAAAAAATGGTTTCACTTTCATAGTTTGAACTTTTTTAAATCTTCTTAAAAGTATGTTTTATTCACAAAGTTCGGGAGGAAACATAGGGAGGAACATGTTCAAGTGATCTATCCAATCAGCACAAGAGGAGGCCTATAGGCTATATGTAGCCGACTCACCTATATGTTCCTCGACAGTATTCTGCATCCCTCCACCAGCCCGACTCCTCACTCTTGACTGGTTTCTTGTTCCAGCCAGGGATACGGGGGAGTACTCTGGGTTCGGGACAAATATCGAGCCTGGAGCCCTCCTCACGGACAGCCTGCCAAATACGAATACTCTTGTATATTTGAATATAAATAATTTGATTATTTGTAAGTGTGAACTCATGAATATGTAATTTTGTGTGCCTGCCGTTGTAAAGACTCTAGGTCTAAGTCTGTTCCCCCCTGCTTCGTTTTCATCCGCCTTAAATTCAATATTATGACATCTAACCTGACTAAGGTCAATAGGGATGCTCAGTTCAATTGTAATTCAACCCTCGCCCGTTACTTTTTCTATTTTTGCCCCACCAAGCCAGAGCAGAACCACGTTGCAGAGGAACACATGGTGGCTCTGTTTAACTATTTTTAGATATACAGTTCCGAACTTCCCTAAGCACTTCCCCTCGGGGGACTCTACTCATGTACACATCAGGCAGATCCATAGACCACAATGCAACACGATTGTGATGGCACAACAGGAACTCGCAGTGCCTCCAAGTAATTTACCCACACACTAAGTTAAGTAAGTTTAGAAGAGTTTTAATGGCATTAAACGGCATGCCACCAGATTCCAAGTGGTCAATGGCATAGGGTGTTCCATTTAAACCCATTGCAAGGGCACCTGTGCAACGTAAGCAATGACATACATCCGAGTGAACGAGATGAAGAAGTTAGCGGGGGAACGCCATAATACACAGATCTTAAATGCAGCATGTGAAGCAGCTTTTTTAATGAATTGGTTAAGTGAATGATTCAATGACTCACTCAAACGGCACCTACTGTGTAACAATGCAACAAAGTCACTGAAAAATTTCCACCTCTAATGCACAGACAGTCTTTCTGGACCAGTGTTAATTTCGTTGCCAAATAACTTTTGTCATTATTTTCGTCAACGACATTTTTTCACATATAAAAAAACAGTTTTGAATGACAAAAACTATGATGAAAACCTATTGACATTTTGTGTCAAGTTATTATAAACAATCCATATGTCATTCATTGAAAAGAAGACCATGTTCTACTTTCTACTTTATTTTTTTAAAATACCATTTTAATTACTGGTAGCTCAGCAGTGATCTGACATCCTAAAAGTCTTAGGATAGTTAACAGTTTTGGCATCTTATTGACAAGAATGTATGGACTGCATTTTTCCTTCCCCAATAGATAGCATACGTACAGTTGTCACAGACTGTTTAAATTTGAGATGTTGTCCTTTGATAAAAATAATTTTCAGCAGAGTCAGTCACATAATGGAATCTTCAGCAATACTAAAGCATCGTTTTCCATTTTCCATAATTTTCATTCAATTACCAGGATCACAGTAGAATGCTTTTTAATAGCCTATTTTAATGATTATTATTTCATAGATTTTGGAAATACAAATAAATCTTTTCATGTGCTTTTAGCATGCAAATTATAAATTCATTTTCAGTGAGTAATATATTTATGCTCAGTGCTTGTTAGGCAGAAAAAAAAGTTACACCATCTGATATTCCCTAAACATACACCTTTAAATTTGTATCTATTCAAAACTCAGAAACAACCGCAGAAGTGTATAGAATTTTTCTGTTGATAGTAAATTCGATTGAATCGCCTTACAATTTATTGCACTGTACACAGAAGGAAGTGGATTTAATATAGTACTATGTTCTAATTTTTAAAAATGTCTCTGTGGACAGTCAAATTTATGTTTTCTATTAAAGCTGTTGGTCCTGAAATATTGAACTATGATCTAATCCAAAGGGCAGCTCTTCAAACAATAGCTATAAATGTCAGCTGGCAAATGGTGCAATTTAATATAATAATGAATAATGTGAAGTTGTGGAAGTGACATGGTAGTGCAATTTTGGTAGTGGAAGTTAGTATTATTAAAATTACATCTGTTCGCATTTTAAATTTACGATATATTAATGTTGAATTTTGTCTTGACTGGTAAAACACAATTTACCTCATGGGATCAACTTAATGCACACATTTTACATAACATGAATATCTGTGGAGTAATAAAAGCCCTATGTGGTAGGATTTTGCTGAAATTATTAAAAGATGACATGACATGATGTATTACTTTGCAGTAAAACACCAGCAGAAACTTCAATGCACTGGAGGATTTGTTCTTGCTTTGCACTGCAAGAGAAAAACGGGTATTATATATTTATTTCTGACAACAAAGATACTTCATGAATACATCATATCCAGTGCTGTTACTGTTAACTTAAACACTGATAATTTCATGCTAAAAATACCTTTTTATCTTAGGCAAATTTTTCCAGTTACATTATTGTTAAAATAAACTCAACATCAAAACAGCTTTTGGTGTCAAATAATTTAAGTAAAAGGACTGACCAATAAGGAGGATGTAGTGTTTCAGGGAACACATTTTAAGGTTGTCAAGATCATCGTATCATCACATAATATAACAGCTTTTGTCTTTTTCTTCCCAAAATCCTCTCAACTAGACCTTAACCAAACCTCAGGGGAGATCTTCTGAGTGAATTTAAGACCAAAGGTATTGATTTACGAGCCAAGTAGACCTGTATTGAGTCAGAACCTGAACTAAGAATTAGATCCCTGTTGTTGTGTGTTCATTAATAATATTAGTATTAGACAGTCTGCAAATAAATCTTTACATATTACACAGCTTAATGCATTCAGGGCTGGAATTGATCATTGCTTAACAATAAAATCTGCTGTATTTCTTGTGTGCGAGTAAACAGCCAAAAGGCCACGTCTAGAAAACAGAAGTACACAAACAAACATATTTGTAAGGCAGAGTGTAATTTAGTAAAGCAGTCAACAAACTGAAAAAAAAAAAACAATGACATACGATAAAATGGAGTGATTTGTTGTAATGTTTCTATTTATAAAAATACAAAAGGATATATATAAAAAAAAAAATCAGGTCAATATGATACAAACTAAAACGATACCGCTATTCTGTTAATGATAACACATCAGATGTTTTGAAATAGTAAAAAAAAAAAAGAACGAAAATATGAGACGAACGAAACAAGAAATAGAAAATATTATAAGAAAACAAATATAGATGCGGCTCTTGAATATTATTTACAAAGCTAAAAACCCAGTGTACAAACATTCTGCAAAATATACCATTTAAAACACTGGAAATTTGCATGGCATCCCAGTAATCACTGAACTTGGCAGTTGTCGTTTTGTTTTGGAGAAGCGCTGAGCCATTCCTGTTTCTCAGGGGTCTTCTTGAAGCCGCGAGAGCGCCTGCTAGTTTTCTGCACAGGGCTTCCACAGCTGTTTTCCCGTGGACTTTTGGCGAGTGGAGACAAAGCCGCACTGCTCTGGATGGCCTTAGGAGCCTGGACCTGAACATGAACAAGTACATGAACAATGTCAGAAGAGAGCAACGCTGAACTGTCAAGAATGCCCTGCAGCAATATCAATGTTCAAAACAACTCGTACTGTATCTCTCTCTGGGTGAAGTGCCAAGCTGAGGACAAGTGCAAAATGTATAAATATAAGATGTTGCAATCAATCAATCTTCTGTTCTTCCCTAACCCTCGACATATACCCAGCATGTACTTTCTGGAGAAGAACCAGTGCTGAATAGTACTTGAAAATTGGCTGTGCGGCAAGCTGACTAATGGTTTGCTCATCGCGGCTCGCATCTGTGTCATTCAAAGTTTAGTTGTTGGTTTTTCTGTCATGTCATCTATTAGTTAGAGCTGTCAACTGTATATTAATCTTAAGAGGGAATTAATTACATTATTATTCTATTTTATAAGTCTATACTGTATAAATAATTATACAATATAGATAGACAATTAAGGTCACAGTCACAATGACTTGAGACACTAAAGAGACAGTTTAAGGGTCCATAAAAAAGACTGATACAGTAAAAGTGCTAAAAATGTGGCTTTTGTTAAGGCAGTACATCATATTTCAAGGTCGTATGTGTGCTTTAAAGTCGGCATGAAACGGAAGTTGAGATTGTCATTTTTTTCCTTGTTGTGACGTATTTCCGAGTGAAACGGCTTCTGAAATTAGAAAAAAATGTAGGGCGGGGCTTGATTTCGTCCTTCGGGAATTGATTGGATCGTTGGAGGTTGGGCGTTGCAAACAAAATGGAGGCAGATTTGAATGCCAGCTTACATTCAATTGTGGAGGATTTCTCGAGCCACCGGGCACGCAGTATTGGTTCTTTAGGGATAGAAAAGAGGACGTGAGGAAGAGCGCAACCAAAAATACACCTGACCACCATGTTGCTGGCTGCGATCGATGACTGACACTGACAGGTTCTCTGAGAGGCGGCGGCGCACCGATAGCCACACCCTCATCGGCTCTGGCCGCACCCTTTCGCCATTGCACGTGACCGAAAGAGAAGAGCGGTCGTTTCGAGGGGGGAGGGAAGGGTCATGTATTTGATTAAAGATTATAAGGGTACATGAATTTTAAAAAAATAATGAAGTGCACAGATAAATCATTTATAATAAACACTACAATATTACATATAAAAAGAAGATTTGTCAAATTTGATTTCATGCCGACTTTAATGAATTTTTCTCCGTGGCAGCCAAGGAACCGGGCCACATAATGGGCTGATGGTGCAATAGGTGGCTCAGTATTCATTGTCCTAGATGCCAAGTTGAATTGTTCCTTTATAAACATTTTAACAGCCAATTAAAACAAATATTCGTACAGTAAAATGTGCTAAAAATGTGTATTTCACAAGGTCAAAACACCCTTTATTATACCACTTCCTAATTTACCACTTCATTCAATTCTAACACCGCTTATTGCTAGCAAAGTCATAGATAAAGGACTTTAGAAAGTGTCGTATTATATAAAGGGGAGGCTCATGCTTCAATTCTGGATTCAGCCTTGTACTAGATGAACTGCTCTAACCAAATCCAAAATGAGCACTTTTGCACGTCGTATTGCGCTAACCAGCCCATTTTACGATGCGGGTTTCATGGCCGCCACAGATGCGGAAAAGCAGACATAAGGCCGTGATATTAGAGGCATACTGGCCTAACGAAAAGCCAAATTTTGAGTAAATAGATCTTTATTCATTCATGCACATCCAGACTCTCGTTTTCTTCATAGTAAGAAGACAGTGACACAAAGGAAATAGGTTAGAGTATATAAGAAGTGATCATTTTAACTGTTACATATTGCAACTGCCTCACTAACTCACAATCTTGCTTTTTTTTTAAATCAAAATACGTGTTAATCAATATTATGCCACAAGTGCTAATGACCTAGCTTAACTTGTACTGAACCCGGATCATTCCTTTCCATTGACACATGGAAGCAGGAATACAGAACTTTGGCCTCCATAAAAGCTTAACTATATCTTGATTCAAGTATTCAAGTTGGTGAAGGTTATTTCTGGGACATAAGAGTAACTCTGCAGCATGTGGTCTCCGCTTCCCTTTGAATTCTTGAAGAATAAATTTGAAAATCTCCAGGAAATGGTGACCTGGGGTAAGGTGACATGATCAGAGTTACGGAGGGAGTTAAAAGCTAACAGGAGAGCTTTAATGCCTCAGAGCACTTAAGGCTTTCCATCTAATCTGAAATGTCATGCACAGTTTCATCTGGAAATGCTTTCACGGTCAGTAACTCTAAGAGTGACATAATGAGTTAACTACAGACTGCAGGTACATTTTCTGAGGGTCTATGATGCCCTCCTGTGGTTTAAGACTGAGGAATGCGTTAATGACATATAAACCTCTCATGTTAGTATTTCTTATTTTTGTTCTTAAAATATCAGAACATTTATCATAATATCATATTACATATTCAACTATTTTGGTCTACTCTTAAAGGGCCCCTATCATGGATTTTTGAAAATGACTGTTCGTGTAGTGTGTAATAAAGCTCTAAGTGAATGAAAACATCCTGCAAAGTTTTATATCTGAAAGTGCACCGTATATAAAGTTATTGTCTTTCAAAAGTGAGAGTCGACTGAGTCTATGAAATGAATTGTTTTTTAAATGAGTCATTAGCCGTTTCGTAGTGACGTAGATACGAAACATTAGCATATTGGCCGCACCCAGTTATTGCGCGCGCACTCATTTTTTTTTTTGCAATCCTGCTTTGATTGATGGCATAAAGAGTAGAATTGTAAGCGACAAACAGCCCATCTTAACCGTTAATGAATATCATTTAAGTAGAATTATTAGATCTGGCTGTTTACAAGTTACAAATGGAAGGTTAATATATAGCCTATATAGCCTAATATAATAGCCTATATAAACAAACTTTTATGGAATCAATACTACCATCATCACCATTTTCGAGGAAATAGTTTACTTTGAAAGATGTAGGTTGTTGTGGTTGCAGGTAATACACACAGGTGGTTCTACTCACTGTGTTTGATTTCCTGCCCTCTGCTGTCTGTTTGGAGATTTGCACAGGATGTTCTGCTAAAACAGAGCTCTGCTGAGCCGCAGTTGTTCGGACGGCCAGACGAGGGCTGCAGCGCTGCACTGCAGTTCTGCGAATGATGAATGGGCTCATCTCTCCAATTGGAATATCTGCGAAACCTGTACAGAAAGAAGTGTAGATGTGTACAAATGGCAATCAATGCCTTCACTTGTTCATTCAATTGTGAAAGTTTGATTGAGCACAACTCGCATATAAATGTGAAGGCTGTGCCATGAGGACGTATAACAAATTGTGATAACCTCTAACCTTTCTGAACAAGTTCAGGCAAACCCTCTGGTCTGTAATCCTCATCGTCTTGTGTGGCTTTAGGTGTGGCAGCCGCAGCTTTCAGCCTCTTGGTGATATTGTGCAGGGCTTCCTGTGCTTTGCTGGGGGTGTCATCTGCTGCTCTCTTTCCTGCTGGCACGCTCTTAGTGTCTTCCACTGGCTTATTGTTCTCCATGGCACTCTTCTCAGACCTCAGGGACCTCCTGCTCTTGGGTGTCTTTGTCTGGGTGCTCATCTGCTTGAGCTGGTTCTTGAGGCTTTCATTGGTCTCTTCCAGCTTGTGAACTTTGACCATGAGGCTGCAGTATCGGTCCATGTTGTCATCCGCCTCAAGGCTCTTTTCCTCCAGAGCTTCCTTCAGCTCCTGTAGTTCTTCCTGCAGGCCGTCGCTGTTGCCATCACCTGTTAACATGACAGATGCTGTAAAATAGATTTTTTACAAAAAAGTGAATATCTGTATATCTATCTGATATGCTTTAAATTTATATACTGTGACCAAAAGTCTGAGATCACCAGTAAATATGCTTGTATTTTGCATTAAAAAACATGAAAGTGGTTTTGTATTAATATAACATTAGCATATATTACATTAAACACATAATTTTTTTATGTAATATACATAAAAAAAATAAAAAAGAAATGCCCAGAGTGCAAAATCCTTAGTATATCTTATTGAATTTCCATCATGTTTCTTTGTTTAACATTTGTCAAATTATTTGAGTTTAAAACGAGATGGACAAATTTGAAATATGGTCGATATGAAATCACTTTAAAAAAAAAAAAAAAAAAAAAGAGACAGTCCTATGCAAGTTAAGTTTACTATAGTGTAGGGGTGTCCCCGACTAAGGATTTTCATAGTCGAATCAGAATCGTCAATTCTCCCCTATAGTCGACTAATAGTCGAATCATATGTGTGGGGTTGGGGAGGGGGCGGGGCTTTAACATTTTAATGCCGCGATGTACAGAACATCACACAAAGATATAGAAGAAAATGTATAAAAACACTTCGGATCAATAAAACTAAGAAATAACTGTAGAAAGGATTTGCATTTCACATGCAAATCAAATTAAATTGGCTAAATTGCCTGTGCGAGCAGCTGTAAGCGCAACATCGATGCACCGAAAAATAATCAACAATTAATTTACAGAATTAAATTAGAACAGAATATACCTTTCTAATAAATAAAATACAAAACGAAATAAGTCAGAATCAAGTCACAAGATGCAGAACAAATGTGTGCAAAGTGCCTAAAGTGCAGGGGAACATATATTCAAAACACAAGCAACAAATTGTTAATTTAGATAACCCAGAGTGATCAAAAAAATAAAGTAAAAATAAAGAAATTATTAAAATAACGAAACTATAGCCAGAATTGTCAACTTTGTCTTTTTAACTGCATAAACAACAATACACGCTAAACTGTAGTGGCGGTTTAGCTAAACATGTTTACAGCATCCAAAAATCAAATTAGAACCGGCTGAAATGATTTGAAATCACTTGTACCCTCCCTGATCGAGAGAGAAAAATCCAGCCACTCTGTCTGTGTCTGTTTGAGTTTTTTCAAATTGTGTGCGCGGATAAAATACATTCTAAAACGCTTAACGTGAAAAACGAAACGGCTTAATGTCCAGTTATAAGACAGTTATATTAAAAGATCAAATTCTGTACACACCTTATTAATAAAGTATACTGTATAGCCTACAGAAAAGCAGAGGAGCCTTGAATTTGAACGCAACACGTTTAATTAAACATAATTTACCTTCCATAGAAAACCGTTATTATAATATAAAGAAAATGTCCGGCAGAAGTGGATCATGGTTTTCCTGATGCTAAATCCAGCCTTGGAGAATATCCTTTCTGATGGTGTGCATCCACACTTTAGATTTTCTTATCCCAGACATTTTTAAAGATTTAAATCCCTGCCGCCAAGACGCTCCTCTTTCGGTCACAGATCGAAAGTGAAACTTAAATCTGTCACGGGGTGTTTGGATTTATTCACGCACGTTAAAAATATTTATTAAAAGCTTCTTTCTTTGCACATTTTTATTTACAGCATTGTCATAATAGGCTCCTATATTAATGTATTGAGTTGACAGAAAACCGCTAGTTCTATGTGAAATCAGGCATTGAGCACCCGATATGACCTCTGCGAAGATTCGACCGTGAGATTGGCAGTCGAATCAGGCTCCTCCTATCGATGCATCGAATCTTCGACTATTCGGGGTCACCCCTACTATAGTGTGTTATATGCTCTTGAGTTTTGTCTGTACCTTGTTTCTGTGAGGCCTGCAGTGCTGCTATCTGTTGTCCCTGCTGCTGAAGTTCTTCCTGAAGTGTCTGCTTCTCACGTTCCAGCTGTTTGCATGACTTCATCCACAAATTGATCTTACTCATAGCACTGTCCTTCTCTTTAGACAAGCGCACAACCTTAGAGTCAAACTCTGCCTACAGGGACCAATAAATATAAAAGTGAATTACTTTACTAAATATAGAAAGAAAGTTGTGTTCAAAATAATGAAGAATGAACAGAAAAAACTATAAAAACAATACCTTTTCATTTTCACAATATACCAATTTATTTTGTAACTCCTTTAAGGCAGACTCCAAATCTGAATTTTGAGACTTGAAGCTATTGAGGTCAGAGAGATACTGAGCAGCCTTTTCTTCAAACACCATCATTTCTTCCTTCAGTTTATTAATCTCCATCTCATGCTGTAGAACATAAAAAAAAATTTTCTTAATGAACTCGATAATAAAATGATTTCCATTACACGAGAGTAGATGTTAAAACTTCATGCTGATTTGTACTCGGCTTTCGCCAAGATAAGCAACACTAAGACGTAGCTTTACAGTAAACTATGCTTCTCCATCCATTTACGCTTCTTTCCATATGAGGGTGTGACTCCCCTTCTGTCCGGCGTTAACGGCTGCAGTGTACTTGGCGCGTCAGCACACACGACGGCTGCAACTACAGTGTGGTCTCCCTAGTGGACCAACACGACAACCGTCTGGATTGAGCCGAGTAGGGGACATCTCTAGGGTCTTCAAGTGGGCACCTTCCGTCCTCAGTGTTTCGTCGACTAGCCCACGACACCTCAAGAGGGCTCGACAGTGACTCTGGCGTCCCAGAGTCACCCCCCTCCGTCCCCCACTCAACTCAGCCCAGCTTACTGACCTCTACATCCCTCCTGCTGCTGAGACCTAACCACAATCTCACTATCTCTCCGCAACCCAACCATACGCGCCAACCCGATTGATTAAGGCTGTCGAGCCCCACTGGTGCGTTAAAGCATATTATATAATATATTAAAAACAGTATTATTGTGAAATATTATTACAATTTAAAATAAAAAATATTTTCCAATTAGAAAACAAAACAGTTAATTCAAATTATAAAATGAAACTTATTCCTGTGATGGGAAAGCTGCATTTTACTCAATTACTTCAGTCTTCAATGTCAAATGATTCTAATTTGATGATTTGGTGCTCAAGAAAAAATTCTAATTATAACAGCAGAAAATAGTACTTAATATTTTTATGCAAAAACCGTGATAATTTTTCAGGATTCTTTGATAAATACAAAGTACATAATTTATTTAAAATATAACTTTTTTGTAATGATGAAAAAGTATTTTGTGTCCTTGAAGAAAAAAGAAAAAAAAGAAAAAAAAAAAGCATTATGTTATCATAACACTAAGCCAGAATGCACAGCACTACCTTTATATAAAAAAAACCCGCATTGTTACAATAATACATCTACCCACCTGCTGCTGTAAATGTTTCAGGTTCTCCTCATGTCCTCTGTTATTTTCCTTCATCTGAACATCATGACTTTCTTGAATATCAGATACATTTTTGTGCAGGCCATCTTTCTCTATCGTCAATGCTTTGATGCCAAGCTGAAAGGTGCAATGAAAATGTAGTGTAAGCAGAGACTGAAAATCAATACCCGCATTTCCACTGTCGGGCCAAAAGCGTAAGTGCTGAAGGGCCAGACGCGTTTCCACTGTCACTTCCGGGGCTTGATTGGTCCTTGTCATGGCTTCCTCTGGGCCAACAGCTAGAGTTTTCTAGCCTGCCGAATACCTTGGTCGAAAGTGGGCCAGGTCGGGCTTGAAGAGTGGTTACGAACAGAGGCAGAGTTTATCTGAGTCAGGAGACGGCAGCGCCAGATGATTCTGTCAGCTTTAAAAACTTTTAAAATAATTTACCTCAAAACTCACTTTCATGTTTGAATGCCTTCTGTTTGTGATCCGATGTGGATTCTGATCACCATATAAGGTAGAAATATTTATACGCGATGCAAAAGACTGCGCGCTAACAATTATTACCATAGTAAACATGGTAAATATGAACGATTGAAGAAATCAGACAAATCATAAAGGCTATCACAATCATGTTTTTCTGTCAGTAGTCAGGACAAGCGGTCACTCTGTGAGAACGACAAGAGCGCGTGAGTGTTTTTTCTTAATATACAGTTCTCCTGTTGCTCTGTTTACTATTTGTCAAGTAGGTAGGGCTATTTTCGATTCTTTGCTTATTTTTAATGTTTATCTTGACTAAATATCTGTATTTGAATTAAAACGCGATCCTATTTTGAATATCTGCCGTGCGTCTTAAGGGTTATAGTCTGTATTTTATTATAGCACTTAAGTAAGCGCTGTTCAACAGCTAGTTTCGATTCCGCCCATTCTCGGGATATTTGCTTTTGCTGTGCTAATTGCAAGGGCGGCCACAGCTGTCCTCACTCAGGCGATTGAAAGCATTATATCTATGTAGTGTGTGCGCTGTCGCGGAAGCGTCAGCGGAAGCATTCAGCTCTCGTGTTCACCCTCCTCGTGTGAAGACTGACTCAGGTAAAGACCTGCGACTCTTCCTGCGCGACTCCACCGAGCAAGGACACCTGCAAGACACTTAAGTATCTTATTCACCCTTTCCTTTCCTACCTTTATCTTATTTCCCATTATCATTATGTGCTTTCAATACGCTCTCTCACAACGCTCTCTCACCATGCACAGAAGGCAACGCAATACTGCTAATCTGCGCCCTTTTCTCTCATCCTCACACTCACCTCTCTCTCTTTCTATGGGTCTATGGAATTGTCAATCAGCAGTCAATAAAGCTGACTTCATTCCAGCCTTTGCATCTCACTCTACTCTTAATATCTTGGGCTTGACTGAGACCTGGATCCGTCCAGAAGACTCAGCAACCCCTGCTGCTCTCTCTAACAACTTCTCTTTTTCTCACACCCCTCGCCAGTCGGGGAGGGGTGGGGGTACTGGTCTTCTCATTTCTAACAATTGGAAATATTCAACTCTCTCTTCTCTATGCAATAACAACTCATTTGAATATCATGCTATTACACTTACAACTCCCATTAAGATCCATATTGTAGTTATTTATCGCCCGCCAGGTCAACTGGGAAGCTTTCTAGAGGAGCTGGATGTGCTCCTGTCCTCTTTCCCTGAGGATGGCATCCCACTTGTAGTCTTTGGCGATTTCAACATTCACCTAGCAAAGCCGTATGCAACAGACTTCATCTCTCTCCTAGCCGCTTTCGATCTCAAATGGCTCATCACCACCGGTACTCACAAGTCAGGCAACCAACTGGACCTGGTTTACACACGCAACTGTATCACAGACAACATTTTGGTGAAACCTCTCCAAGTTTCAGATCATTTTCTCATTACTTTCAATCTTCAACTCACTACCCATGCTCCACCAACCTCCCCACCATTTACTTTCAGACGAAACCTGCGCTCACTTTCTCCATCCCATCTTTCCTCTGCTGTGTCATCTTCTCTTCCCTCACCCTCGCATTTCTCATCTCTGGATGTGAATACTGCAACAGATACTTTATGCTCCATCCTAACCTCTTCTTTAGACAATATCTGCCCTCTCTCCTCTAGGCCAGCACGTGCCACTCCCTCTAACCCCTGGCTATCTGAGGTTCTTCGTGAACACCGGACCAAGCTCAGGGCAGCGGAGAGGAAATGGCGCAAATCAAAAGACACATCTGACCTCAGTAGGTATCAATCTCTGCTCTCTTCCTTTTCTGTTGATGTTCATGCTGCGAAATCTTCATATTTCCACAACAAGATCAACAGTGCCTCTAACACACGAATACTGTTCAAGACATTCAACTCTCTCCTCTGTCCACCTCCACCACCCACCTCCTCGCTAACTGCTGATGATTTTGCTAACTTCTTCACTAACAAAACTACAACTATCAGCAGTCAGTTCTCAGATTCACACACACAGGAACCCAGACTAACCTCTCCCACAGCCAATATCCTTCTCTCCTCCTTCACTCCACTAACCGAGGAAAAAGTATCTAAACTACTTCTCTCCAGTCATCCTACCACCTGCCCTCTAGACCCCATCCCCTCACACCTTCTACAAGCCATCTCTCCCACACTTCTACCAGCTCTCACACACATTATCAACTCATCCCTCCACACTGGCATTTTCCCTACAGTATTTAAGCAGGCTCGGGTAACTCCTCTGCTTAAAAAACCAACGTTAAACACATCACTTCTAGAGAATTACAGACCTGTCTCTCTGCTACCATTCATTGCGAAAACACTTGAACGAGTTGCTTTTAACCAAGTATCATCCTTCCTGTCTCTGAACAACCAGCTGGATGTCAACCAATCTGGCTTCAAGAAAGGGCATTCAACCGAGACTGCATTGCTGTCGGTCACGGAAGCCCTGCGGATCGCAAAAGCTGCTTCCAAATCATCAGTTCTCATTCTCCTGGACCTGTCTGCGGCCTTCGACACTGTGAATCATCAGATCCTCTTGTCCGCCCTCTCATCACTGGGCATCACTGGAACCTCCCTCAACTGGTTAGAGTCCTATCTCACAGGTAGGTCCTTCAGGGTCACACGGAGAGGCGAGGTATCCAAAGCACATCAACTGACCACAGGAGTTCCTCAGGGTTCAGTTCTTGGACCGCTCCTCTTCTCCATTTACACCACATCACTGGGGCCCATCATACAGGCACATGGTTTCTCTTATCATTGCTATGCTGATGACACCCAGCTCTACCTCTCATTTCAACCAGATGATCCCACAGTAGCTGCACGGATCTCAAGCTGTCTGGCGGACATCTCGGCATGGATGAAGGAACATCACCTGCAGCTCAACCTGGCAAAGACTGAGCTTCTCGTCCTCCCTGCCAATCCGTCTCTACAGCACGACCTCACTATCCAGCTAGATTCTTCCTCAATCACCCCATCAAGATCGGTCAGAAATCTTGGAGTAATCTTTGATGACCAGCTGACCTTCACAGACCACATTACAAAGACAGCTTGATCATGCAGGTTTGCTATGCACAACATCAGGAAGATCAGGCCTTTCCTAACTGAGCATGCAACACAACTTCTCGTCCAGGCCCTGGTCATTTCTAGGCTTGATTACTGCAATGCTCTTCTGGCTGGACTTCCATCATGTGCAACTAAACCTCTACAAATGATCCAGAATGCTGCAGCCCGTCTTGTCTTCAACGAGCCCAAAAGGGCCCACGTCACTCCTCTGTTCATCTCTCTGCACTGGCTACCACTCGCTGCCCGCATCAAGTTCAAGGTGTTGACGCTTGCTTACAGATTGACCACTGGTTCAGCTCCCTCCTACTTCCACTCACTACTACAAGTCTACATCCCTACCAGAAGCCTACGATCGGTCAATTTAGCAGATTTTGGGCCCGGTGCTACAGGCCTGAGGCTATTAGCCCGGCACGGCCCGTTTAAAGCCCTGGCCCGACAGTGGAAATGTGGCTAACAAAGCCAGTGTAAATCATGGTGAAGGACAAATTCTTACCTTGTATGTTTCAATTTGTTTTTGAGACTCCTGCAGTTGACAAGCCAATTGATTATGATTAATCTCCAATACATTATGTCTTTCCCTTGCCTCACACAGTTCTTGCTGATGTTGCGTATGGAGGAGCAAACTGCTCTCATGTAGTGCATTTAACTGAAAGTAAATGCAAATAAATTAATATGTGAAATGAAAACAAGGAGAGAAAAAAAACTGCTACAGGTAATGAAAAATACCTTTTCAGTTAGTTCGGAGTTCATGAGCTTCATAGCATCAAGTTGGCTCTCTAGCTGTTGGATATTGTTCTCTAGAGATGTGACACTTTTCTGCATGATCTCTATCTTAGAAGACTGCATATGCGTCTTCTCCTCCAACTGTGCAATAGTACACTGTAACTCAACCTTGTCCTTTTGCAATTCATCTCGCTCATCCTGAATTGAAGATAGCGCCTGCAGCTCATCTATTTGTGACTGAAGTCGGGCATTTTCTTTGCGAAGCTCCTGCTGCCTGGTTTCAAAGTCTTTCAAGACTGACTGGTTGGTTGAACAAAGCTCTGCCTGACACCTTTCATATTCGAGAACTCTCTGGGCAAACTCTTCGTTTTCAGATTGCAAAGACAGCAACTGAGAGGACAGATCCTGTGCGATCAGTTCTTTCGATTTTACTTCTGTTCGACAGAGTTGAAGTTCCTCCTCCATGGCACCAACTTTAAATTGGAAGTCCGTGATCATTTGTTGCTGATTCACTGTTGCCTCTTCCACAGATTTAAGCTTTTCAGAAGCTGCTTGATTGGACAACTGCAATTCATCAATTAGGTTGTTCTTTTGCTGAAGTTCTTGCTCAAGTTTATACTTCTCCTCTTTGAGATCCTTCAGCTCAGTGACCATCTCTTCGATTTTCTTGGTAAGCTCTTGTGTTTCAGCCTGTATTTCCTCAAGCTCAGCTTTGGCACTCTCTGCTTGAAGAATGGCGTCCTCCAGATTCTGGTCAGAAAGTTCTTTTTCTCTCTCAAGCTTTTCAACGTTGTCCTGAAGAACATCTGCCTTCCTCTCAGCAGCTTTGAGCAGCTGACTCATGTGTTTTTTTTTCCGTTCGTCAGATTCAATTCGTACCTTCAGTTTTTCAATGCCCTGTCTCATCTGAGCTACTTCCTCCTGAGTCGAAATCAACCTGGAGGCTATTTCACCTTTCTCCAAGAGGGATGATTCAAGGGACTGGGACAGCCTGACGTTCTCATTCTCAAGTGATTGGATTTTGGAAGACATGTTTTCAGACTCTCTTGAAGCTAAATTCTCATTGTTCTTTAAACGGTTTAATTCACTAAACAAATTTTTATTGTCTTCATTCAAAAGAGCCATTGCATTCTCAAGGTTTTGAGACTGTTGAATTAGTTGCTCTTTTTCTTTCCTCAGGACATCAATTTGGTTAGATGCAGCCTCGATTTGTGTTTTCCCTGCCCTAATGTCCTCTTCTAATTCTTTTATAAGTTCTCGAGTATTGCTCTCTCTCTTCTCCAGAAGCAAAGCCTTTTCTTTCCACTTCATTAAGGAGTGGTTTTCACTTTCCCTTACATCAGTACACAAAATAAGCTCCTCTTTAAGTCGCCCACCTTCTGCCATAGTTGTATTAAGTTGTTGTTCAAGGCTGTAATTTGTCCTCCTAGCTGCATCAAGCTCTACTGCTTGCCTTTGTTCCTGTTCTTGTATCTCCTCTATGTCAGCCTCCATGGAAAGGATGTGCTTTTCTAAATTGGCCTTTTCAGAAAGTACTCTTTTTAGTTCGCTCTCAATCTGGAAAAATTTCTCATCCCACTCACCTTTTGCCATCTCTAAGCTTTCAATCATCTCCATAACATCTGAGAGCTGGCATTTGGAGGTCTGTAGCTGTAGTTTCAATGAATTTATCTCTTCTATCAACTGTCCAATGTGGTTGCTCAGTTTCTGGTTTTCTTGGGTGACAGACATCAATTTGTCTGTGCTGTTTGTCTTTTCTATTTCTGTTTCACGAACTTTGTCCTCCAAGTCAGAGCACAAATGTTTTCTAATTGCCATTTCAGATTCCAAGACTTCAAACTGGGATTGCAAATGTTGAACCTCCTTTTCGCGTGTCCTTAGAGATTCCTTAAGTGCTTCAAGTTCCACAAGTAATTTTTCACTTTCCTGGCTAATATCTGGAGTGGAGTCTGACTCTTCAGGATGATGGATTATGTTCTTCTGTGCTTTGGATGTCATTTCCTGATCAAGATGGAAAAAAACCCCCCAAAAAAACTGAGTTATCATGTGAATGTTATGAATACAAATCAAGAGAAATTAAATCATATAGCTTTTTGATATCAACAGAGCTTTAAACCTATATTTCACCCAGTTATACTTTGTTTAAATGCATTGATTTAAAGCTGCACTCTGTAATTTTCTAGTATATGTCATACTGGCGGCCTGAATGTAGCATCACGCAAAAGGAAATTCAGTTCACTGATGCAAAATGCAAAAATGTGCAGGTCAAAGTCATGATTCATTTATTTCACAAGTGAAATACACCTTTAAGTCAGCACTTTAACTGATATAATGCATAATATCGGAATTCAAAACATCTGACATTACATTGTGAAATACATAGGTTACCTGCGTAGTTTCAGTAGCCAGCAAGGAGGAGGATGCAAGGTCCAATTCCTGCAGTTGCTGCATTGTATCCAGTTGTGAGGACAAGTTCTCTGTGTGTTGTTTTTCTTCTCGTAGTTTGGCCTCCAACTCATTTTTGATTTTGAGCATTTGCTCCTCCATGCTCTGGAGCTCTTTAGCATGCTGTAATTTGATTTGATCTATTTGAACCCTAGTTTGCTCTTCCATGGTTCTTACATTCTCCTTAAGAACATGAGATATCTCCTCAAGCTCCCTGGATTGATTTTGCATTAGCTCTTTCAGTGGTAACCGTTTGATATCCTCGTCTGATGACAAGGATGTTTGGGTCTTTTCTTGTGAATTAAGCTGCTCTCCAGGTGATGAAATACTCAGAACAGTTGTATCTTCTTCAAAGGGCAAAATAGATGTGTTGGCAAATGCCATTTCGCAAATATCTTGGTCATTCTCATATGTGGTTTGCTCTTTATTCGTTGCGTCCTCATCAACGTAAACTTCTGCATCACGATTTTTCTCAGACAGAAGCTGTTCTATTCGAGTTTGCTGTTCAACAATCTGAGATAGCAGATAATCATGTGCCTGCTTTAATTTATCCACTTGCTCCTGGGAATTCTGAGCATCTGCTTTCAATCCCTGGATATCAGATTCCAACTTTAATTTTTGTTCCATAAGATTGTTGTACATTGCTTCAAGGTTTGTCTGCTTGCAATTCTCTTGCTCTAGGGAAACTTTAAGATTTTCATGGGTTAAATGGAGGGACTCCAACTCTTTGACTAATGCAGAACTAGATTCTTGTTCCTTTTGTGTTTCCTCCAAACGTGCAGATAGCAGGGACACTTCAAGGACACTCTTTTTATAGTCATCTTTGACAGACTCAAGCTCTGCTTGTAGGGTGGACCTCTGAGCCTCACTATCACTTAACTTTGCTTCAAGAACACTCATGTTGCCTTGCAAATCCTCTACCTGTGTTTCATTATCTTCAAGATCCATCTGCAACATTTCAAGCTGTACTTCGATTTTGCTCATGTTAATCTTTTTTTCATTCAATGTCTCCAATGCTTTAGCTTTCTCAGACTGAGCTTCCTGAAGTTTGTTTCTCAAAGATTCAATCTCACAGGATTGTGTGGCTTCTTGGCTTTTCAGAACTGTCAAATCAGCTCTGAGACTTTCTATCTCCTGCTCATGAGGAAATGCATTTTGTTTCAAGTCTTCAAGTTCCTTTGCAACTTTCTGATAGGAATCAGTGTCCTCCTTATGTTGGTCCTTTGATAAGTCAAGATCTTGCTTCAACTTTTCCTTTTCGAGGGCAGCCTCCTTCAGTTTTTCTGAAGCATTTCTGACCTCCAAAGATTTGCTCTGTAACTCTGCCTCAAGAACACTGATGCGCTCCTCTAAACTATTTTGTATTTTAAAATGCGTTTCCCTTTCAGAGACATAAACTTCAGATTCCCTGTTATGTCTCTCAGTGAGCTCTTTGATACTTGTCTCTAATAAAGCTTTTTCTTCAGATCTGTCAAGTAAATTTTTTTCCAGACAGAAATTCAGCGCTACAGTAGAGTCAAACTGTTTCTGAAGATTTTCTAATGAATTCTTTAGTGTGGCTGACAAATTATTTGAGGCATCAAGCTCACTTTGTATTAAAATAATCTTTTCTGCCAAGACATCTTTTTCAGCAAGTGCTTCCGTCATTATGGAAAGCTGTTTAAGATGTTTTTCTTTCTCTTGGCAAACAACATCATTAAGCTTTTGAAGGCTTTCATACTTCTCAGATAGATCATTTGCTTTATTTTCAAGCTCTTCTTGTTTTACTTTGAGTTGTGCGTTATCCTGCTCCATGCTTGATGCTTTCCTTCTTTCTTCATCAATTTCTTTTGCAAGATTTTCAGCGATTGTCTTCTGATTTTCCAACTCAGTGGCGGTCTGAACTTGTAGCTCCTTTACTTTTTCTAAGGAACTTCTGGTTTCTTCTGCTTCAGAAACAAGACAATTGAACTGCTCTTCAAGAGAACAGAAGGACTTGTTCTTTTGTAACATTGAATCAACTTCATGAATAAGATCTTTTTCCCTCTGTTTCACCAAAGAAACTTTCTCTACTAGATCTTCTTTGACTTTAGAAAGATCATCATATTTTTTCTGAATATCTGCATTTAAATCTTTTTGAGACTGTAGGTCTGATTCTAAGAGGGCAATATTCTCAAGAACATCCTGCAGAGATGTTTCCACATTGAGTTTTTCTTGTTCCAACTCTTTGTTTTGTGCAAGGTGGACTTTGCATTCTTTAGCCAACATGTCTTTCTCTTCTTTGAATTTATATAGCTCCTGCTCTCGCAAGGCAAATGATTCCTTAAGATGCTCAATCTCAGTTCTGTTCATTTCAATAATGGAGTCCTTTGATTTAGCCAGGTCACAAGCACTTTCATATTCTTCAAGGAGCTGACCATGGGCCTGCTCCATTCCTTTCACCTTATTTGTTTCTTGATGCAGTTTAGTTTCAAGCTCGCTCACCTGCTCCTGAATTAGAGTGATTTGTTGCTTCAAATTGTCCATCTCCTTAATATGTTTTTGATGTGTCTCACTAAACTGTTGTTGAAGCTCCTCATAAACTCTAACATTTTCCTCCAGCTCCACACATTTTATAAGCAGTTCACCTTTGAGTGAATCAATCTGAGCAGATAGGCAAATCTTCTCATTTTCTAAAGCTTGCATCTTTTTCTGAAAGCCATCATGAGCTTCACAGAGTTTGGCTTTGTCTTTCTCCAGATCTGCAATTTTACTCAGCATTTCCTCACGGTTGGATTCGGTGTTGTTAATCAACTGTTCCTTTTCGGTTTTCCACTCCAGAAGAGCTTCATAACCTTTCTTCATCTCAGCAACTTCTTTCTGACAAGAGTTTGAGGTCATTTTGAGGTCTTCATTTTCTTTCTCCACAGCACAAATCTTATTAACTTTGAGTTCAACTTCATGAACTAGTTTTTGAAACTCAGCCTGAGTCTTCATATTCTTTGCTTCTGTTTCAGCCAGAGTTTTCTTAGCGTTTTCCAATTCTTGAGATGATGATGCACTTTGACATTCCATTTTTTTGCGAAGTACAGTCAGTTCTTCACTCTGGGTTTGTGTCTTCACTGAAGGTAATGAGTAAAATTGATTAGATAAAGCATTTCTTTAGATTTTCCTTGATTTATTTTTCTTAAATGTTATTTAATATTGAAAATGTACCAATGAGATTTATTACACTTTTAAAACATACTTTTTAAATCATCCACCATCGTACGGCTTTTGGCAAGGTTTTGCTCAATATTTAGTTTTTCCTCTTCAAGTTGTTTGACCCTCTTCATTCCTTGGTCTAACTGACAACTGAGAGTGTTCTTCTCTCTCTGTATCTCCTAAGATAAGCATAAACAAGCCATTTACATGCTTTTGTACTACAAACTTTAGTCCACATACTCCATAAGTAAAAACTTACATCAAATTTCTTCTTCAACTCTGCCTCCTTCACTTGACTAGCCTGTAACCCCTGCTCAGACCTGAGAAGTTTCTGTTTCAGCTCTTCCAAATCTTTCTCCAGTCGATTCTTTAGAGCAGTTACCTTTAAAACCAATTGCATACTGTTGTGATTAACTTAGCCAAATGTATATAAAGAAATTTAAAAGAAACAAAGTAAAATATATATATATATATATATATATATATATATATATATATATATATATACACATTGGACAGAAATGTGTTATTCATAACATTTATAAAATAATATTCCTAGTTGAATTTTCAAATTACCTTATCCATATCTGATTGCAAAACATTGTAGTCTTTTTTGGCTTGCTGGATCTCCATACTCGTTTTATTTTTTACCTGGTTTAATTGTTGCTCAAGAGCTTGATGGGAGCTTTGAAGTTGTGCAAGTTCCTGAAATAAGTGAAAGACAAACATTTGTAAATTTTAGCTTATCCAATATTCAGAAATATATATAAAAAAAATTATTATATTTGACAGTAAGGAGACAAGACCTTTTGACTCGCTCTCTCCTGGTCTTTGATTTTCTGCTCCAGAGATCTATGCACGCTTTCAGCATTATGTCTTTGACAGTTCATCTCTTCTGTTACCTGCTTCAGCTTAATTTCAACTGAAGAACACTGAGAAGCCAAAATCAAACAAAGATGAACTACTACATTCACAAGATAACTCATTGTTTAGAAATCTTGAGTTCTACAGATCTACATTACCTTAGAAACTGACTGCTCATACTGGCCAGTAGTCTTTGTGAGTTCATCTCTGGACTTGCTCAGTAGTTTGTCCTTGTCTGCCAGATCTTTCCTGGCCATTTCCAGTTGAGTTTGAATTTCACTGAATTTATTGATCTGATTCTTCATATCCTTCTCTTGAGCCTGAAGACGGAGCTCTAACTCAGAAACCCTTGACCTCAGATCTGATCAGTATAAGAAAGCAAAATAACAGCGACAAAATGTGTTACCTCAAGGCATATGAAGATTATCATTGTAGTGCTGTATTCAAAAGCATATTCTCAATTATGTAATAAAAAATAAAATCCATCTGTAAGGTCAGACCAACCTTGATTTATATTCTTAAGCTGTTCCATCTGCTGTGATCCAGCTGTGTCACTTTGAGTGCCTGATGTGAACTGCTGGTGTGGCTTTACTGGTGTGTCATCACAAGACCATGACATCCCAGAGGGTCCGTTTCTTCTCCTAGATGGTGTCTCCATCACAGTCTGAGACTGATGACTGTGTGTTTTTTGGTCTTGCTGCCAAGGGAAAATTGAGGACCCTGTCTGCTGTCTTGCAATGTCTTTATGGCTTGCTGCAGACTGATTCAGAAGCTTCAGATGTTACAAAAGAGAGATGCATTATTACCATTTAGTAAATTAAAGGGTTAGTTCTCCCAAAAACAGACATTCTGTCATCTGTTAATCACCTTCATTTAGTTTCAAACCAGTAAGACTTTTGTTCATCTTCAGAACCCAAATTAAGACATTTTAATAGTCTACGCAACTACCACTTTGACACTTCAAAAAGTTCATAAAGAGACTGTAAAACTAATCCATGTTTAAAGCGGTTTAGTCCAAATTTTCGCTTTATATGATGAACAGAATAAATTTAACCTTTATTCACATATAAACATTGATCAGCGACCACAAACAAAAGCTCAACCGAACCTGCTTAATACGAGAACATCCTCATTGGTTCTTGTGGAGGCTCAAACGTGCTGTCTCGTTGGTTTTTGCACATCAGGCAAGCAAGCTTGAGCTTCAATTTCCCATATCCAATGTGTGCGTTGATTAATGTTTATGTGAATAAACGTCTAAATTAAATCTCTTCATCATAAAGCTTTTCAGGACAAAAATCTCCAAGATTTCATTAAAAATATCTCAATTTATGTTCCGAAGATGAAGAAGTCTTATGGGTTTGGAACGACATGAGGGTGGGTAAATTACATCATTTTCATTTAATATACCATCTATCTACAAGGCTCTTTTCACCAAAAATGTATGTATTTTACTTACTTTTACATGCATGACTTTGATTTCAGCTTCCAACCTTTTCCGCTCCTCAACCTCTCGATTGTACTTTTCCTGTAGGTCACTTATTTTTGAGTCTGAAGATGCAATATTACAATGTTTAAGTTTGTTGCATTCGTTCTGAATTGCATTTTTATTTTCTATACAATTCATATCTTACCTTGTTGCCAATGATTAGGTGTTGCAGGGGTTGCAAAGGTTTTCTGTGGTGTACTAAACTGCTGGATTTCTGAAGAATGTAAAGTTTGGGATCGTTCCAATTCATGCTTATATCTGAATAAAAAATAAATAAAAATAAAATTAAGCTAAGCCCAAGATGAGTCATATTTGGCTAGTTTAGAATATGTTCTGACACAAAGTTGTTATACATATTAGGCTATATAATAATAATAATAATAATAATATTATATAAAAGTTAGTTATACATTTTAAAAGACAACAACAACAAGATATATTGATAACTTTGTCACAACTCACAACAAAGTATTAAACACTGTCCACTTACTTTTTGACTTCTTGCTCTAGTCTATCAGTCTGCTTCTTGCACAAGTTTAGTTGCCCCTCCAGATAATTCACCTGTTGCTCCTTCGTTTGGATGTCATGTGCAAGTTTCTGTCTAGTCTTTTCCAGACTTTCACAAGACTCTACCAAAGACTGGTTCTCCCTCTTAAGGGCAGACGCTTCACTTTTCTCACTGTCCATCTATAGGGAAATACAATACACAAATAATGAAGATATTTAAATCTGCTAAAATCTGAGGAAATCTACTCCGATATTTCTCAGGTAACTGACCTTTTGCTTCTGTTTCTGTAAAGTAGCTTCAAGGGAATCCATCTGAAATTGTTTCTGTTGTCTTTCCTTCTTCAACTTGTCAAGCTGCCCTTCAATCTCTTGGATCTTTTGTAAGGCCTTTGCAGGAAGGCCATCCTTCCACTCTTCTACAGCCCAGCTCATACTTACTGAAGATGCTGTGTTGCTCCTCAAAGACAAACTGGCATGCTCTGAACAATGCAATAAGCAACATTTGTTTTATAAAACTCCCGATCAAGATGAAATATTACAGATTTATATGCATTACCTAACACTTGAGATAAAACAGCTACATATTAGCACAATTGATTACATATAATAATACATAATTAACATTAAATTATTAAACACTGTCATATACAATTTCCCCCCTCACATTTAGCCTATTATAAATATAACCAAATCTTGAATTCACCTCACTTAATGAATGGAGACAACAGGATGGTTTCAAACTTATTTTCAGCTTCATCTACTGCAGTCTCCAGTCTGACAGAACCTCTTACGATGTTGACAAATTACAGTTCACAAAATAATGATATTTTGCATTTCACACATGTATTAGCCTAAATGCTGCAGGATCTACTTAAAATGAGGGATTATATTAGATTTTAGATGTCAAAAGTGCTTACAAGTAGGCTACATAAAATTAGTATTGTAACAATAACTCGGATCTCATCAGGACGTGTAAGTTAACTTTTTTAAAACTGGACTGATATCAAGTGAAATATAGAAAGAGGACCTGCAGGATGAAAACCGAGTTTAATATTACCTAATTTCACTAATATTTTAGGGGCACAGCTGTGAGACATGATAAGAAATGTGTAACAAAAATAACTTCTTCACCCTATTAGTTTCTTTAAAATAATAAATATTTATATTTCGGTAAATATTTTGCAATCTATACAAGTACGTTAGTCAGTTATGATCGGAGGTGGTTTTAGGTTTAGTTAATGTTATATTTTCAAAGAACAAAAAAATTAAATGACAAATATGTGTTCAGATCGTATGTTTTAATAGCAGGTAACGTTAACGTAACGTTAAAGTTGTGAAAAAAATGTTTCATAGACACATGAGTCGGCTAGTATGGCACGCGGATGGTTTTAAGACATCAAAATACTTTATAAAGGCCGATTAACATTCCACTCTCAACAATGAAATAGTATATTCTACAAAAATATATTATCTTACCAGAAATAAAGAAAGAACCCCTCACGGTTACTCTGCAATTACTCTCAGGTTCTTCTCTAGTGTTGTTCTTCAGTTACTATAGTGGAAAATTCAAAAAAAGGTTCAAAATTGTTGGTGACTGAATGCAGCGTCGTCATTGGCGCGTTTGGAATAAGACGTAAGAACATATCGGCTTCTGATTGGACATCCCTGACCATTCGAATTTAACTCCACCCACTATTTTTTTTCTTCAAAATATATTTTGTTTATTTCAATGAATAGCCGGACGAACCAGTAAACTCTCATCCAAAAGTACATATAAACAACCAACGACTTGCAGAAAATAAAACACTTTTAAAAACACCTGAACACTAATAAAGACTTCAAAGAAATGTAACTTCCTTAATATTCATATTAAAAGAAAACTTTAATCATGTTTGTCTGCATAATTAGCGACATCTGAAACTGGGCTTTGAGCTAACTTGATGACCATAGTTAATACACAACATATGATTTGTGTTTATGTGTAATGATTTCTAATCCCTTGCTGAATGATTACTCTTCTGTCCCTGTTTGTCTTCCTGAATGCAGTGCTCCTCTGTTGAGATGAATGGCACCATACTGCTTCCAAAGGGCTCTGCCAAACACGTGCTCTGGGTCATAGCAGATGGTATGAGAGCCATATATGGATTTCATCACCATGGTTACTGCCAGGGATGCAACACAGCTTATGAAGAGACTTATGACAAAAACAATAGCAGATGATGATTACAAGTCGCTGAATGTATGGTGATACAATTCAGAGACGAATGTGTTATTTTGATGCTGGTTGCACATCTTAAATAGCTTGTATTCCACTAATGAAATGTAATCCATAAAGTCAATGTTTGTCATTAGGAATTTATTACTTTAGTGTTGTCACATTAAATTGAATGTATTTTGCATGTGGCAGTCTGCATCTTTTTTTTTTTTTTTTTTTTTTTTTTTGTTGCCCATACTACCTGTCAAAATAGCACAATACTAAACAAACAAGAAATGTTTAACAAATAAGCGACAATGATAATAACACTATGAAATGCACTGATTGATTGGAAGTCCAATATCTTAACATTATCCACGATATATTTTGATCAGTGCAAAAACAACCATGCAAACAGACAAGTAAAACAGAATCAGAGATCAGAATCTTTCACCTTATTGAGAATATATAAATGATTTACATTCGTTAGCTATTGAAAAATTATATTGTGTTGCTACATGAGGGGGCAAAATGTTGTTAAAAACCTGCCATATATGATATGATTCTTAATTCTTAGCCCTTCTCAGAAAACAGTATAGCAAATTTTTTCAAAGTGCAGACAACACAAGCAACAAAGTATCTCAGACTCAGGCCATCTATTTACAAAACACAAAATTCATTTAAATGACATCTCAGATAAACAGATCATTTTGACATCACTTTGTTTTTATATTCCCAGGAGAGGTATAAGACACGTGCCAGTGTTTGATGCATATTCCTCCACGTGTTCCCATTATTTCTGGTCTTCTATTTCCTTTTTAATCTCAGCGATGTACGGGTGGTCCTTACCATGGGCAATGTCCATGATTGCAAGAGCCTGTGATAAATTCAGTCACAACAATTTATAAGCCTAGATGGGTCCAAAAATATATATATATATATATATATATTTTTAATTTCTTTTAGATTTCAAAAGGACACCCATATCTAATATTACATTATTGTTACATTAGCACTGCTAACACCGTACCTTCTTTAAAGCTTTAACTCCTTGTGTACTCCTCTCAAGTCCTAGGTACAACCTTCCAAGTTTCAGGTACATAGAAGCCACATTCAGTGAGTAAGGAGGGTAGTGCACACTAGAAAGATATGTGCATTGGATACTATTAGTAAAGTGAATGCACTGTAAATTCTTTATTATTTGAATTTTAAATTCAAGTAAGTTAGAAAGACAGGAAACACACTGAACCCAGCATTACCTGTAGGGCTGGACAATTTTCTCGCCATATTTCATTGCTCCATCCCAATCCTGCATATAGAGACAGACACCCATTGCCTGATACATCATATGCAGCATGTACACATTGGTTTCGGCAAAGATTGAACCCATTTTCTCCAGGCTTAGTTCACAGATTTCCAGCAGCTCACTGGGGGGTACTTAGCGGTCAAGGAACTTTTAGTCAAAAGCACGACTTCAGGATATATATATACACTACCATTCAAAAGTTTGGGGTCTGTGAAAAAAAGTGTCTTGTGCTCACCAAGGCTGCATTTACTTGATTATGAATACAGTAAAAAAAAAAATAATAATTTTCAATGGTAGTGTATATTGTCTGACAAAGGGAGCTTGGTCTGATCTGCTCAAGCAATTGTGTTTTTAAAAAACACTAGTTTTAAAAAAAAAATATATATATATCTAAATATATCCCAGTGCCTCTGGATTGCTCTATATTCAAAATATTGCCTGATATCTCAGATAAAATTATAACGATAAAAAAAAAAAAGACAATGCCAATGAAGGATATTTTTGTAGTGCTTTGCTCTCCTGAACTCCTCAATGACATTTCTGGCATACATGACCATCTGTGTGATTTCCTCATCCTCTGGAGGTGTGCTAAGCTTCTGACAGACCTCCATTTTGGCTTTGTCCTAAATAAAAAAGAAGGTGTTATTCAATATCAACTTGAGTACCCTTATTAGTGTTAATTTTTATTCATACTGATATTACATATAAAAAGATGGGACTCGGTCCGCTTCCAAATGAACTCTGGTGCGTTTCGACAGAAATATGAACGCAACAAGGACCAAAGACATGTAAACGAACCAAAAACATGAAGTGATGTCACCAGATGCGACCCTAAAAAGGACATAGCATACCTGATTTTTTCTCGCCATAGGAGCCATAACAGTTCGGTATAGGCGTCAGAAACACCTTCTCCTTCGATCTTCGTTTGTGTGCAACAGAGGAATTCCTGACGCTGTTTTGACTCCTTTACACATTTTATAAACTCTTCACGAGTTCTTAGTTGGACAAAATGCCATCATATGTACACATATAACGAGCACATTTAGCCCCGCACACAGCATTGGTTTGGAAATTCGTTCAAGGTCAGTCACAAAATACATTTTTGTTTTTGTTTTTTTTGTATCTTTAGGCTCTGTGACAGTGTGAACGCTAAGCAAACCAGGACTAAATGTATTATTATCGTTTTGTGGGTTGGACCAAAAGAACTGAACTAAAAGTGTGAACGCACCCGTATATGAAAAGTCGTTTACTACAGGGTTAAAATGACACTCACCTTTGATTTAGAGGTGCATTCTTTACAGTCGCAGGTGAAGAAGTAAGAATCTTTCAACCGTTCAATTCTATCCTCTGTTGGATACAGGAGGTCAATGTAACTGTTGAAGATCTATTCCAGAGAAACAAAGAGGACTGTCACACAATATACAACAATTCAATTAGTAATGAGATGATTATGCAATACTATAATAGATGTCAGAATTCAATACTGACTTGTCAGATAATACAGCATTTTACACGAACATTTCACACTACAATTTAAATGACAATGATTATAATGCTAAATAGGCTTCCTGAATGTGACAATTAAAATTATGTGATCTGACTGGCCAGTCAGTTAAGATAACAAAATTTTGCATTACCGTAAGTGTAATATTTTAGTCACTATTTAGTCTCAAACAATGACAAGACATGCTGCAATACAATAGAGTATTAAGAACAAGCATAACGTGGCCCTGTCTCACCTCATCTTCAGGGTTGATCTCCTGCACCGCTCTCACCTCGGCTACCGTACCTTTATACGTCACAATCACATTTGGACTACAACTGTGGTTCATCAGAGCAACACTACCATGGAAAGACATTCAATTACTAAAGTACTTCATATATTTTGGTCAAGGCAGTGGTTTTGATTTCTAGTATGAGACTTACTCTTGAAAAACAGCAGAACCCAAATGAGACAGCTCTTCATCTTCAATGGTGAAGCCATTACAATTCACCTATGATGTAAAACGGAGGAATTAGCATGGACACACAGACTCGGAACTATCCACAAATAGGGTACAAGGTTTTGGAAAAAAAATGTCATGCTTTCTGAAGTAAAAGCTATTATATATGTTAGACTAACCTAGGATTACTTAAAGGGATAATTTTTTCAAAACCCATAATACTTTCATTCTTCCATGGAACATAAAAGAGATGCTAAACAGAATGAAAAGCCAAGGTCACAATTCACTTTCATCGCATCTTTTATTTACAAGTTTGCACTAATTTGTGTCATTCTAAACGTGACTTTTGTTTCTTCAGCAGTTATTTTGAAGAATGTTGGTAAGTAACTAAACATTTTAGACACCATTGACCATTTCAAAATATATTCTTTTATGTTACAAAAAAGTCAGTCAAACAGATTTTACAGGGTGAGTAAACAGTGACAATTTAAATTTTTGGGTGAACTATCCCTTTAAAATAATCATAGTAAACTTAATTTATATTTTATAAAAATATATTTTATTTATATTTCATAGATACGCATTCATACTTTATAAAGTGATTAGAATATAATCAGCTCTTATAATACACAGTTTGCATGATTTTGCTAGCAATATAAAATAAAAGCAATTCTGTAAATATTGTGATTTTTTTAAATTCTGCTTTTTATTTATAAGCAACAACAAAAAAAAAACTTGGTGAGTTAATTTCTGTAAAAATATCTTTAAACTGTCACTTTCAATTACAAGACTGGTTTGAGTTATTAAAATGTTGCAGTAAAAATATAAGATAATACTTCAATTATTCCTTGCTTTACTGCATTTCTTCATTGATGCATAAAATCGATTAAATAGTATTTCTCTGCGTTCATTTCTGCAGAGCCCCAAAACTATACGTAAAAGTCACAGTTAACTTTACCTGAGCAAAGAGTTCGGTAAGTGCTGCATTATCAGGAAAATCGAGATGCCGGGAGTAAAAGTGATGTAGTGCAGCAATGTCTGTATCGTTCATCTCATTCTTCTCATCATCCATCTTGTCCAGATCTGACAAACATTGTACAGAAATCATCTTCAAAAAGACTCCAGTCTTACATTGTTAAGGCTATGCCATAAATTAGATAGAATGTTAATATATAATTGAATATCAGGACAATAGCAGTAATAGCTCTCTTTTCATCAAACATTGCAATGTCTGAATTTTGTTTTTTGAACACATGGCTCGACCAGTTACAATTTCAGACACAGATGAAGCCTTCAAGTCCTACTCTAGGCGTCATACATCTGTGAGAGTCCACGGGGCAGATGGTAAGGGTCATTAAACAGGTGTGGAAAGTCATCAGACTTCAACTTCAAACCCTCTTTTAAGCAAAAGAAACAGACTTTGCATTTTTTTAAACTTTATAAGGATATTGTTTGACTCACTCAGAGAACAACGAACACTTACGTGCTTCTAATTCACTAAGAGTCAACACTCTTTCTGAAGGAGTCCTTTCTGTCTGGCTTTTCTGGAAAACAAGAAAATGTTTAAAAGTTACATGTGACAATCCTCGCAAACTATCAAACATGCAAAACAAAACCTTGTTTCAGTGTTTAATGAGACCGAACAGTTTTCTGGCCAACTGTCTAACGGGCACATGCTGTGACACAAAGCGCCATGTGTCGGCAGAGTGAGTCACGGAGAGCGGCCGGGCCTGACACATTCAGGAAAAACACATCCACAAAAAAACACATGGTAGCACCATATGTGCCAGAGCAGCACTGAAAATTCTACATCTAATTCTAAACTTAGACTAAATAATCAGCTGTGCACTGGATTGTTCCGATTCTTAAATGACTGAACATACCTATTGGTGAACTTTGCATCGGTGTGTTCAGAAAAAGAAAAGCCATCCGTGTTTTGACACCTGTGAATCTGAACAGGTGCAGCAGAAAGAGCTGAGATCCTTCAGACTCACTCTAGATGTGTCTGAAACCGGATAAATCCTGCCTTCACAAGCAACATATGGAGGTAGGAAGGCAACAAGGCACATCTAAATCCAATGTTTGTGTAACAGCCTGTCTACTGAAACTCCTTGATCTGGCTGGATTCTGAAGACAACAGAGATGTGTGCTGTCTAAAATCTCACGATCAGGAGCATTAATAATAATAGCATCGAATGAAGTGGAATGAAGCAGAAGAGACATTTTAAAAACAATTCTCTAAACCCTCTATAACTCATTTGTTCCTCAAGGCATTCAGACATGTACAGTTGCAGGGTCTGAAGGCATTGCGAACGTAAAACTACATTCAAACTCCAAATAATAAAAACCTAATTGGCAGGTGAGGAATGTAAAAGCAATAGACCTCTCTTACTCTCTGAACTGAAGTACTCATGAGTAGAGTGGCTGTAGCTATCCACATTATTACAGCAGAGCAGCTGGAGAGCTGCCTCCTCAACATACTTCCACAGCCAAAAAAACCTTTACGATCTAACAGGAAATATAGTTCTAGCAGAGAATAAAATGTACTGCAACTACTACTCTGCAGTAAACTCACTGTAAATATCCACCGAAGACTGTTAGTAAGCAAAATATCATTAAGTGTAATAATAACTGCATTTAGTATGTGCATGAAAAGTTACCCGGAAATAGGTGACTTTAGAGCACTGTTGCTATTAAAACCATATTAGTTCATTGAAATAAAGCTGATATATCATAAAAAATTATATTTGATGAAAAACTTTCAGAAATTTTATTAGAAATGCTGAAATACTAAAACTGAAATAAAAGGCTAAATAGACAAAAGTTACTAATAAAATAGCTAATTCAAAATAATAAATCGCATTCAATAGTAAAATAAACGTTTCCTTTAAAGCTGAAAACAAAATGTTACACTGCATACCAAAAAACCTGGTTGTCCTCACCTGTTTGAGTATTATTCTGGCGACCAGCCGTACGGTTTCTGATGGACACCAGTTCTCTCCGTATGCGCACATGGCTGAGCACTCCAGCTTGTGCATGGGCCAGTCTCCTCTCTGAGGAAAGGACAAGGCCATTGTTTATTTTCACACAAACTGGAAACATACAGCATATATTCATACCAACAGATGAATACCACACCCAGCATGAAGGGTCACAGCTCTTCTTTTTGAGATGATATGCTTTTGATATAACCAATCGCATGTCGGCTCGCTTCCGTTTGATGAGTCATGCTTTCAAATGGAATGGAACCTCAAGGCGAATACGAGAATTCCTGAGAGATAAGACTTTGAATTAGTCTCAGCCTGCCTCACAGGCTACTGGACGACGAATAAACTAAATCCTGTGTTCTGGCGAGCAAACAGAAACTGATCCCTAATGCATTTGAGATGGATTGTCATAGCAACAGCGTGGCCAGAACGCCTTTCAGCTCAATTTAGGAATAGAGCAACAACCAAGTCCCTTAAAATAAACAGGCTACACAGATTTTCTCCATGATCACTGCTTTAATTATATTGGTCTGCTGTTCTTTTTTTTGTACTTTTGCTTTTTATATTTAAATGGACAACAGCGTGTAATTTCTTTGCCAGAGACAACCATTTATAGCTTCCCTTTCCGCAGTATAAACACTGAGGTGCTATCAAATCAATGTTCTGCTGCAAGTCTTAGATCATTGGTGTGATTTTGAGGCGGGACTTCCTGTATGTCATTTAGCAGGGAATAGAGTGTAGCATTTGGGATGGAGTAAAAATGCTTGTCATTTTCATGTGGTGGGAGGAACTGATTTTAATGATATTGCATAAACCTTACATTTTTACAAATGACCTTACATTATGACTTTACGTTAAAGTTAGTTCACCCAAAATGAAAAATTCTGTCATCATTATGACGTTCCAAACGGGTTAGATTTTCGTTCATCCTCAAAACACGGTCTCTCCATTGAGTCCATGAAATTACCACTTTGACGCTTCAAAAAGTTCAGAAAGATATTGTAAAACTAATCCATATGAATTGAGTGGTGTAGTCCACATTTTCTGAGGAGACATGTTCACTTTTTATATGATGAACAGATTGAATTTAGGCTTTTATTCACATAAACAATCAACGGACACATCAGCCATGGTAAACGGAAGCTCAAGCATGTTTGCTTAATGTGCGAGAACCAATGAGGTTCATTCTTGTTTAACGCAGCACATTTGAGCTTCCACAAAAACCAATGAGGTTTGTTCTCGTGCGTCAAACAAGTACGGTTGAGCTTCTGTTTATGTAGGCTGATCAACATAAAAGCCTAAATTCAGAGCAAGGATCCACAGAGGGACAAGCCTGAATTGGAACAGCTTAAAACCGTATGATGATGGATAGGCTGATTCTAACGCCACAACTTGTAGGGCGCAGAAAAACAGCAGGGACAAGAGAGAAGGGCCTTGTGGTAGAGTGCAAATGGATTATTGATGATCTTTATTTTCTGTGCTGGATTTTCGACTCTGCTTGGCACTCACCCGCAATGATCAATTACAGAGCTGTCATTCTGGCTGTGGTTTCTACAGAGAACGGTCCCTGTTTCTCATCCTGAAGGAACTCATAAAGGAGGAACTAAGTCAACTGTGCTTTGTCTTATACAAAGCTGATGAGATGAAATAAATATTTTAAAGCCTTTTAGAACAGTAAAAAGTCAATATATAAAAAAAAAATTACAATTCAAATGTTTGGGGCTGGTAAGATTGTTTTTATGTCGCTTTAAGTCTAATATGCTTATGCTTTATATTTCCACAGCATGCAGGCAAGGTCTTAAAGATTTATGAATGAACCGTTCGTTTTAAAATCTTCCCGGTCTACTGACATTTTGTTATGATATCCACTTTAAACATTTGTCATGATATCTGCTTTCGTAAATGCTACAATAAGTAAATCCACTACACCAGCAAATAACTTTTCGACAGCAATGCCATAGAATTATACAGAGCTATCGCGAAAACGGAAGTTAAAAAACAAAATTCTAAAGTTGGCTTTGTGCTTGTTTCTCTGGCACTTAAGGTCTATAGACTGACGTCACCATTTTCGCAATTTCACGTTTTTGTATTTTGCATGGAGATGATAACGCTATCGTTTTCAAAAACGTGCATTTTGAAACCCAAGTTTGTGTTTTCAGGCCCCGAAAAATGAACGGCCAAAATGCACAAGTTTTCCGATTTTATTAAAAAATATACAATGATTTATTTATTTATAAATAAACTGTCCAGCATCCCCACGACCCTACATTTGATTAGAATAGATGGATCAAAACTAGTCTCAGATATGTAGCAAAGGGTGGTTGAGTTGTTGAGGTACTGCGCCGCTAACACAAAGGCTGCAGGATGGATTCCAGGTAAAGTGAGTGCATTAACTATGGTGTTCATTCTGAGACTGTGCTACTCTGGCTCATACACAGGAAAAGCACTTCAACAAGCGTTGCTCCAGTGGGACCATCCTCACAATTAGAGCACTGTAGAGTAAGTACTAAGCGTTGGCGAAAAAAAAGCTCTGATATATGCTGACAGAGCAAAATGAACTTTATGAAACGGGTCGTTATGGTCGTGGATACTGATTGGTCAATACAGTGTGTCAGCGTTACATTCCACAGTACTGTATGTCTCTGTGTTCCACAGCATATAGGCAATATGATGTGGAAGTAAATAATGACAGAATTTTTTTTTTTGGTTGAACTATTTCTGTAATATGGCCAAATGGAGCAAATCCACACACAGAGAGACTATGATGTCAACAAAAAACACAAACACAGACTTACCTGACACTCTACATTGCAGTAATAGGCCTGTTTACATTTTCCACACTTCGACAGCCCTTCTTTCCTGTGAATGAAATAACAAAATAAGGTTTATGTGAATTGTTTTAGATGATCCTCAATTCACACTTCAGGATGCCACAATTTCTCTCTATGTTAAAGTTAATGAAAATCCTGTCATTCTCTCTAAAGTTCACCCAAAAATAAAGATCATGTAATTTCCTCACCCGTTCCAACCATATACGACTTTCTCCTGCAGAACATAAAATAAGATATTTTGAAGAATGTTGGAAATAACTATACAGTTTTGGTTAATATTGACCCTGAAAACCCTTAGATGATGCTCAAAATATCTTATTTTTTACGTTCCACAGAAATGTGCAATTCTTAAAGTTTTAAAAAGGCGAGTAAACGATGACAGAATGATCATTTTAGCTAAACTATCTCTTATAAACTTGGATTAAACCACTTGTTTCACATGGATGTCTTTATGAACATTTTGAAGCATCAATGGCTACCTGGACTTTCAATACAGAGATAAATCTCTAAGTGATCATTAAAAATATCTTAATTTGTGTTTCGAAGATGAACAAGTCTTATAGTTGTGGAACAACATGAGATTGAGTTATTGACAGGTTAATGATTTTCATTTTAGCATGAACTAAGTCTTAGGCAGATAAAATGATTGTAAACATCCTGAATACATCACCACAGAGAAGACTTCACCAGAAGGTGCAGTTATGACATTTTAATTAAACATTACCAAGTTTCATTAAAAATGAAACATATGCAAGGATAAATCACTCGCAATAAGATTGTCGATAACAATAAATTTAGAAAACAGATAAGGTGATTTTTTCTTGCATACCAACTTTAACATCTTCATTGTAACAATACAAAAGTAAAAAAAAATTCACCATTGACAAATGCATCAATCACACCAAAAGCTCTCATTTAAGTCCATAATACAATCATTTACATTGTCTTGTGTTTACATATGCGCTTGTGATATATGTATTTGCCATTGATTTATGCAGTCTCTAGATCACATCACACACGTCTCCTGTAAAGATCTATAGACTTTCACTAAACATTCACATCACTCAGTGTCCGTGTTGGAGGTGTGTATAAAGTGGGTCACTCTTCACAGTGCATGACCCAGCAGCACTTAAACGCAACGTTAGAGAAAATAGAGAGCATATGCCAGCCATCTTTAATAGGAACACGCCTTGTAGTGAATGCAGATTAGCTGCCTGTCAAATATGTCATTACCAAAACAAAGTTGATCAAGAACTATTATAGAAGTTAACAATTATTATTATAAAGCTCTTGGTGTACGTGCATGCATTCTCAACTGAAACATCCGTGCACAAGTCAGGAGGATGTAGTCTCACACACACAAAGTGTCAGACGTGGACTTAAAAGGAGCGCTGACCTGGTAAAGCAGTATTCGCAGTGTCCGCCTCTCTCGTTCACTGTCAGCACGTAAGCATATGCCGGACAGGCGAACACTAGATCACCAACTTTGAAATGCTTAGTGGCTTTGAGTCCCCGGCCTTTACCGGGGCTCAGAAATCTTTCAGTACCCTCAATTCCCTCGGTTTTCATTGCTCTTGACCTGCTGATCGCGTGTCACACTTCCTTGCACTCGTCAGAAAGCGGTGCCTCGGTCTCAATCGGTTTTGTTAGTGACTGCGGCAAGTGTAGTGACGCCACTATAACACCACATGTTCGGCGAAAAGACTCCGAACAACGAGCTGCACCAGAAGACAGGCGGCTTACGGCAAAACCCCACACACCCAGCGGTCCTAAAGCTAGTCCGCGAGCAGCGTTCACCACCGGCCTACCTCGATATTTTGGCTTCATGGCGCCATCGCGTGGTCATCAAGGGAAAGTGAGCCATTTGAGATTGTGAAACAATCAAACTGATCTTCTAAATAAAAATGATTAAAAAAACAAAACCAACAACAAAAAACTCAGTCGCCATGAAATCAAAAATGACAAATAATATTTTCTAATGGAATATTATTGCAGTATTTATTAATGCCTACAACGTTTTACGCTTTTAGTTTAAAATGGTGTCTGTAAACAGCCACTTAGATTCTTATTTAGGTAATGTTTACACAACACCGATTTGAAACTGAAAACTTTTATGTGTTTTAGCCATTCATTTACGACATTGGCGTTTTTGGGGACTGAATAACTCAAGCTTTTTAAAGCGGATTTTGAAGTGCTAGGTTTTGAAAACGATAAACAAAACAAAAAAAATGTGAATTTGTGAAAACAGTGATGTCATGCGCATACACATCATAGATACACACATGTGTTCGTGTAACAACAAAAACGTGAATTTGTGAAAACGGTGACGTCAAGCGCATAAGCTAGACCTACTCATCATTTGCATATGGTTCGAGGGGTGTTTCTTGACCAAGTGACATCACACTGTTCAGTTGAAATCAGGAGCGATGTAGTGGTGCCTGGAGAAGTGGGTATAGGCCTACTCTTAATTTATGCCCCCAATATTTACGTCCCAGCAAAGGATGAACGCTTTGTGTTATAAAACAGTGACATGTAAGAGTAGTCTTAAGACTATATAATAATATAATTAATAGAATAGAACATATTATTACTATTCTTGCATATCAGGGCCGCACAGGATTTTATAAAAACAGAGTTCCCATAAATTAGAAAATTTTGATTTTACTGATCTCGACATGAGCATTTTAAGGTGTTTTGAAGGCCAAAAAAATGGACAACAGTAGCTTTAAAAGCATGTCGGTGGGCAGTAGCATGAAGTATTATCAGATTCTTAAACATGATCAGTTTAAATGTTGCAATGAATGATCCACTCTACAAAATGGAAATGCAGAATGTTTATGCTTATTGTTGACAATGCACAATCACATATTCAAAACGGGAATGGCCTTGGATTCAAGGATTATTTTGCATAGATGAAGTTACATTTCAAACAAACGCCAATGCAATCCTTCTGTGTCCAGAGGCATATGAGCAATTAGTAGGCTACGAGCATCAGAAATCAGTTTCAGCTACTTTTTCTTTCCTAAATGAATAAATGTTTTTGGACTAATCTGTTAATTTAATCAATGGTTCAATTGCTCACTCATAAAGATAGTCACTTGTCGCCGCCTTCTGGCTTAATGGTGCAAGTTGCGCAAACAAGCGGAGTGATACATACAACACATTCGAGGTAACGTTATACAAATATATTTCTACAATAATAATGGCAATATATTTAATATGGTGCTTGTGTTGTTGAATTTAGCTTATAATTTCCACTGTCTTTGATCAAACTGATTATTTCTGTCGGTCATTTAAAACTTCTATCGAAAAAACCCCCAGCTGTTTATTTAAGTATCTTATCCCGCACTGCATGATAGTGGAGCGGCTAAGTGATATAATCGTTCAGTTTATGATACAAGCGTGAAAATTGGCATGAGCAATCTCCATGGGTCACTTGACAAGAAAATTGTCCGAGCCACTTGAAATTTCCATTTTTCAAGATGGCCGACATCTTAGTGGAGCAGTTAAGTGATATAGTGGTTTATTTGGTGATACAAGCATGAAAATTGGCATGAGCAGTCTCTGATGGTCACTAGACAATAAGCCACCCACAGCTACTTGAAATTTCAAGATGGCGGCCATTTTTCAAGATGGCCACCACCTTAGTGGAGCAATTAGGCTTAAGAAATCATTTAGTTGGTGATACAAGCATGAAAATTGCTATGAGCTGTCTCAAAAAGTCATTTGACAAGAAACCGCCCACAGCAACATACAATTTCAAGATGGCGGCAATTTTTCAGGATTACTGCCACCCACCATGTGGATCTTTAAATGATACATTTTCTCATAGAAATGTATTGGGTTCCTCAAGAGACTCTTGTCAAGAGAGGTAGTTTTGTCTGACTGTGTTTTGTCTGACTCCTCACCCATGACCTGTCCAGTTTGGTAAAGCCTGTCAGGAGTTGCCTCCCACCGGCATAGCTCTCAGGGTTCATTGAGGTACACAAGCTCCCTTACCACGACAAGGTAACAGTCACAAGGGAGTTTTTTTTTTTAAACTAACAGTTATTAAACATGTCAAATTAATACTGAGAGGTGGGGAAACAAAAATAAGATGAATAAATTAGCACAGTTGTGGTGCTGAACAGACAGTGCACCAAGCAAAAAATTGAGCAATGACTAATACTGAATGTCAATAAGAACAGATCCAGAGGCAACAGCGACTCTGGCTGACACAGCCATGGAACCATGACAAACAGAAAGTATCTATGAGAAAATGTATCATTTAAAGATCCACATGGCGGGCAGCAGTAATCCTGAAAAATTGCCGCCATCTTGAAATTTTATTTTGAAATTTCAAGTGGCTCGGACAATTTTCTTGTCAAGTGACCCATGGAGACTGCTCATGCCAATTTTCACGCTTGTATCATAAACTGAACGATTCTGCCAAACACAAGCACTTAGCCACTCCACTATGACCGTTAACTGAAGTGAAGCGTCTCGTTGGGATTCGGGCTCGGCTCGCGCTGCTGTGAACAAAAATCCTGCTGCTTTGATTGGTCTCAAACATTTTGACATTGACGATCGAGTGTTTGAGTGCGGAAGCAGCTCAGATGAGAAGGTCATTATCGTAGCGATGGGCGAATCATTGCAGCACCAAATTAGAGTTGATATCAGGGAATTATTTCACAACTTTCTCCATAGGCAGGCTACACAAAAAAAAAAAAATATATATATATATCTGACTGGGTGTTTTTTATTCACACGAGATTGGATTAGCTAAATGATGCGCATCAGAGGGGATTTAGAAGTGTGTATACGCAATGCCGACTGAAAAAGAAGTGGGTATACGCCGGTACTACACCACTGGAAATCAGCTCCGATATGGCTCAGAAACGACCGGAAGTCATTCATTTCCTATGGAGATTCGCAGAACGCATGTGAATGGGTCAGACACGGGTCCGAATGTGTCCGAACTAGTGCGGTGCGAAGAAAATCGTGTCAGTTGGCCATCCGGGTGTGTTAAAAAAATTTAACTCTTGCGAAAGCCTACGGACGGTTCCTTGGACAATTCCAGCGGAAGTTAAAGCTGGGCCCGAGATGGGTCTTGTGCATGTTGCCCACTTGGGTCCCGACTCCCGCTTACTACCAAGTGCAATCCTACATGAAATCCACCTGGGCAATTAACATGGGGCCATTATGTAACCTGCGGACAATCCCATACAGAGCCCATTTTTCATTTCAAACCCACATGGGCCCCACATACAAATGTCGGCTGGGTTAAAGCTGGACCCGAGATGGGTCTTGGGCATGTTGCCCACTTGGGTCCGGCCTAGTACCAAGTGCAATCCTACATGAAATGTATCTGGCCAATTAACATGGGGCCATTATGGAACCTGCAGACAATCCCATTCAAAGCCCATTTTTCAGCCCATTTCAAACCCACATGGGCCCCACATACAAATGTTGGCTGGGTTAAAGCTGGGCCTGAGATGGGTCTTGTGCATGTTGCCCACTTGGGTCCAGCCTGGTACCAAGTGCAATCCTACATGAAATTCATCTGGGCAATTAACATGGGGCCATTATGTAACCCGCGGACAATCCTATATGGGGCCCATTTTTCAGCCCATTTCATACCCATATAGGCCCCACATACAAATGTTGGCTGGGGCGCTGCTATGGTACTGATAAACAAACCTGAATTCTTAACTTTTAATAAAAGAAATAATGATTAAATAATGATTTTATAACGATAAGTTGTCATTTCATTTTGTTTTTTCATGATTTTCTAACGTTATTAGGCCAGTTAATACAATTAAAATGTAGGCTATAATTATATAATTAAAATGGCTATAATTAAATATTGTGGCCGGTTTCCCTCAGCCCGCTCATTCAGAGATCATTATCAGGATTTTACATTCTGACACTGACAGAATCAACCTTTCTAATCTCTCCATTTGTGTTCTACTCGCTTCCGACGCTTTTCAACGGTGTAGTACGACGTCCGCTGGGGGCGTATTGCGTATTACGGAGCTGATTTCAACTGCCAGTGTGAAGGCGGCAAAACTTGGACTTGACAGAGCTTCACGAGTCACGACTTGACAGCGACACCGCTCGGCGCTCTTGCATGCTTTATTAGACAGGTGAGCAAATGTACATAAAATCAATCAATATTATAGCTCAACATGATGAAATGTTAGAATATGATCAGTATGTTATTCTAATGTTGATCTAGCTTACTGCTAATCTCATACAGACAAACTAACACATAGAATAACATTATAACTTTCAACACAATGCTGTTTAGTTTGATAGTGTAACGTTAGACCAAGTGAAACAGCGCTGCGTTACCTCACAAGTTTAATTCGTCTATTAAACTGACCTGTAAGGTTACTTCAGCACTTGCGGCTACATGAAATGTCCTTATTCCTTTATTTTCGCGGGACTCGCGTGTGATATCTGTCTCTTATTAGCAATCGCGACCTGCTTCATACCACTATAATGTTAAAAAACATGAATGTTTTCACTCATCCATAAACATGAGTGTTTAAGTCACTCATCCAAGTTAAATAACTCACCCATAAACAAAGATTATTAGATACATCAGCTTGACAGCATGTCCCATCATTCAGCTTATCACTGCATTCATAAACATGCACCTTTGTTATTGTAAGAGGTTAGCGACCCCCAGCGGCGAAAAAAAAAGCATTTATTTAATCAAGCTCTAAATACAGCTCCTTCTGGATCCATGGTAAGAAGTGACGTCACGGTAAGACGTACCAGTCGTTTGCATATGACCACCTCCAGCGCAAGACAACTACGCCTCATTTGGCATCATCGCATGCGTACTAGTCGTGCAGCGAGTGGGTCTGTTTACAAGATGACTGTGATGCCACGCAGATGTGCTGTTCCTGGTGTGGACAAACAACATGTTTGAATACGCTGCCGAACGATCCAGACGTCAGGGAAAGCAGTCGGATGCAGTTTATTTGCAGCATATGCAGCCAGCCAAAGATTAATGTTAATAATGTATGCATAAGCAGCACTGACGTTAGCCAATCATAACAGCGGGCGTTAACACTGAAGTCTTAAAGGGGAAACACCCCCAAAACAGACTGTTTGAATCAGAGGTGAGAAACAGGGTGGGAAAATGTCATAAATCACTACATTTTTTTAAAAAAAATTTACAAAAAACTATAGTAATACTATAATTGCACCTAAGGGAACATAATAAAACAAAACAAAAAACCATGTCATGACCCCTTTAAGGGTGTGTTGTAGTACTGTTGTAGTACTAATACACCTTCGTATTATTACAATGGTACATGAAACAATAAATACAACTTGTCAGTAAAAAAAAAAAGTAGGCCCCTACTGCACGAAATAATTCACTAACCGCACTCAAAAACAGCTTTAAAATGGCATGACGTAAATAAGAAATGTTTTTGCGGGTCTGGTAGGCATTGCGTGCTGTACGTGCTGACGGATTTTGACGTACATGACTTCAATAAATCTCAATAAGCTTATTCGACTTCATGCAGCAGGCCGATGACTTGAAGCAGTGCATGCCGGTAAGAAATGTTGTCCGACTTGATACAGCGCCGACGCCACGTGACTATGACGTACGCCATCAAAGTACCACGAGACCGATTCGAGAGTAGCCGGAGAACTCAGCCAGCGCAGCTTCTCAAGAGCGGCTGCACAAGCTCTGATGAAGACACAGCTGTTCAACGATTGGCCGGATTCACTGCATGACTGCATGATGACGTGTGTTTTGTGTAAATTCTCACACCTTTAGTTCGGCTAAAGTTTTTTATAACAGTAAACACTCTTTTCATGTAGTCGCGTTGTTATATTGTGTAATGTTTATCAAAATAAAATTGATTAAAATACTTAGACTCCACTTCATTGATGGCTTATTTTGATCTTTATTCCTGTTCAAACCATGGTTCAAACAGACGCAGTATATACAGTAGGTAAAGTATTGAATGAAAATGTTTCTGAAACATCTGTGTATTTGGCAAATATTGCATTTATTTAACTTCAGCTGTGGTAAAGTATGCAAACATCACGTGAGCGGTCACTGCGGGAACCAGAAAGTGTCCGACTTCACGTGTCCGTTCGCAGCTCCTCCCCTACTCTCGCCGATCGGTTACATCCAGCCGCAGCCGCGTTTCAATCGACCGTCGGTGATTGGTTGAAACACTGTTTGTTTTGGTTTTGAGTGGTGGTTGTACCATTTGTTTTTGTGTGCAGATTTCAGAGCCTAGGCTGCCTACAGAGACGCGGGTTTTGGACGGCATGCTTATGGGGCAGGCAGCTAGCGGATCGTTAGGAAAGATTAGGTGAATGTGATCATTTATGTTTCGGCCTTTTTTGGGCCTGAAATGACTGATACACCCTTTAACCTGTAACCAAGAATACTAACACACACACTGACACACAGCTTCTTCAAGGTTGGATTTGGCTGGTGGTCTTCTCAAAACATTAAGATAACATGTTCTTTCTCTCAATGAGAGGACACTTTAATCTAACAGTAAAGTAAAGACTTTAACGATTTCTTAGTTACTCAACTATAGGTTTCAATGACCTTTGTGACCTGTAGTCGTCATGGTGAGCTAGAAGAACAGATATAAGTTTTAACACATGTTGAAGACCTTTCTCAAACAAAACAAGGCCATATTTCATTTCTGGAAGCCGGGCTAAATAAGAAAGCACTGTTACTGTATTCCTAGCATGTGCTAGACCCGCAGTCACCTCTCAGATATCAAAACCGACATTAGAGAACACATGAAAAGAACATTTCAGTAATCACACTGGTAATTCTATAAGTAAAATATCATAAGCTTAAAGAAGTCATTCAACTTATTTGATATTTAGAAGGAAAATATTGATTAATACCCTAATTATAATCACTCATCATTAGATATACATTGAAGCAGCAGTGGATTCCAGAATCCACTCCTATACCATTGAAAAACCATTCAATTAATTCATAAAAAATAAATACTCCATAATGAAATGTATCAGTTTATGTCAGTGCACATCAAAACCAAAGTCTTTGTCAAACTTATACTATTTTTAATGTATAATAATTGTAATGTATTTTAATGTATAATAAATGAACACACATTCCTGTTCAGTTAGTAATGCCAGTCTGAGAAAGCATTTATTTAGCTGCTGTCAACCAAATTTTTTTTATTTAATTTTACTTCATTGTTCTTATTGCCAGTTTAATGTGTTTTGTCTTTAATCGTTCATTTAGACTTGTTAATTGATTATTTATATTTTATTTCTTATAGCCTAGTTAGCTTATGTATCTATTTCTAGTCTACTACTATATAACAATATATATTTTTTGTGTTATACTTTCAACTGCCTTTAGATAAAACACATGTCTGTTTACTTGAATATATTATAATATTAGGGCTGTACATTTCTGATGCGTTAAAATGGCAAAATGTAATTTAAGGGTAGTTAACCATGGCCAATAGGAACCTGCGTAAATAGTTTTTAATCACAGCCGTAATAAATATGTATTTGAATACTTAATTCTAATTGATCAATCATTCAGCAGCCAGATATTTCCTAAAATTCCCTGTTGTCACCAATGCTGTGTAGCAGATAACACTCTTCCAGGTAACTGAAAATGGGCTCACAATCATGACTCTTGAATGAAACCCTGGACTTGCTCTCTCTTTTTTTAATGCAAATTTATTCCTATCTTGGGTCTCAGTTATCAATTGTAGTGAACATATCATCAGAAAACTGTGTATGTGTGTGTGTGTGTGTATATATATATATATATATATATATATATATATATATATACAGTGTATATATAAGCGGCCCTTTGAGTATTAACCTTGTAAAGTCTGACATATTCGGTAAAAAAATAGTCAGAAAAATATATTTATTTAAATGGAACAGTTGATTGAACCTTTAAAGAAAATCTAAAAAAGTTTGAGTATGTTTTATGTTTTGTATCAAATTGGATACATCACGCTTTAATGGTTCATTAGGAATAGGTTATAGTGAAAATGTGTAGTTCACGCTCAAAGACGAAAGAACACCTACATTTTCACCTGAAAAGACCTAAACTCTTCAAAAATATATAATTTGGTGCAGATGTTATTTATATAGTCAAAAAGTAAGATTTTACAAATAGTACAACAAACCACTTGCATAAAAAGCATATAAATATCAGTCGCCACTCTACATCTGCCAATTATATGTATTATAATAAGATGTGTTTAAATACTTAATTTTATAATCAAAGTTTTGTAGTTTTGATTGTGGGGACAAAACATATAATGCAATGCTATTCAATGAAGGTTGAGATTTTAACACGATTTTTCAGATAAATGATGTATGGATAGGTACACATAAGTTGCTTTAGTCCAGTTAATGTTCATTTAGAATTATTATTAATTAGTATTAATTAATTTCTTGGAAAGCGCTATATAAGACATTTTATTATTATTATTAATGTTAAATATGAATTATAATTCTTTCTTTCCTTACAGTTTTTTTTATTTATTTCAGACAGACAAAGAAGTGAGCTGATATCCCCACATAATACGGTTGGTTGTTCTTTGATGTCTGCTTCCATCTGCTGACCATATAGTGCACTGCTACTGTAACTCTTGAAACATGTTCTCCAGTACCTCCATCTGCTGGTAAGAGCGAGTTACACTCAACGAGAAGGATCATTTATTGCTTTGGTCCACTGGGATTGTTGTTTTACTGATGTCCTGGATGTTGGACCTAAGAATTATTGAATTAGAATTATGTTTGCCACATCAGAAGAAAATTAAAGCCTGAAAGGATTTATCTGTTGTGAACATGGATGTTGTTTTCCAGAATCGATCTGAATATATTTTGGCAAAGAATTGTGTGTGGAAAAACTATTTCAATAATAATAAGGAGAAGGAGCCAAATGGTCAATACCTGAATGACAAAAAAAAAAAAAAAAACTAACCACCGCATCAATCAGGTATTTTTTACAAAAGCAACCCTAAAAACAAAGATGTTTGAGCTTTTCATTTCAAAATGGTTCTAGCTGATCCTACATTAAAGGGTGGTTAATGTTAGGCCGGTATTCACATGCAAATCATCAATTAGTCCAATTGGCAAAGTTACAGAACGGCTCTTTGTGTTAAGTTATCATCAGAGTTGAATAATTCATCACAATTGTTCATCATGTAATAAAAGCAATAGCTTTTGGCCCCTAAATCAATATATATATATATATATATATATATATATATTTGAATTATATATATATATATATATATATATATATATATATATATATATCAGTGAATTATATATATATATATATATATATATATATTTTTTAATCAATAGTTATATATATATATATATATATATATATATATATATATATATATATACTGTGTATATATTTTATATATATATATATATATATATATATATATATATATATATATATATAAGTAGTGCTGGGTAGATTACTGGGTAGATTACAAACAGTAATTCAGTACTGAACAAATTACACGAGAATTGTTATTATTATATTAATTATAGCTGCCTAACTAATGACTGTTCTTGTGGAATTCCACAAAATTGGAAGACTTTCTGAACATGTAAAAGCAATAGGCTTTTTTTTTTTTTAGAACGGAAAATGAAAATAAAAAGAATTTTAAAAATTAGAAGAATGGGGGATAATCAGTGAATTATGAATAATTTGGAGCCATTTTGTGAACATTAAGTATGAATAAAATGATTAAAAAAGTAACTGAGATCTGATTACAAGTATTAAAATGTAATATAAAAGTATCTTAGACTATGAATGTGCTCAATTCGTGTATCATCAGACTTAGTCTTGATCATCAGTCTTTTTCTTGGCCAATTTATTTACCTTTGGTTGTTTGTTTATTTTTTATTTTAAGGGAAGACTTTTACAAATGTCAACACAATGCAGAGATATTTATAACAGCATTTCTGTTTCACATATTGACTGGGCATTTGTGTTGCAATTTGACTCCAACATGCCTTCGTTTCATCTCATGAAGCAGCCAGATTCATTTGTAATACATTTACAACTTATTCCAAGCTCTTTGGGAAGGATCAAAGATTAAGAAATGACTCACGGAAATTCCCTCTCTGTCCTATTCTTCTCTGTATTAAAATTTCATAAAATCACCTTTCAGATAAATACAAGGATCTGACACAAACATGCACCTAAAGGATTTATCCAACCCTGCAGACCAATCAAAATGTTTTTTTCTTAGTAGTTCTAATCTAAAGACACAACCCTTTATAATACCATCAAGGCAAAGAAGAATACACCTATCCATTTGTGAATAATGCTATCATTTTCATTTCTTTTCTTGATTAATGTGTAACCCAATGTTTCTTGGGATATAAACCCCCTTCTGTTTGGCATTCCCCCAGTCGTCATGTCCCAAATACTAAATCAGTTTTCATATTAGCAAGGGCAGAGCCTATGGGAATAGTTTTTTTTTTTTTTTCTAATAAAAGGAAGATGGATTAGATAGTCCGGATTGTCATTTTGAATTAAAGAAAATGATAAGGAATGAAAAAAAAAATATAAGTAGATTTAGTTCTGAAGGAGACTCAGATATGATAAAATGCTTCAATCTGTGCAGATGACAGAAAGCAGTCTGAACCCTTAAATCTCCCCATAACAAACATGTAGGGCTTAATGCTACACTCTGAGCTCATTTAGTTTGGACCCTGAATGCAGAAATGTTTTTTTCTTTTGTTGTCTGCAGTTTTTTCCCCCCCTGAGTTTCTTTCTCAACCTTGTAGATGTTGTTCAGATACACCTCTTGTATGGGAATATGTTGCACTTTATTTTACAGTACATGCACTTACAGTACATGTATTTACAGTGTACTTGCATGGTAACTGCATGGGTTAAGGTTACGTTTAGGAGTAGGTTCAGGGTTATTACCTATTTATTACCCAGTTTTTTTGTGACTAATATAATAAGTGGATAGTATGTATGTGAGCACAGACTTGTAAAAGAAAGTGTTACCATAATATACATAAATTTTCAGTGTCTTCTGTAAAGGAATCACTGTTCACAAATGTACTTGCAGAAATTCCTGTCTTCATTTCACACACTGTTCTTCCACGTTCCCTTTAGGGCACATCTTAGTTTCACATAATTCTAACAGCAGCTGTTGCAGACATGAGTAATGTGCGATTGTTGGCCCATAACGTGCTTTAAGAAAATTCCCCGCAGTTGTAGGCGCTGCTGTGTTATTATGCCGCTCAGATTGAGTGCCAAACCTGTGACCTCGTATCACCACGCTGATCTTTGTGTTCACTATGGAGCTTTGAATTCAACTGATTTCCTCAAAACAGGTGCACATCTGACCTCAGTTGAAGTTAGTGATGGTCTCACTTCTGCTTTGAGTGACAAAATTAGCATGATACTGTTAAGCACCTTTACACCTGTGACATTTCTACATTTTTCATGAGTTCTGAAAAGGGTGCTGCAGCAGCTGCACATCATATCCCAAGGTGCTTAAAGTTTAAGATCTTTTTCTGTATTGGTTAGTGCTTTTAAAAAAAAAAACACTTTTGTTTATTTGATCATCAAATTATTTATTTAATTTGACTAGAGCATCATCATTGGGTACGAGAAGAAAATATTTTTGTGCCAACAGTAAAGTATCAATCTATTTACATTGAGAAAATAATAACATTTATTTGAAACCAGTGTAAAATCAGAATATTGAATCTAATACAAGAAATAAGAATGTAGAAGCTGGGGGCAATTGTAACACTTGCAAAATATATGAACCCACTGTATTTCAAATATGACCATGTTTCAAATATCATTGCTTTAATACTAAATATTACAAATTAATATTAATTTGTAATTTGATGTGGTGCTAATTCGTTTATCTGTCAAGACTGTTTTGATAATAATAATAAGTGATTATTTAAAATGGGTTAAATCCTTAAAATATTTGTATCAATATATAATTCAATAGCAGTCTTGAAATAATGTTCATTAAATATTTTAAATATTTTAAAGTTTCAATTGTTTTAGCTAGTTGTATTTTCTAACATTTATATAACAATGCTGCAGTTGTCATATAGGCATAAAATATTGTATGGTAGCTACTAGTGACAGCGTGAGCACCTGTCATTCATGTTAGCTTTTAACAATAACTCAAGGATATAAATTCAATTCAAATGTATATAACTTCATATTGGACATTGAAATTACACTTTTTAGTCTAAATGTCACAAAACATCAAAGCTAACATGTAAGAAATTCGTTTTAACTAAGGGTAGATCAGATGCTTAAATTATTTTCTGATCTCAAATAAGAAAATTTAAAGCAAAATAAAGGAATGAATGCTGGCCCTGCTGTGCTTCTAGCATTCTACAAGCCCACAGTCTCTCTTGAGCTGATGAGAGCAGTTTTCTTTAATTCCTCCACCACAATCATTTTATTAATATGGGTAAAACGGGACATCTGGACATTTAAATGCAGGCCATTATGTGTGCTAAACAGATGCTGTTTTATAGCCATTTACAGATGTTCCGATGACCTGTTTCATATGGATGAGGACATTTCTTGTTTAACAAGATCAACATTGGAAATAAATAATTTCTAACAATTTCTGTCTTAGTTCAATATTTTTTATAGTTAAAATGGCAAGTTTCTCTATCAAGCATTTTCTGCAGATTTTCTGGCACGTCTCAGTTGATATGAGGAATAGACTCAAGCATGATTTGTTGTACTTGCCTTTGTAAAAGCATTTGGTTTGTTCCAAAAAATCATCCCATCATGGAGTAGAAGGACCTAATATTATTGAACTGGTCCTAGAGTACAGATTTGATGAATTGACCATGTTCTTGCGTGCTTATCTTTTGATTGAATGAAAAGGATGAGATTGTCTGGAGAGAGGGGGAGGCTTCTTTGTGGATTAAACACAAAGACCGAAGCATCCTCGTCAGAAAATATTACATTTACCAAATGTCTTCATTGCGCCTGGATAGATTGCATTTAGTTTATTGCTGTTACATGATGAAATCCTTTCAAGTCCTCCTGGGATAGGTGATGTTCATAAGGGAAGGTTGTGTAACCCCTTATACGGTTTATCAAAAATGGAATTGCTTCTATATTGTTTTTTTGGCATGAGTTTAGCTAATAGCATCTGAATTTTCAGCAAACATTACTCCAGTCTTTTGTGTCACATGATCCTTCAGAAATCATTCTAATATGCTGATTTGTTGCTCAAGTAACCTTTCTAGTTCTCTCATCAATAAAAATTTAAAAGAACGTTTAAGTAAAAGCATTTGGAACCAGAGGAACATGTTTTATATATATATCCCAATAATGTTAGGACACTTATGAGTAGATTTATATTTTAACATTATATATTTAACAACATAAACATTTTTATATTAAAATATAAATCTACTCATAAGTGTCCTAACATTATTGGGGTCACCGTAGATGAAAACCATTGGTAGACCTGAGCCTAATCTTGGGTTAGATTAGTACTTCAATCTTGGGCTTATGAGATAAGAAGATCATTTGATTAGAAAATACAAAAACAATATGTCTCACAATATGTAAATTCTGAAGTCTCTTAATCCAGTCATTGACTTTCTTTTACTGTATCTCTCAAAGGTACCTCATCCACAAATACAACGGACAGTATTAAACTGCTTTGTTATGGGTCTAGACAATAATCTGGTAAGAACTAGTCTAGAAAGGCAAATGGAGAATATAAATAACTGACATGTAAGATGAGGGAACGTAACGGTGTAATGATCTGTCAGAAATCTCACATAGAAAAAAGCTTCATGAGCATCCAGAGATGTTTAATTCAGGCTAAAGTTGCATGAAGGAGATGTGTGACACCTTTCTGACTTCCTCTAGCGGATTCTTGCGGACATATCATGTCATGTCAACACGCTGATGGTGATTGAGAATGTGCTTTGCCGCGGTGCCAGTTGGCATGCTTTTGTGTTCTTTCCATGTTGCTTATGCCTCCACAACAAGAGCTCTCCTTCGGCTGACCTTCTCATAGCCCAGACATTCATGGTTTCAAGGGAACAATGTGTCATTGTCTTATTTATGGTGTGTGTGTAAGCGTGTGCACCCGTGTGTGTTTGCGCGGCACCATCTTCCTGGCATCCCAAGAAGCAAGGAGGAAAAAAGAGAACTGCATTGTCCATCTCCCTCAATAGCCATCCTAAATTGGACTTTGATGGACATAGCCCAAGTGACAACTGCGAAAGGGGGCTGACTAAATGCTGTATGCTGTAACTTCTTCCATGGCTGCCTCCCATCTTCCATTTATTGTTGGCTAACAGCTGTCAGATACCTGGGCTTGATCTGCATTGTCTCTTAACTAGCTTGACAACAGTTGTTGAGGAACACAAGCCACGGATGCCTTAGTGAGTCTCTTCTCAAAGATAACATTTACGTCCAATGCCCTCACCCTCGCTGATCCTTTCTCCTGAGCACTCTTTGATCCAAGGAGTCCCGGTTCACCCCAAGCATTAGCGTATTACTGGGATCGTCTCTGTTTATATAATTATTACCTCCGGTGATCCTCTAAAATACGATTAAACAACGACAGATGGCGCGTCCATCACTTGGTACCACCACTCTTCCATTCTCAAATAACATATGGGAGTTTGCAAGTATAGTTGAAAGATAGTTGAGATTATTGTGGTCTCATCTGTTCAATTAGTCCTTCAACACCCCCGATAATTCCCCCCCCCCCCCCTCTTTTTTTTTTTTTACCTGGAATGGTGTGTCTCTGATGTTACGTGCTGTTTTTCTACTGCAGGAAAAATGGAGGTTATTTATAGTGAGTACAGAGGAGGAGAGTTCTTGGAGGGGGTGTCTATTTCATGATAAATGAAATTCCTTGGCCATGCCCGCAACAATTGGACTGAGAGAGCCAGGCAGCTTAAAGATTAGAGTTTGCAGTCTGCAGCTGTCCAGCTTGTCATCCCTTGTCTTATGGCACCTCAGCCTTCACACATTTATCCCACAAACAAAGGTTACAAAGAGCATAGATAGTTGATGTCGGCCACCTCAAAGACCTTTTGTCAAGCTCAGTGACATGTGAGCTGGAAAAGGAGTTAAGTTTGTAGTTTCTTTGGCGGCTACCTTCTATTACGCTTTGTCACAAGAGGCAGTACCATTAAACTGGAGAAATAATGAAGCTGGGAAACCATATTTCAGATGCGAAACGGTGCTTTGTCCAATGTTGGGGTTCCTTAAAGGGATAGTTCACCAATACTGTCATCATTTACTGTTGTTTCAAACTTGTATGACTAAACACTAAAGGCCATTTTTTTTTATTCTGGTCACTTCTTCCTTTTCTAATGAAAGTGGATGAAGACTGGGGTTGGCAAACTTCAAAAAGGATGCAAAAGCATCATAAAAATATAAAAGTGATTCATACAACTCAGACAATATTCCATCTATTCCGAAGCAATATCATTGCTATGTTTGACCAAAATGGGTAACACTTTACAATAAGGTTAGTTAATGCATTACTAATCACTAATGTGAATTAACAATGAGCTATACAATTGTTACAGTATTTATTCATCTTTGATATTGTTAGTTAATAAAAATACCGTTGTTTGTTCATGTTAGTTCACAGTGCATTACCTAATGTTAAGAAATACAACTTTTGATACTGTATTAATAAATGTTGAAATTAACATGAACTAAGATTAATAAATACTGAGTATTGTTCATTTTTAGTTAATGTTAACTGAGGTAGTTAAATAATAAAACCTTATTGTAAAGTGTTACTCCAAAATGTAATTTGTTCATCACCTGTGCAATCAAATTAGTTTTCAAATCTCAGATTCTCTAATGAATGTGCTAAAAATAAAGACTTAATTGTTGGTCTGGTGTTAGCACAAGCTGTCAAATGGCTTCAGAAGTATTTTTGTCATTTTAAAGATTGACAGACCCATTCACTTTCATTATACAAAAAAGTGACCAGGATATTCTTTAAAAAATATGTTTTTGTTTTCCACAGAAGAAAGTCATACAGGAGTAAATGATGACAGATTTTTTATTTTTGGGTGAACCATCTCTTGTTTGCTTCTTTGGTCTTTCTGATAAACGGGTTCAGAACCTTACAAAGAGGGATGTAGGTCACAGTATCGTCAAAGACACGAGACCTTGCTATGCCAAGTCTAGCTCTCTTCTATTTGGTCACCCTGTCCTGCTTACATTAGAATATAATCATACCCAGAAATAGTTCCTGGGAAGAAGACAGGTTTGTAATAATCCCTCCTCTGTAAGGTAAGTAATAACCTGCAAGGTTAAAAAGATATTAATCTTTTTAGCTTACTCGTAAGAAGATTTCAAATAGATTTGATTGTGGCATTTCAAAATGCAGAAGGAGATTGGCAAAGTCAGAGGCGTGGGTTCAAAGTACCATGATGCCAGTCGTTTCATAGATAATCTCTAGACATCTCAGCATCGTCTGTATCCCACAAACTAAAGGTTTATAAAACTCTTTAAATTTAGACGAATTAGCTTGGTTTCTGGAGGAAAGACGAACATGTCTAGCAAAATTGATTTACTATACAACAACCTTGTCTGAATTTATATTGAATATCCAGTTACTCTCCAAGTAGATTTAATCTGACTATCTTGGACCTTAATGAAATTTCCCCACATTAATACTTTATGATCATTTAATCTTCAGTAGGTAGATTCCCAATTGATCTAGAATTATTGGGGTTGACTCGAGTGTGAGTGCTGGTCACAGTATTGCAGTCTCTCTGGGTCTTCCACTTTTTTCAGTGGTAATATCACAACAATATGCTAATCTTCAGAAACACCCCCCAAAAATATATATAATTAGGGGAGCTAATCACAGTACATTCACTCCATGAGAGAGACCATTTGGCAATACTTCACATAAATCTAATTTGTGACAATAATTTAAAATGTAGATTTGAGGACTATGTAGAAATGTAGATTGCATTCATGGGATATTTTGTCTGATGTCTTGTTAAGGTGAGCTCGCATTTGTGAAATATCAGCAAAAATTTACTAGCAAAAAAAGCTCTATTGTCCATTGTCTGAAGTACCACGTACACAGAAGTCACTTACTAAAGCAAGCAGCCAAACGTTAGTCAGTGCGGTAAATCATGAATCCAATGTCTCGCGCACAAAATCTCAGATTGTGCGGATTCCTATTGAAATGACTGGATTTTTTTGGATTTTTTTGGAAATTTCAAAACCTAGACCTGTTGATGTGTGGATTTGTGAGACTTACATCAGTCTACTGACTGATTTCATGCACTTAAAGACACATCAAAATATTATTTGTTCAGTATTAGCACAAAATCCAGTTTTATAACATGGCTTCCCTCTCTTTTTCTTTTTGTCTGGAGCTCTGAAAATGCTTATTTTCTAAGAATGTATCAGTGTATAATCTGTTATTAATTAGTATCTCATAACCTCATTTTTGGTCCGTGGTAAGGTGGCATTGCCCATTGTGTGTCAACCTGTGGTTGTCTAACATGTATAAATATCAGCCATATCAATGCATCACTCATGAGAAGCTCAGACTAAGGGGGCTGTAACCCAAGCGTTAAAAGAGTACCATGGAGTGTTTTAGGAATGAGAGGCCTCCTCTGTCAAGAGGATATCTCCTTCTAAGGCATGCCTTGCCTTGACACAAGCAGGGCAAGGTTATTCCTTAGGAGCACCAGAACTAACTTGTAAAAGTTGAAAATAAAACACACACTTCTTGTGCACATTGCAAGCATGCCATTCCTCATCTTCAAAGATAGCTGTGTCTTTCTTATCTATTGTCTGAGAAACTTAATGCATGGCATGACAATTAGGAGGAATGAGAGTTGATGGGTCTTCAAACGCTACACAGCTGTCCCTTACTTTTGATAGGCTTTTCCAAAGTGTTTTAATGAATTCCTAAAAGAAATATCAATGTTTGCATGACAGTGAAAAAGTAGTGTTAAGGCTTGAATAAGTTTTGTATAAGAAATGCCACATCAGAGCTATTTTGCTATTGTTATGATACTGAGGAAATAGGGATGCATGATATATCGTTAAATTGATTCATTTTTTTTTAATACATGGGTATTGGCAAATATTGGATTTTTATCACATGCTAATTTCCCCTTATTTTTCCATATAGATGACTAAATTAAGTTGATTTCATTACACTGTTAAATGTAATCCATAGCAAATCTCAAAATTTATATCCACTTTTCACAGTGTACATTATAATGTTGTGATGCATAAATTCAATATAAATGGTTGACCTTATTTTTTAGTGTTTAATCTTTATGTAACCAAAAAGTATTAAAAAAGAACTGACATTTTTTAGTTATCAGCATAACATGAAAATAATGATCTTATCATCCATAATTTTAATATCAGGGCCTCCACATTTGTGGCAGTGACAATTGCGACTTTTTATTTCACAATGTGACTTTATGACTTATTTTAAACTTTGTTGCACAATTACCTTTTTATTTTCTACCCTAAGGCGGAAACAGGCTTCCATACTGAAGAGTCTCTTCCTCTGTGTGGAGCACTTCAACATAACATCTGAACATACTTTGAAATCAATGCGATTTACACTGCATTAAAAGTCAAAGCACACAACAGAAAACGTAAAATAAAGCTGGTATGTCCAGAAGTCTTCACATCAGAAGGTCTTTGCTCAAATAAAACAACACAGACAAGTAGTCATGGCGCACTCTACACTTATAAATATCATACATCAAGAAAACAGAGTCACCCTTAGAGAATCCCGCTGAGGCACAATATCAAATATGAAATGGTCTTTGCAGAAGAAAACTCTGGAAATACTAATGGAGGAGGACTTGGAAGTGTAACAGAAGCCAGTTGAAAGCGAAATGCTTGTGGCTATTCTCGCTCTCTGATTTAAAAGGTCCGGCTTTGAGCTGGCATGCTGAAAACGCTCACAGACTTGAAAGGCCCTATTGACTTTTTAATGATCTTATGTGGCTCTTAATTAATGACGGGGCTTGTGGTCTGTCCTCCCCCCAACATTGGAGGAGTGGGAACTGACTCTATTAGCAGAGATCAGAGTAATGAATCTGCCACCAGGTGTCACTAAGTCATCTGAAACATTAGCCTTTTCTGAAAGGCCACAGAGGGAGAAAAGGTTTTTTTTTCTTTTTTTCTGCTGCACATCATTTAAATGCACCAAATTGATCAGAATCAAGTGCTACAAAACAAACATTTGATCTAGATTCTGTTAAATTGTCAACAACAATGATACTATAATAATAATGAAATATATATAAACCTATTAAAACTAATTAAACCTATTATAACAAACACAAAATGATAAAGACCCCTGCAGATCCTCACTTACTGTGTCAAGGTCATAAAATCTCTTATTCAACCTTTTATGACAAGGCAAAGTTAGGTCAGGTTGTAAAATGTAATTTGGTGTGACTCCCCAAAAAGTTATTAATGATAATCTTTACTTAAAAATACATTTTAAAACTTTGAAAATAATGATTTTGTTTAGACTCTCATGTGTTCAAGTTAGGGGTGTAACGATACCCTCATGTCACGATTCGAAAACTGAACTCACGATACGATATTATTGCGATACTCCAAGACATATGATAAAAGGGTAAAAAATGTACTGTTGATTAAAATGCTAAATTTGATATTACATTGTGGGTGTAATTTAATAGGCTTGGACTTGGTGCTGGTAACCCAATGCACAGGATAATGGTGACACCAGAATAAAAATATTCATGATTCTGAAGCTGAAAATACAGAATTATTTTAGACAAATATGCTTGCACTCTTTCACTGACTAGATATATTTAAAATAATGTAGGCCACTTTTTACACAAATATTCCCCCATTGCATTATTATACATTATATTCAACATTATATATAGTAGTTTAATGTAATACTGACACTAAAACTCTGAAAACTTGAATTCCTTCTCACACAGTCATTTTTATTTTGGGTGAACTATACACAATACATATTGTCACTATCTACGATACATATTGATGCAATTTTAGTATTGCGATATATTGTGATACTGTGTGACACCAGTAATATTGTTACACCCCTAGTTCAAGGTGTGAGGAAAAAACGACAACTATTTTTCACTTGATAGTTGCATGACATTTTTATTTAATTTTTTTTAATTTTTTTTACAATGATATGAACGTTTTTTGAAACCATATGAACCCAACATGAATACAAAGCGTACATTTTTGAGAACTTTGATATATATTTGATATAGAATTTTGATATATGTATCTGGAAACTAGATTTTTAAAAATAACTTTTTATTTGGAGACACTCTTGTTTGTCCTTGACCTTAGAGAGAAAAACTGCCAACCAATGGCACTTTGGCATACCTTTTTATGTGGTTTTGTTTCATATTATCTCATTTCTATGGCTCGTTTTGATACGAGAACACAAATTAAACAGAGAGATTGCTGTTTTGCTCAACGCGTAGCAAATATGAGACACAGCGAATAGAAAACATCGGCCTGACATCTACTTTTGGCTTTGCAGAACGTACCATCATGTTTTCTGGAACCCTCTCCGGTAACATCTGCCGGCGAATGGGTTTGAAGTTGTAGAAGACACTCTGCAGATTCCTCGGCATGTGCGAGGTGACAGACCGAACTGTCCTCGGAGGGACCTTTCACTTACCCATTTACCCAGAACACACTTCTGCTCCACGCTCCTGATTCTCCCCTTGGTTGCCATTCGGCCTGCAGTGCCATTTCCAGTAATAGGGCTTCAAGCGTGATCAACTCCAAGCCTCCTCATCGGAGGGGCAAATGGACAAAACTTGTTTTGGCAAAAGGTGTTCATTCTCTCATCGGGGCACATTTCGCCTTGTTTTCCCTTCCTCCGCCTCACTCCTTTTCCTTTGTGACCCGGTGTGCGGCAGTGCTCTGCACTTGGCTACTTGTGGCGGGGCAGTTGGTACTTGAGCAAGGCAGTATCATCCTACCAGCAGCCCTCCTAACAGCCCCCCAGCTGGGAGAGAGTAGAGCCCTCGTAAAAGTAGCAGAAAGATGTATTAAAAGTAGTAAATATCCACATCCAGCCCAGTGAGCTGTGAAAGTTGTGAATTGGTTTTTAAAGCTTTGTTAAGACCAGAAAGCACAGATGTTAAAAACAGGTTCAGATGTAGCGACAGATGGTATTTGATTATGAAGCAGACTGTTCGTGTAATGCAAGGATGCTGCTTCAGCCCAACTGCAAGGAGCCTGTCGGCTCTGAGCTGAGGCGGGAAGCCCCAGAGGTTCGTCCTCCATAAAAAAGAAGGAAGAAACGAGCCTGGCGCGTTTGACCGCGTCTGTCCATGTCGTTTGGATCCAGCCATGAGCTCTGGATCCAAACCGATGCAGCTGCATCTGAAGTTGCATGTAATGCCAGAAGGAGTGATGAGGTCATTGTCTTCTTGATAAAGGGAAGGTCACACACGCCTGTTAGTGTTAGCTCTATAACCAAAACAAAATGCCCTGATCTGACAGAGGTCAGCCGGTGCGCTGCTTACACAAGCTTTAGTGTTTGTTCACATTTTGAACTGGGGGGAAAAAAAACCCCCAGTTTTATTCTTTCCAATCTGAAAAATAAAATGTTGCCAGATAATTAACCGTTATTCATGAGAAGAGCCTCACATGCTTATTACAACATTGCTACAAAAGCCATCAAAATTCATTCTACCTTACGGACAGGCCTGTGAGAACGTCGAACAAAACCTTTATCCCCCTCTGCTTTAATAACAACCAATTAATAACAGCGATCTTTCCTTTCTCTTTTCTGAGAGAGCATCACGGTAGCGACATTATTCTCGTGTTATCTCTTTAGGGAGGGGAGAGAAGAGGGGATGGTGGTAAAATTTTCAACAATGAATGGGCCAACACAAACACAGCTGTTTTATTGTTGTGCTGTTAAGATGTGCTTTTCAAAGGCGCGATGATGAAATCAAACAGAAGGGGAGCGGTGAGCGGCTCTGCTCGTCATTATGGCGTGGAGGGTGGGAAGGGGGGGTGATCTGACCCCACCTCCTGTTCAGCGGAGCCGCTGGAGCGGGCCAGGCCCACTAAAGTGCCTCTTTGTATCAGACTATAAATTACAGCGGCGGCCGCCCCGCTTCCTTCCACAACGCCGCACGAGCGCTGCTCTTTTCTCCCCACATGCACCTTTTTCCACCCTCTTTCTTTGCAATTAAGATTGGATGTTGATGTGAATATATGAAGCATTTTATTATTATTATTTCTCTCCACTTCAGATTGTTCATATTAATCCAGATGAAATGACATAATTTTAGTGTTTTGTCAAAGACAACATAATCGAGAAACAACTATATCTGATGAAGTGCATCTATTCAGCCTGAATCAAAGAATGACGAAATAACAGGCTTGATTAGGAATTTCATTTACATTGGGGGAAAGGCCTATAAACATTTTAATAGCTGAAATGAATAATCTTTTTTTATTACAAATGAAGCTCAGTTGACACCATTTGGGACTTGACGCTGATTCTCTCAAAAAAAGTTGTTTTCTCTGTGAGACGCTTAGTGAATAGGGCACATTTTTGGAGGATTTAAAATCAGAAATGTGAATCCTGCAATTTTGATAAAATAGCTTACATTTAATGTTTTTGTTAAAGTCTTACTATTTAAGAGTGTTATGTCATGTAAAATTTTATATAACCTTTAGCAGAAAATAACCTAACCCACCCGGCCCTCCCCCATTAAAATTATATAAAAATTTACTGATTGGCCCGATTCACTTTCATTGTAAGTGTTTCACTGAAGCTTAGATTTTTGTTTTTTATAACAGAAAATTATGAGTTGAAATCAAAATTTTATGGCAATCAACTCGAAGTTCTGTGAGTTGAACCGAACTTAACTTGGATTGACCCTGAAATATTATCTTCTAATATAATATCTTCTGGCATCACAGGCAACTCCAAACCTCCTTGGTTTTTCTCTGATTACCATGCTGATTTAAATGATGACAAATGGCAAAAGGAAACACCTGATCTAGGACTTAGTTTTTATTTTGCACAAGCTTGCATATATACTGCACATACATTCAGTTCCGAGGAGATGGAAGGCACACGAGGCACTTTGACTACTGTATTGTGTAGGTGGTAAAAAGCAAAGGTAAAAGTCAGTTTAAGTGATTAGAAATAAAAACTTCAAAACACACATTTTTCCCCCCCCCCAAACAAGATAGAAGAAAAGTTGTTTTGTACATCTTTTTTTTTTCTTTTTCTTTCCTTTTGGTTTTTTTCCTCATCAAGCGTCTCTTATGACTACAGTGTTTGAAATTACAATGGCTACCTGGACATATGTGTCTCTTTATGTCTCTACAGAGTTAAGGAGCTTAGGAGGGCATTTATATGGTCTCTTTCTACCAAATAATATTACAATACATCCCCAGAAATACCAAAATTACACCATCACCAAATAAATTATGATAAATTAAACCAATAAATTATGAAAGGTCTGTATGACAAAGTGACAACAAAATCCACAATGCTATCCCGATAACAATGCATGTGTATCCTTCAAAACGTATTAAAGAAAATTGTAACAGTTTCAGCTGGAATTACCATACTAGAATCAGAGTTCTTTCATACAAAAAAACAAAAAGCCTAACAATGCTATTTACATCATATTGCTAAATCATAGAAAGGCAGTGTTTTTCTCATTTTCGGTTTGTATTTACATACATGTCGAAGCCAGTGAAATCATGTTTAAAACCCTTCAGGGAGCACACACCTCATAAATACAGCATCAGATCTACAAAGAGTCAAGAGTCTTGTACAACACATTGCATTCAGTACAAATAATTGTTCCCCTCCCAGAAATATAGTCATATACAAAGTTTCTTCCTTCCTTTTTTCTTCGGTAATGTCTTTCTTTGTAATAAAAAACAGTCCCAAACTGAGTTTGGCAATTGATTTGTACATATCACCACATGACAGATTTTTTTTTTTTTTTCATTGCATGAAAAAACGTTTCTTATGTCAAATGTAAATGAGCAATAGTGTAGTAATAGTGTACTTCATACCCAAACTTTGAATCAAGGTTATTCAGATAGGTTTTTTTCTTCTTCTATAGAGTGTCCTTAATGGAGTGCGAAATGTACACGGCTACATTTAGGATTTTCGACACAAAGCAACACAGCAAATGACCCTGTGTAACCACGCAAACAGATCCATCTCATTTCAATACCAAATGAATGCAGACCGAGCGAGAACACCTTTGACGGGCAACCCTGAAGAGGTGGTGAGATGAAGGGGAGAAAAATAGTCGACCGAGAGCCACTCGAAACATTTAAAACATCATAACACTTCTAGAAGTATAATAGCAAGAAGAAGAAAAAAAAGACTTGAGATGTTGAACGTAACCTCACTCTGGTTTTGTCTTGAAGATGCAGTACAGTGATAAATACAAATAAAAGTTCAAAAAGAGAAACAATAGATAAAAGAAAATAAACAGAAGTTATTATGGGAACTAAAACTAACGTACTATCATGCGTGTATATCACACACTCCCTGCAAACACGCACATGCCCAAGTAAGCACACACACACACGCACCTATGCACACGTATTGCCTCTGTGCTACGTTAAATGGCTCAAAGTACATCAGATTCATGCGGAACTAAGCGTCATACTTGTTCTTCATCAAATGGGCTGTAAAAGTTGGACTTTACATGTAGTTCATTACCTGGAACCTATTAGTGTGAGGGCATTTTCTTTCAAAAGAAGGAGAATATAACCCTCAATTTCAATTTGTGCTATTGTTTTTCCAGGTCTATGTTTTTATGTCTCTTCATAGGATTTACAAGTCAAATCGTATAATTTCGGTGACATTTTCTGGTATTTTCTTTTATTAAAAAACAAAAATAATTTGCTGGTGTAATTAACATTAGGCACAGGCAATTATCAGATTCATTAAATGCGTAAAATACACGATACCTGTTTGTATAGATGATTATGAGCAGATGAATTTGACTGAGCACCAGTTTATGCGCAAATTAAAATATTGCAATGACACAACCTTCACTTTTAGTGTTGAAAATGTTGCAAAGCATCACCTTTAAATTAATCAATAGTGATAACAGAATTCCTCACGACTTGAAAGAATCGTTTATTTATCACAATGCATGTAAAGGAGAACGTACGTCAGCACAGCCTTGCAAGAGACTTGAGAAGAGAACAGGGCCAAACTTTGTTTTTGGGTTTGTTTTTCCTCTTCTTTACAATGCATAGTGAATAGCTTGGCGTTTTGTGCGTTGTCCGGGGGCTGTGGATGATGCCAGCCCTGGCGACAGAATGACAGCACCTCATGCTCTTTTGTGCCCATTAATCTAGAAGTCAGCAGGTTTTTTAAGGCATTGTGCTGACAATAATTGCCGGCCTGCGTTTCAATTCATCAGCTGGATTTGCCCAATGCAAACGGCACAGGCTTCCAGAGCAGATCACATGTCCAGCCCTTGCCCTCTACTGCAGACTCTTATTTATGAACTAGGAAGGGATGCACAAAGAGTCTGAAGGCCCTCTTTTCTTTTGTCAACATGGATTTGAGAAGAAACTGTGCTTTTTTTCTCTAGGGTAGGCTAATTTTTGTAATTAGTTACATTTACGTGGATCTCTTATAGCAGGCTAAGCTACTAAAATGCAACTCAATGAAATTCATATGATTCATAATATAGAAATGTACAATTGAACTCAAACAAACAATGTCTCTCTTTAACATGGTTTCACTACTAATAAACTGTACACTGCCACAGCATAATCAGATGATTGTGGATATTAAGCAAATCTGTACAATTCTAACAAATAAACTATGTACAATCCAGTACGTACAAAGAAAAGAAAAAACTTTTGCTAATACTCAATTATTCTCAGCCAAAATCTCTACTGTGTAAACCAAACTTGAGATAATCTACCAAATTTACAGTCCAATTATAGAGGTGTTCCCAGCTAGCAGGTGGAGAAAATGAACAATAACAACCATTCTCTTGTCTTGATGCCGTACGGCACGTGTTTGTGTTTGTGAATTAGCGTCTATCTATGAGAGTAATGTGTGTGTGTGTGTGTTTATGCGAGCAGTTGTGACAGTGTGCTTTTTATAAGCAAGAATGGTTTCTCAGTGGGAAGGCGTCCATTTTTTTGTGCCGAACTGGCTTGCCCCAGTATGAAATGGCCATGTTGCTTAGTTACAGGAGAGGCTGCTCTGTCAAGGAAAAAAAAAACCTACGAGTAGGCCTCCCTCCCTAGAGCCAGTGCTATCAATGTGGACACAAAACACAAGAACATTGGACCCTAGCCAACATGGAAGAATGGCTAAACCAAAAAAAAAAAAAACAGTTAATGCTGTTCCTTTCAAGAATAACATCAAATATATATATATATAAATTTATAATATATATATATGAATTTCCCACATAGAAAATGTATACCCCTCTTTATTATTATTATTTTTTGTCCAAAGAATAATTTATTTTCTGTAGCATTGCCATGAGAAACAAGAATACCACATGTCAATTTTTTGTCTTTCTTTTCCTTTCTTCTTTTTTTTTGTAGCAAGCATGAATAACATTAATGGTAATAATTATATTAATCATAAATAATAATTACATCTATACAAGCTACAAATGCAAGTCTTATTCAGCAATAGTAAAACCATCACACATTGCAAACATCCTGGGATAAAACAAAGCCCTCAACTAAAAAAAAAAAAAAGACCAATAAAAGAGAAATTCAGGGTGTCAGTTCCATTTGTTAACCATTGTGTGGCAAACATAGTAATGCCCATTTTAAAGGCAAGGAAAATGGGGTAAGGATTGAATACAGTCAAAACAACCAAGAATTTTATAGACTTTCCCAAAAAGATGCACAAAAAAAAAAATTTAACAGCTAAGTCTTTCAAAAGTAGCCGGGACTTAATAGGAAAAAAATAGGAATGCTACCTCTTACTTTGTAAAGATTTCTCGAAAAGAAGGGATGATACTTGGTAAGCAATTCAAATCACTACTCATGCAGAAGCTCCTGCAGACAATTGGGAGATTTGAAAATCTCTGGGACCTCACTGTCCAGCTTGCAGATGACCTTGTATATGGCCTTCTTCCAGGAAGGATCAACATCTTTGCCTGCCACAATGGCATTGAAAAACTCCCGTAACGTGATCTGTGCCACTTCCAGGAATCGCTCCGGAACCTGCTGATACACAAGGAGACAATGACATTAATAAACATATTACGTTTCAATCCCAAGTCTCTGATTAAGAAAAGAGGATAAAAAGAAAAAGAGAATTAAAAAAAGAAAATAAGATTTTTGCACTGAGGCTCAAGCAGGACCCTCCAAGAGCCGAAAGACCCTCCTGGCAGAAACTGTGTATAGAGGAGCATTGGGCTGCCAAGTCTGAGGGGACATAGAGAACAGCCCCGAACATCATCACAACACTAATTCCTCTTTGTTTCAGTTGCTGAAACACATTTTGGTGGTGGCGACTTGAATACCTGTGTTGGAGTTGAACTTAACTGTTAGTCTTTAAAATCTTTTATATCAGTAGTATTATTTTTGTCTAACTGCAACATTGGGGGACGTGGAAGTACTTAAATGCTTTTGAATGGTTAGTCAAAAAAGCAGCAAGAATGTTTTATTTTTATTAAAACTATTTAAACCATTGCATAACACCTTACAGTCAATGTTTTGAAGGTGGCAGAATTTGTGAGGTTGTAACCAAGAGGAACTCATTGGGTTAAACATTACCTGAGCTGTTCCTCTTTTAGAGTCTACTTCCTAGAGCGAGCGAAACATAATTTGTTGACTTCCCTTTATTTGACACAAGATTGTTAGCGATGTCTCATAAAATGTCTTTTTGTCTCAATATGCTTCCACTTCTAGAAGGGGAAGAAGAAGATTCTGCCACTGATAGCGGCCCATAAAATACCACATTCAGCTTGGCTTCTTATCGGGTTCCAGAGAAACTTGATTCTGTAACAATCACGTAGCTTATTGGTGCTCTTGGACAGGGTCTGGGTCTCTAATGGCAGTGTTTTCCCAAGCAAAGTAATCAGCTAGTGTGTAGAACACTACTTAGGAGTTTGCTCTGTACAACTAGAACACATCCTCTCTGGCGTGAGGCTGTTGTTCGTGAGAGAGGGCCAAGACCGGGGGCATACTGTAGACTGGCCCTGTGATCTCTTTAGTACCAGTGACAGTTCCTCTCCGCTAACATTATAGAGATGATTAGCCAGGCAAAGAACTAAGCCACCTCCCCTACAGCTAGACAAGACACTTCCCAGACACGGTGCTTACTGCCACACACACTCACAAACACCCACACGCTCAAACACAGATGGGGAAGCAGGCACGAGGACACAGAAACAGCCATAAAGGTTGCATTCGAGAACCAAAAACATAATGCTGTCGTATTAAATGTGTTACAATAGGCCACAGAGAAAACACTAGCCTTTGATGGACGCAGCTGGGATAGTTCACCGAAAAATGAAAATTCTGTCATAATTTATTCACCTTCACGTCATTGCGAAACTTTTTCTTCTTTGGAACTAAAAATAAGTCGTTTTGAAAAATGTCTGGTGTTTTTTTTGTCCATAGTAGTCGATGTATCATAGTCAGTGCCATAAGAAGTCAGTGGGGTCTAATGTTGTGTTGGACCCCATTGACTTTCATTAGTTGGACAAAAACAGATTCTTGTTCCACTTTTCTGTTGAAGTGTCCATTTCAGATACAAAGAGACAGATCAGTTTATACTCTAACCATCCTAAATAAATGTATTCGCAGCAAAGTTTATGGCACCATCTAATATCCATCCTCCCCTGCAAGGTTAAAGTCCTATAGTTGGTTTTTATCAATGCAGCCCTCTCCCGTGGATCGGGATCAGCGCTTAGTTTGTCGTCAGCTCTATCAATCAGACCCTGACTGCTTCTCAAAGGCCCTGCCAGGTGAGCAGTTGTCAGGACAAAGAATCTCATCCATGCGACCCACACCATCCCCAGCTCCCTTTTTTCCATTAAGTGTGTTAAATATACTGTCATCAAAGGCATACCCTTGTCTGGAAGGCCTTGACCAGTGTGGAAGATGTTTCACTCTGCCGCCACTATCATAAGTGCTTGACTTTTGGTTGTGATGCAGTATTAAATTATAGCATGGCTATAAATACTGAACTTATTATAATGTCAGTTAAACTAGATGGTATGATTCAACGGAGTGTTGTTGATGTCTTGATTGGGTTTATATGCTGTAACGTGCAACATTCTACCTCCCTTTTATGATGTGCAGGGAGTAAATAGCAAAAAGTAGCGACGTGTAGTGTAGCATAATAGCATAGCTTTTCCAGTAACAAGTAAGTGTTTTCAACAAGTAGCATTGTAGGGTGACAAAATGTGCTCTCTAGTGAGTTAATTCATGTGGAGGATTTAATTTAATGAACTAGTTAAAAAAATCATTCATTAGTTCATTTCAATCATCACTCAGTGAACCAAGCTTGTTCATTCTGGCAGTTCATTTTAATGAACTAGTTAAAATGATTCATTGATTAATTTGAATGTTCGTAGAGCTGTCTCTTTCAAATAGCGTTGTGATGGTTCATTTGGATGACTCATTTCAAAGAACTGATTCAAAGTTCTATCTATCTTTCTATCTATCTATCTGATTCTTCTATCTCTTTAATGGCACTCCATGACATCGGAATAAATATTTAGTTTAATAGTGATGATTGGCACTATGTTTCTGATTCAGTTCAGATAAGTTAAGTTGTTGTTTAGTTTTATTTTAGTTCAGATTTATGTGTAATTATATACAATTATTGTGTTCAATAATAAATTATATATCAATTATTAAATATTTTATCAATAAATTACATAATTTAGCTATATCGCTCCCTTTAATAGTTTAAATGTAGCTTCTTTTTGTTACCAACTCTACTGTTTTCATGGGCGGCTTGATTGTGGTTGAACTACTTTGAACTACTTTTAATTTAAAGTATCATCGCAACACTGCTGTGCTCAAACTCTGTCCGTCTCAAACGGGTGACATTTTTGTACAGTGCCGTACAGTAATTTCTCCCCTCCTCCACACTTTCTCCTGGGGCAAGATCATAGGAAGGGAGGGGGAAGAGAAGAGGAGATAAAAAAAAAAATCCTGCCCAAGTGCTTTTGGCCAGAGCTCTGTCTCCTTCTACTTCTCCCTCCCTGAGGGGCACAGCCTTCAGGGGTCATTTGTTTGATTATGCTGACTGTCCCCAGCCTCGGCAGTACACAATAAAGGCCTGACATAGCAGCCTGCTTGCCTTCTGTGTCCTGCAGATACTCATCACGAGTGTCAGGACATACCAAGGTTAGTGGTCACTGGGACGGCGCTCATAGGCGAAGGGCTTGCCAAACGCACTTGGCTGATGAATGAATGTCACATGGAATGGAGGGGGTGAGAAAGAAAAAGAGAAGAGAGGTGTGTGGGTTTACAAAGGTTATAGATATCCAACCTCCCCAACACCCCAACTCGCAACATACCCTCTCCCCTATTTTTTTCACGCTTTTATAAGTCTTCCACCCCCTCAGACAATGGCCAGCAGCCTTCTGGAAAAACAACAGAATAATTGCACACCGGAAGAAGAAAAAAGTGATAGAGGTGCCTTTCTCAAATTGGTGTGGTCTCAGAAGGGAGTCTGTCTCTTTTGGATGCTCCCAAAGTCCCTTAAAGGCAAGTCAGTCTGGTCACTGGCCATCTTGGTAATGCCTTCGGCTAGCTATTTTCTATGTAGACAGTACATATAAGTACATCTCCTTTCTACTTGAATGGAGAATGACCAAAATGTCAAGATTATTTTCAATACAATATTTCGATTCAATAGTAAAATGACAATATATTTGAGTTTTCAACAAGTAGTGGTGTAGTTTGACAAAACATGCTCAGCTAGAATATCTCTCTCAAATTGTGTTGGGAAGTCTGAATCATTTTAGCGAGTTGGTTTATTTGGATGATTCATTTTAATTAACTAGTTAAAAAAAATGCACTGATTCATTTTAATCTTCAATAATTTGCATGAAGTTACATTTATTTTTAAAGGGATAGTTCACCCAAAAATGAAAATGTTGTCATCATTTGCTCACCCTCATGTTGTTCCAAACCTGTATGAGTTTCTTTCTTCTGTTGAACACAAAAGAAGATATTTTAAAGAATGCTGGTAACCAGACAGGTGACGGTAGCCATTGACTTCCATGGTATTTTTTCCCCCCTACTATGGAAGTCAATGGCAACCATCAACTGTTTGATTACCAGCATTCTTTAGAATACAGAAGAAAGAATCTCATACAGGTTTGGAACAACTTGAGGGTTAATGACAACATTTTGGGGTGAACTATCCCTTTAATGGTCATGGAAGTCCTAGAGTAAAAAAACAAACAAAAAAAAAAAACCATTGATTGGCTCTTTTAATTGAAAATCAGGGCTTCTGTTTGTCCCCTTTAAAATGTCTTATAGGGCACTGTATGATGCAGCTGAGCACCTGTTTAGTGCTAATGTGAGGGATGTATAGATTTGTCTTTATCCTATTTGTAGCAGAGATATGTTCACATCAAACCTGATTCCTTTGCATAGCTACTGACGCTAACATAGGGTAAAGCCCAGGAGTGCTGCATTGCTAAGAATATTCCTGTGAGGAATTTCTCGAACTCAATTTTTTTTTTTTTTTTACCATAAAAGGGCAGTAAAATGCTGACTAGGGAAGAAGACAATGTCAAGGAGAAAAGGGTATTGGTATTTTGGATCCTCTTGACTGCTTGCCTTGGAAAGAGAGAGAGGGACAGAGGAAAAGAGAGAGTGAGAGAGGGAAAGAGAGAGAGAGGGACAGAGGAAAAGAGAGAGAGAGAGAGAGAGTTATTCTTGTCACAAACCCTTTTGTCTGCATCTGCTGACTGCTTGCCCATAGCCAGCAGCATGCTTTAACTGTTTTGTCACCTCCTCGCCTCACACGGATCAGCTGTTGTTCTTTTGTTACGGCTATTGTGTAGGCTAAGCCTCTAAGGCCGCTCTGCTGTGCGGTAAACACAGCTGAATCGCACGGCAGACAATTCCACATCAATATTTCATATGCCCTCTTTAGGACTCCTGATTCAGACAAGTTGAGAGGAAAAATACGGCAGGCACGGTTTAAATGGCTCACAGAGCCCTCGGAGAAAATTAATACTAATAAAGAAAAGACTACGTGTGCCGGTGGCCGCCGTGTTTTGTGCACGCTGTCACGCTGTGTTTCACTTCTTGGCTGTAGATGATGTGAAAAAGCGTGAAAGCGTAAGTGATTACTCAATTACTTCCAGCAGTTCCAAGTTCCGATTTTCTTTGCTATTCATGGTAAAACATCATATTAATAAACTAATATACCTGAAACAACATTAACAGGGACATTTCAGGTTCAGGGTTCAAGTTAAGTTGACAGTCTTTGACAGGCCAATTCATAATCATTAAAATACTCACTGTTTCAATATATGGCCACAGAATGTGTTAACATGATTTTAGTGTAAACAAAACCTCAGTAACCTTTTCTTTTTATGACAATGCAATGTCATAAACCCTAAAGTTACACAAGTAACAAATACAAAAGTTTTAACAAAAGTGTTGTTTTTAATTAAAAGCTTAATATTTCTGCTTTTAAATCCTCTAAAAAATTGTCACATTCACTTCCATTGTAAGTGCCTCATAGTGACCTTGATTTTTGCTTATTTTTAAGAGGGACAAGTCCAAATAATTTTCTGTGATAATCAACATAATGCCAGTTAAGTTTAATCCGTGTTGAAAAATCACTTTTAACAGATTTGTTTTATTTAGTATCATTACAAATAAGACTAGCTGGCCACTGGTTCCTGCCCCCCAGCTTGATCAGTTTTCTGGCAGCACTGCATCCTCAGCGCTGCTGTTGCCAAGGATGAGAGGACACAGAGACCGTCTTATGAAAAGAGGGATATTATATCGCCCCTCCACTGAGAAACATAAGACAAGAGGTGAAAGAGGGGGGAGACATGTAGAGCCGTCATGATCAGCAGCCCCGGTACTTCAACCAGCATTCATTCACCCCACTGCGTGTGCACTTGGGCCCTCTATACAAACTGCCCCCGAATCTACTCTGTTTGTTGGGTAAATATTGATTGAGGAGAGACTTACCTCCTGATAACTGCCATACAAATCAAGGACTTGCGTGGGGAGGGGAAGGGAAGGAGGGCTGAGCTTATGCTTGTGTGTGGGAAATGTCATGGACGAGTACCGCAGATGAAGACACGGTCTGTGAAACGTTTGTGTCTCAAAAGGCCACAGGGTGGGGAACTGAAAACCCAGACCCACTCTCTGTCCCTGCTAAGAGTTTCTTCTTCGGAGGAAAGTCCAGGTTTTCTCACCAGAGTTAATCATTAAAGGGGAAGAGTCTACTTTCCATTTCATTGCGGCTCCTGTTTGATATTGCCTTTGTTTGGAGCTGGTGTATCGTACAGCTTATATTTGCTCAGGCCAACCCGTCCAGTCAAAGGTGATAAATTCACCTGCTGGCCAGTAAGATTTCTCAGAGATTGTAAAAAAAAAAAAGAAAAAAAAAAAGTATATCTCACAATTCTAAAGCATTTAATAGTTTCAGTGATGATGATGCAACATTGTTATGATTGAAATTAAGTCATCTAATCTGTCTTTGATAAGGCACAAATAATAATAATTTTATAATTTAGTGTTTTTCTAAATCATGAACCTATATTGTAAGAATATAATTGGCAGCATGTCACATTGCATGCTTTATCATTATCATCATTTCCCTATCTCGATCTTTAATCTGAGAAGCGAACACTTCCCTTTTACTACTGGTAAGGATCCTCAAAGTTCTTTATTCTGTTGTTTGATATATATATTTTAGGGCAGATATTTCAGAAGAAAAAAAATTAAGAACAACAAATAAAGACCTTTTAAACTATTGCAAGAGGTTGAGTTTTTTTTTTTTCAGGAGATAATGGATTGACAGAGCGCAAACAAGTCTCAAGGCCAGGGGGCTGAATGCATAAGAGTCCACCCCTCTCACCTCCCACCCACTCCCTCTCAGTTTCTCTCTATCACTGCTTGTCCTGGAGCTAGACTTAACTTCAAAAGAACAACATCCAGTTGAACAAGGAACGTTAAACTGAATGCTGGACATTCGGCTCCAGCTAATCAATAGCACATAGAAAGCAAAACCTTGCAGTTTGATAAACTCTTGGCTGGAGTGTCAATCAGGCAAACAGATTGCATGTTTCCCTCTCTGATAAAGATTCTTTCAAAACCCACTGTGATGCAACTGAGCTCCACAAACTGTCCCAGCAACCTTGAAGCACGCCTAGGTTCTCACTGGAAATGCTGGACAAACATGCGCATATTGCTGCTGATTCTGCATTGGCCTTGATGAAAACTATTTTTCATACTTAAGAAAACTTTGAGCAAGCACCATATGCCCATTTCTCAAGGCACGCTGGCACATAGTGAGTATGTGTGTGTGTGAGTGGATATATTTGCGCTCACCTTTAAATAAGGTCACTTGCTGTTTTTTTTTCACAGAAGATGAAACAAGCATTATAAAAGGAATTCATCAGCCCCCCCCCCCAAAAAAAGAGAACCATTATTTACATGCTTTTTTCTTGACGGAACACAACATGAGATTTTTTTTTTAAAAGAATAAGCTTATAAGAAAAGTAATGTGAAGAAAATTCTTCTTTGGGGACAGAACTTTACAATGTAAGGTTGATTCAGTGCACAAAAACAGAATTATTTGTTCACAAATCACACTGGTCTGGTTCTCCAACTGACCGATTCAAAGATTATCGTTACGGTTGTCACATGAATTTGTCAGATGGCTTTTGAAGGACATTATATTGCATTTCATTGAAAAAGAAAGACCAGTATATTACTGAAAATGTATTGTTTTGTGTTTCATGGAAGAAAGAAAGTCATTAAGGTTCGGAAACGAAGCTGAGTAATAATGAGTTTTCATCTTTGGTTGAACTATTAATTTAATGAGGAATGATTATTATGCTTAATCGGATTTGTCCTTTCACCCTTCAATATCACTGCATTTACTAAAGCAAACAATGCCACAATGACATGTGCACTTCAAAATTCAGGGGCAGTAGGTCTCTGACCTAGAGGAGGGTCTGGGTTCAAACCTGCTTGGGCTAAAGGTTATGAAGTCATTTGTCTCAAATTGCAGTTGAACCCCATGAAAGAAGAGAGTGTTTGAGGGAGGGAAAGAGAGAAAGAGGGACATCTGGAGGAGAAGGAGGGGGGAGACGGAGGACAGAATGGCCTAAGGACTGGAGCAGGCAGGAGGAGGAGAAAGGCAGCTTGGAGTTGGGTCTTTCTTGTCTGGCTGAAGAAAGGATCTGGCACCGAGACTAATGAAGAGAAGAGGGAGGGAGACATAGACGGGGCGGTTGGTGGGAGATGTGCCAGGGTTTGGAGAAAGCTGTGCACGAGTGCTACAGATGTGTTTGAACCCCCTGGAGCAAAATAATGACATAATCACCAGTGGTGTCACTGAGCAGACTGCACACAAGGTGACATGAGAGAACATGGAAGGAGTCTGGGTGAAAAAAGGAGGCTCGCCTGCTCCGACGAAGAACTTTCCATCAAAAACTATTTGTAGGGAGCTATGAAGATTGGCACTGACACTGGCAGGTGTTTCTCAGTTTGTGCCACTTCAGGAACTTATCTTTAGGAGGAAGGAGTTCCAGCAAGCTTGCAGGCCCTACTTAAAAAACTACTTAACGCCCTGTTTATGTTCTGTCACAGGTCGCTTCATGACAACAGAATTCCAGCCCATGGCAGCCAGCACTTAACGCTGAGAGGCAATTAAAGGAAGTGTATATTCAGTGCCACAATGTCACACTTTAGGGCAGGAAGCATGTGATGCCTGCTTGTGGGACACGGTCAAGTTCATCCTGTGTTCTTTAGTCCTAAAATACGCATTTAAATGGTATCTTCATATACTGCAAAAATCTTTTTTTACAGTTTTTTCTTGTTTTCCAGTAAAGACAATTCCTGAACATCCTTAAAATTAAATGTTACAAAATTGTCGAATTATGAAACTTATTTTGCTGGTAGCAATAAGCCGATAATTATTTTCATACTATGGCCAATAACCAATAAATAACCAGTATTAAAATATTGTTGCTTTGTCTAAATAAATTCAAAATAAAAGACTAAAAACTGATATCAATCGTTATAAATGCTACAGGTGAATTTGGGCATCAACATTATTATGTATAGAATGAAAAAAAAAAATTAGCCAAAGATTACATTTAACAGTGTTATTAAATTTGGTTTCTAAAGATTAACTTTAAGTGGGCGTTAGATGGCGGCTAAGGTAATAGAAATGTAAAAATACTGGTAATACAATTTAAATTATACATCCGACAATAATATGGTATCAATATATTGTTACAATTATCTAAATACTATTGATGTTTAGCATAAAACAAGAAAATAATTAAGTAAATTTTAAGTGAATTCATTTTATTTTAAAGCTATTTTAATATTTTTACTGGAAAACAAGAAAAAAATACTGACTAAAAAATATTTTTTTTTGTGTACAAGATGTTCTTCAGTAGTCCATTATATGCAGTCAATAGGTTCTAAAGTAGTTAATGAAACACTCATTAAATTTATAGCGTGAGGGGAAGAATTTAGCTTGAACGGTATAATACATCTATGATTTATTCTGCGTGTGTGTGTGTAGTAGTAGTAGTTTTCTTTGGCTGGTGCTAAAGACTGCAGGGCTTGGTCCCTCTGTGCAACTTAGTGACCATTAATAAGTCATTTTGTCTGGAAAAAAAAACATTGCCTGAAAGCATCACACACTCTTATCTAATTTCTGTCTCTGTTTCTCTGAGTAATATACAATATAGAGTGCCTACAGCAGTTTGGCTTTAAGTCCCTCTTAACCGCCATCACCAGACAGTTAGGCTGAAAAACTCTTTGTGTTTGGCACGTGAAGCAGTCTTAAATAGGTGTGCTTTCGTTGCACCTTCCATTATGAATTAGTAAATTACATCTCCTTGTTGATGTTGCTATTTGTGCTATTAACAAACAAAAGATAAGTCTTTAATGCAGATTTGATGGCAGCGATTACAATGTCCCTTGGTAAGTACAGTCAAGGCCATTGGATGTAATGTGCTGTACTGTTGCGTTCTCCAGGTCACCTCCACTAATGATTAACCAACATGCTGAGGAATTTCAGTTCCCACAAGAGTTGCATGAGAAGAAATCACACAGACCTTGCGTGTGATCTCATCTATAAAAGACATGGGAATGGATATTCCATTTAAATGGCAGGTAAAAGAAAAAAACTATTTTAGTCAAACCTGACTACTGTTAAATTCACTATCTGCCAGTCTAATTTTAAAATATTGCCTAAAGTGCATTCAATAAAGACATAAAGAGTACGAGGCTTATTCTATCAGCGGCTGCAATGGGAACAGAACCCAAGTGCCGTCCTATAACTAGATTACTGGAGCTACTCTGACGTGAAGCATGGTAATAACTAAGCTAATATGATGGGAGTTTGTTTTCATAGAGCTCTATTACATTCGGCTGGGGATGGTACTGTGTGAAGGGGAGCCGCGACGCGTGACATTTATAGCAAAGCGGTAGTGAAAAAAGAGGAAATGCATTATAGTCTCCTATCCATCAGCTCTCCAGTGATGAATTGATTCAGCACCGAGTATAAGAGCCTGTTAGCAGCATACTGCTAAACCAATTGTACTTGATATTAAAGCATAGAAGTATTTTTATATCCTATTTGTATAGGGCCTACAGTATATTTGTAATTGTTCTAATTTTCTGTTTTATTTTTGTCAAAATAAATACACTTAGATTCTACTGCTACATTGCAGGGTCGTTTTTCTTCCTGTAAAATAAGTGTTGGAATTGTAAGTGTCAGTCCATCAGACAGTATGATCTAATTAGAGAGAGGAAGATGATTGTGACCAAGAGCCCTTGAAGACAATAGTCTGCATCATCTGACCACAGTGACTCTTTATATCACATGACGTGCTAAGGGTTCACCACAGAACACTTATTGTGAGGGGTGCCATCCCAGCTGCGGGTGCGCTTGCCATACAATGGGGCACCAAGTCTGACTTTGTCTTTGGTTTCATTTGAGCGGATATTTTATATACTTTTGCTGCATATTAGATGTGGGTTAAGATTCACATCAAGAAATTCGGTTTTGATATTGAGACGATTTTCTGTGCTGAATATTATGTGATAAATGTTAAACTCGTAATTGAAGCATTTTTTATTTAATTTGAACATTAAATAACATTATATGTGCAAGTGTAACAGAAGCCAGCTAGTAAGAGATTTGTAGGTAAAACCTCACTCCCCTGATCTCAAGAGGCGCTCTAGCGACTGACGCTAGAGACTGCGGTCTTTAGCCTCCTTGTCAGAGCACAGAGGGTATCTCAGAGGGTAACAGAAATGCAATCTTAAAAATAAAAACGAAAAACCTGTCATGCTACACGTTTTTGTTTTTCCCTAGGAGAAAAATGAGATGTAAAGAGGTTACAACTGTAAAATTAAGCGGAACCCTCCCTAATGTATCCTTTAAACGTCCACACTATCTCGTAGCACCGTCCGTAGCTTTGAGTGGCGTTATAATGGAAGCGTGAGGTGAGCTGGCAGACCACACCGCAGGTCAGTGTGAGGTCAGAGAGGAAGAAGTGAAACCAGAGCCTGATCCTAAGATGTGCTAGTGTAGCGTGGCACAAGCTAGCAGCTCAAAGATAAACAACAGTAAACTAGCCCTCTGTGGGGGAGCTGTGTGTGGACTTGGGAGGCCAGGACCTCCTGGCAGTCACGATGGCAGCTCTCTACGCTCTTATTGATAACCTTCTTTTCTCATGAGGCAGGGGAGATAATACACTCCTGGAACAAGGGTAAAGGGAGATGAATGTTAGACAATAGACGGTCGCAGTAAAGGGACCATCCGCACAGTCTTTGAACTTTTCCCTGTCTCCAAAGGACAATTAATAATGAAGGCCTTTGGGGTAGGTCACACCAGACATGGACAAGAGGAGACGAGAGAAGAAACAAAAGGGAAGAGAAACCTGGAGAAGAGGGGGACGTGTTGGATGTTGGATAATTGATCTTTTTCAAGGGGGAGTGTTGCTGGTCAGAGCATCTTAAATTGCATCATTTATATTATGTGCTTATCTTATAGACATTTTAATTCTTATTTAAGTATTTATATAATATTCCACCTTAATATGAAATAATAAGTAAGCCTTATAATTATGTTGATTTCCCTTAAAAGTATAAACACTTTGGCTCTGTTTGTTTGCACAGCCTTACAACAGCAACACTGGCTCAACCAATGGTGTTTATTTTGGGCGGGACTATCTGTTCGATCGACCAATGGCAGACGAGGGGAGAGTTTGTTAATTAAAGTCATTAATTTTGTAGTTCCTTTTGTTGACGCTAGCGGCGCAGAAATTACACACTTCACCTTTTAAGTATTCCCTCAACTATAACGGTATCTTTTTAACCTTGGAATTTCGCCACACAAACAAAACTAATATGTGAGTGGGAAACAAACAAAGTCTCTAAGTTTCATTCACTCAGAATGATAATAGGCACGGACACCTGATAGCCCAAAGATACCAAGACGAGAACTCTTGAAGTCAAAGGAGGTCTGTGTGAGTGTGCTGTGGGTATATGGCCACCAACAATTTTTCAAAAAGGCTCAGAGATCACAGGGACCAAAGAAAGAGAGCAAGAGACTAAGCCTTCTCTATGCTCTCCTCAGCCGGTTCATGGGAGGAGGGTACAAGGACTGAAGACAAGGCGAGTCTAGGGCAAGTTGGGAGGGAGGACACTAAGGGGGGTTTGACAGAAGAGCCTTGAACTATTTTGTGACCGAAAGATGAGACCTTCCCAGAGCTGTCATAAAAATGTCTCCTTATCCCAGTGGAGCCCGTGGACCCCACCCCTCTTAGAACTCTTCAATGGTGCCTGTGATGTGATACAGTAAGTGTGAAGACGGCTCCTGAGAACCAGATGCCACAATTACAGGGCCTGGAAACGCCACTTTGACTAACAATGCGTAACTGTGCTGCGAGATTTAACAGGTGTTCGCTTTCTTTGAACGATTAAATGCTCTGTAACTTTTTTTAGACTTTAAAGGATTTGTTCACCAAATATTTTTCACACTTACTGAAAGAAATTTAGGAAAATGTTCATGCAGCTCTTTTCCATAAAGCCAGTAAAGTTCCAAAATAGACAACAAAAAAAGTCATCAGAAGCCATACAATAGCTTTATTCGAGGAATTAAATTATGCACTGACAATTTCATAGTTTAACAGCTGCAAATTTTCAGTAAATAACAACCTAAATTCAGTCTGTTCCTCACACAGAGCTGTCATATAACGTCAAAAGACTTCAGCACACAACGTCATATGGACCTCTTTTATGGTGCCTTCTTTATATTATATGAATGAGCTCTAGTTGTTGGAAAAGAGATGCATGAAAACCCTTAAGAAATCCTCCTTTTGAGGTCCATGGAAAGAAAATAACAGCATAGTTTGGAAGGACATGGGGGAGCAAATAATGACAAAATGTTCATGTTTAAGTGAACAAAAAAAAAAATTCTAATGTGTCCATTAGCCTATGCAGAATAAACAAATGATGTTTCCAGACAACAGTTAAGCAGGCCTGTTAGGCATGATCATATCTGGTTTGTACATAGAGAAACCCCTTCAGCTAAGAGATAACACTTGCCACATTGCTGGCGGCTCTGTTTAGGAGAGAAGACGAGAAAGGGGGATTCTCTCTTTTTTGGGGGGGAGCCTTTCAGGGTCCGACCATCATAAGCTGTGTCTATGCAAATGTCCTTGATTGTGTTCATTTGTGCCATTGTCCAGTTAAGACAAACAGAGCAGTAATTAGGAGAAAAATGATGGCGTATCGAGACAGCACGATGGGGGAGGAGCCGAATGAAGGATAAACAACTTGAAAGAAAACAGCAAGCTTGGTGAGAACAACACAAGTGCATTGAAGGCAATTAATGAAGCTCCTTTAATTACGGCCTTTGCTCAATCCACCATGAGGAATGTGACAATTATGTCATTAAAAAGTTTGTAATGGGAAAGTGAGGGGTGAGTACATTCGAAGAGGATGAAAGACACAAGGCAGCGAAAAGGAAGTGCAATGAAAGAGAGGGATAGAGAAATGACAGGGCCCAACTACAAAAAAGAAAGTCTCAAAGGAGGAGGAAGCACATTACTGGTGCACATTGACAGACTAGATTAACATCAAACGATCAGCACAACAGAGGGTATATTCATTCAGGAGGAGCTAGCAAGGTGGTACTTTGATGATGCTAAATTTGGCAGAAAGAGCAACTTGCTGAATCGGCGAGGGTTCCAGTTTCATGCCTCGCAGTCTGACAGGTGGAGAAGAGAAAATTTAGTACAAAAAAGCCTCAGCATGAAGTGTCCCTTTGCACCGCCAAAGGTTGTGTGACCTCTCTCTGCGGCACGGACTTGCTGTGGGATAACGCCGCATGCTAGACAAGACATGGCGTGAGCCGGCCCGGTAGAAAAAAAGGAACAGACTAGGGCGCTGAAATTTGCATCAAAGATCGAGTTTTCCTTGCATGGAAAATGAGCATTTGGGAAAGTCTTTCAGGCGGTCCTGCTTGTACACCTGTGCAGCCTTTGTGGCTCTTGATATGCAAAACAATCTCTCCCTCGGTTCGACTTCTCTACCAACAACAGTCTTATTCATGGTGCCCTGCACTTTCTTCCACAGCCATGCAAATCTTGCATTTATATATGAAAATAGGGATCACGTCCCTAAATATCTTCCTGGTCACAAAAGGTGTGGTGCGCCAGGTTCTCTGTACCTGCAATCACAATAAACCTTGTCTTTGACCTGATCTAAATGAAAGGGAGGGGAGGGGAACAGGGGCAGATTTTTTGCTAATAGTCAGCTAAATGATGATGATGTTGTAAGGATAGTGTTTGAATGACCAGAATCCCAGTGGGCAGATATTGATAGTGAGCTGAGCGGTAAATGTGAGCTCTGCAAATTGTATTTGACAAGGACACTTGGGCCTGAAGCATCGCTCCCTGTTTGCCTCATCAAACAGACAGATGCATGACTGTGTTTCAGCCCCAAAAAAAGAGAAAAATTCTTGTTCACTTTACCCCAGGAGTACGGCAAGGGGTGGGGGTGGGGGTGGCTTACGGGATGAACAGCTTGCCATTCATTGTCTAATCATATAAAGAGATCATTTAGCTGTATTAATTTTAAAGCTTTGAACTGCGCTAACATTAACGGAAAGGATTCAAAGTAATACCTTATGCATCACTGCTTGAATCTCACCTCGTAATACAGTGTGGCCTGATAAGGTGAATGCAGTTGCTTAGTAGTGTGAAACAAACGGAACGGACGAAGGCTCACCTCAAAGTCGTTGGCCTTGTTGTAGTGCATGTTGAGAGCGCGGAAAAGCTCGCAGTCCCGGCTCACGCTCAGCTCTTCTACCCCTGTCACACCGTCGTTGATGGACTGCCGAGCAAATTTCTCCATCTGAATGTAGTAAAACTCACGGAAGTTACTGAACCACTTGATCAGCTGTGATGTGATGCAGCGGTTGAACTATGAGAGAAAGAGAGAGAGGGGAAAAAAAGAGAAACACTTTTTGTAAGATTTGTTACTTTTGTAAGATCGGTCCAGCACAGAGAAATTCATTTTCATATTTAGAAAGGGTCTTAGTGCTCATAAGTAGATATAAGTTTTTTTTTATTATTAAATTGTATTTTTGTAATTGCTGATATTATGTGTTTTCCTGACCCTGAAACACAAGCTATTTATATGTACGTTATCACAAGAAAAATAAATAATAGAAATATTATTATTATTATTATTAATGCTAAAATATATATTTTTTAATTATGCGTTTCTTTTTTTTTCTGAAAAACTTACACAAGAAGGTTCCAAATATTTCAATCTTTAGTCTGTGTTTACTGAAAACTAAAAAATCAAGTGTGACTAACCTCTAATCTGGTTAGCCAGTGAGACCCTTAAATGTCAGAACAACAGATAAGACATTTGTTTCTACAAACGTGTTTACTTCACATTGTCCTTGAGGATGATGGGTAAGCAAACAAACCCGTAGCTGAGAAAGATTGGTCAGTGGGGTGTTTTTTTTTTTCAACAAGGCTTACACGGTCGGTTGGGATATTTGCTGTTGTGCGCAAATGCAAACAGTTCAGGGTTGAGTAGATGAAATTATAATTGTGTCAATAGTGCAATAATGCAGTGACGGCAAATTTACATATCAAGTAGCAAAGTTAATTCTGACATGCCCCAGGTCTTTTCCCCACATTAAAAACCGAGTGAAGTAAGTGATCAAGTAAATGAAAATGAAATAAAAAGTTCTGCTCTAGTTGAATAGCTCAGTAACTCAAAGCTGGCCCTCGCACACTGTTGTGGAAGCTATATTTGGAGTGCCTGATTCTCGATCAGTAAATACACAGTGCTCCGTTTGCCCTGTGTACTTGCCCCATGACCTCAGCAAATGACCTGTGCGACAGCCTTTGGTACTTTCTGTGTGTGCAGCTACGTGTATATGTTGATGTGTGTGTGTGTGTGTGTGTGTGTGTGCGCAAAAGCTGTGTCTGCCAAGAGTGTGAATGTACAGGACAGCTGAGTTGAATGTAGCCAAGTTAAAAGCTATAAATCCGACGAGCTTTCTGTTGGCTGCTCTGACACGCAGCCTCCTGCCTTTTGTCATTACGGGTGTTCATCAAGCCTTCATTGCCTTTGCCTCCCCTTCCATACCCTCAAAGAGCATTAATCAAAAATCAACAGCGAGCACTTATCTATCTGTGGCCATGAGAACATGCAGGCCTCTGTTTAGATGACAGCTGAGGAGAGAGAGAGAGAGAGAGATCGAGCATGAGGAGAAAAAAGAGGAAGGACAAGGAACAAAGAGGGGGAGGGAAGCCGTGTTTTCCGAGGGTAGATGTAATTACCGTGTAGAAACTTGTCTCCATGCTTGCAAATTTAAGATAATGATGTGAATGAGAATTCATAGCGGGGAATCCGAGTCAGAGAAAGAGTCAGAAGCCACGACAGGCTGATAGGTTTCCCCAAAAGGCCAGCCGAGAGCATAATTACTGCGCCACCGCCAGGGTTCTTCTCCCATAATTCAGCAGAAAATGATTAAGTCGTCATCCCGAGGCATCAGTCTGCAGAAGTTCAAACATGTACTTAACCTATCCAGGAATTATACATTTGGCCTGTGTGTCGCCTCTGCCTTCATTCAGCCTAACAGCGAGCGAGAACAGGGGTTTGAAAAGAAAGAAAGGCGAAAAAAAGAACAACCAAAGAAGCAAGGCTATCTGATCTCTCGCTTACCCCCGTTTCAATAGACGTTAAACCTATTAGGATCTACTGAACTCGAGGGCCTTCTTTTTTCCACTTTATCTGCGGAGCGAAATGCACTGTCCAAATTTCCAGACACTGAGATAAGAACCCCGGCCCCCGTGACGACTTACTCCGGCCCCCCCCACCACCCCCTTAATTCTTTTAGAATAAGAAACAAAACATTACAAAATGATAGCAGACTGCTCACTGGGGAATGAAAATTGCTTTGACATGGAGATTAGGCTCTACTATTGTCATAAGACATTGTCTCATATGAGTGGGGCTTGCAGAAGAGTCGGATAAAAGGCGAGAGAGGGGGAATTTTTTTCTAGAATGGCTAGTGGATGACATAATGGAGAGCGCAGAAAAGTAAGTCCGCATGACATCGTTTGGCAGCACTGTATAAAGGGAGATTTAAAAAGCATTGTTGCCCAATAGAAATACCAGAGATTCGGGGGACAATGGAGCCACGTTGCTGGAACGTGACAACTCAGCAATTAAGGATCATGTCATCTGCTTGTCAAACGAAAATAACCAGTCTAGCTCTCTCAGCTCTTAGCCACCACATGCACTGAACAAAACATTAAATGATACATCGTAGCATAAAAAAAAAAAAAAAACACGCAGTCAAACGCAGTCATTTTTCTTAGTGGGATTGTGGGAGAGAAAGTGAGATGTGTTGGTATTCACACAGTCCAGTTCTTAAATTTGACAAGTAACTTTTTAAAGGTCTTTTGAGGTGTTGACATGTTTCAATTTCCTGTGTAAATATATACAGGGGTGGTATCCACTTATATGTTTTTTTGGGATTTAATTACAGTTAATTAATTATTATAGTTGTTGTTTCTATAGACAAATACATTGTTTTGATGTTTTTATTATATTTTATATGTTATATCTTCATTTATAATTATGTTATAAATTCAAATTTCAAACATAAATATTTATTTTAGTTATTTTAAATAATTATTTAATAAATTATTTTAAATAAAGGTTAAAAGTTACTTTACTAGACAATATTTTTTAATAATATTTTAGTTGCAATCACAGTCCACTCTTAAATCAGCAAGATGCTTCTGCGTATATGTGCAAAATCCACACATTATACACATAAAATCTATTATTCTGGACATCATTTCCAGTGCTGTTCTAAGAACACAAAATGCAATGCTTCCCATGGGACACCTCATCCTGTTATTCTCTACCCCCACAAAAAAAAAAAAAAAAACCTTACATATCCAATGAGCACGCTCAAAAGATTCATAAAACAAATCAGTCTGACGCCTGTAATGTGTCCGGGCAGCAGTTGACTCAGAGAACAAGGGTGTACGTACGGGGAGCGAGAACATTTCACACACTCTTGCTCACGGGACTGTGAAAGATTATTCCTCTGGTGACAGAGATCCGCTCTTTCCAAGACACCGGGGGAAGACTTGACCTGTCACTCCGCACGTTTCCTCTGTTAAACATGGACAATACAGGCTTTCACACATGCTTGGTGGGGACGCTACTTATACAGGGGTCTGTGCATTTTAAGACACCCCCCCAACCCCCCCACCACACACACACACAGCATGCACTTAGATTGTGAATCTGGGAAAAGTCGAGCTCTATAGAGGGAAGTAAGCTAAGTGCCCCAGTAGGTTACTTGATATTCAGCTGTTAATGGTACATGGTATGCTGTATGTTTAAAGGCAGTCAGGCAGCCGGGTGACAAAGCCTGAGCAGCTAAAATAATTTCCCTGACCTACGGTTGACCTTACTGGAGCTGTCCTGCTGAAACGTATATGCCTCAACCCTTACAGGGTGACATAACCCCCGCTCATACTTGCTTTGACTGCTCATAATCAGTGTCACACCATCGTCCTGCTAATACTCCTCTTAACCTTTGACCCCTTCTTATTTAGCCCTCAAAGTCTACGGTAACTAAGCCAGTGGACCACCTCTCCATGCGCAAAGTGATGTGAATATGCCACATGAGATTTATGTAGATTAAAATGGGAAGAAATACAGGGGGCGAGAGAGGTGTAAAGGATGAACAAGGTAGTTTGGCAGTACATCACATTAGGATAATGACCCTGTGTTTTATAATACTTTGTCTGACAAATATGATCACAGTTCAAGGAACAACTGCAAAAAAAAGAGATACTGAGGAGGTACAAAGGTATTATCCATTACATAAGAACTCCAATCACTGGAGTGTCACAGTTTCCTGTTGCTTTCATGTGAAGGAAGGCTGTATTAATCTCTTTATGACTACTGGCTCACTCCGTGAAGTCATAAGTGGTGCGCACTCCCCGTAAAGCAGCTTCCTCTTCCTGACTGAGCTACAATCTATCATCATCATCACCACCACCACCACCATCATGGTAAAAGTATGATATCATTCAAATTCTCTTTGACTCACACTTTTAACCATAATACGTTTACAATTGCTTTCATAATAAAAAAAACTAATTCATAATACTATTAGTTTTTTAATTGATTCGTCTTAAACATCTTGATTGCATTTTATTAAAAATATACAAGTCACCATTAATCTAGCTTTTTTTTTTATTAAAAAAAAAAACAAATAAAAAAAGAGAGAGTTAAGTTTTCTCAATTTTTGTTCAACTAAGTGATTAAACAGTTGCTCTAGTACAAAGGCAGAATGTGTTTTTTTTTAATTATCCGATTACAGACAATTTAGGTAAAACAGTTGTCAAATCAACCTATTTCCCACAGTCATTATTCCCTATTTAGATCCCATCATTATGGTGCCTAAACGTCTTTAATCACTAATTCCTGTAACTTTCGTAGGCTTATACAGCCGTAATTAGTCAGTAATTTATGCTTAATTCCCTTACATACATACTAGTTGATCCAACAAACACATGCCACCCATTGTTCCCTTCAGCTTAAGCAGCCCTGAAAACCATCTCTCCCAGGACACTGACCTTGTTTTGGAAAATGTTAATTTAATGTGTACAGAATTTCACAGCCTTGTCTGAAGGGGAATTGTAATTGGGCTGTCTTTAATTTAAGGTTTTGATAAATTTTCTCTTTTGTGTCTCAAAATTAAGGAACAAAATATTAATTAGGAGAAGTTTTTGGGTTTTCCCTGGAATCAGAATTTACTTATATATAATAATAAAAAAAAAAATTATTTAAAAAAATAAATCTGCTTTCTCTGAATATAACATTCAAATATTTTCAACACATTAAATTACATGATTTCCTACTGGAGCATAAGCGCTAACAGCGAGCGATGAATTGCAGTACGTACTCATGAGTATTAAGCTGCTGGCAGATTTAGATGGATGCAACAGAAGCATGTGTGTGAGGATGAGGTGGTCACCCTGGACCCAGCACAGGGGCAGCTGGGAGTGAGAGGACCCTGCTCTCCTCATTTAAATAATGTGGCCTGAATCTGTCACATTATTTCTCCTCCGTATGCTCCCTGTATGACGCATAAACAACAAATTAAGTTGTAAATAAAAGACAATTGGTGCCATTGTTTTGTTTGTGTTGTTGTGCTCCATTTTGTTTGTTGTCTCCCTCCTCTCCATCCCCTCCCGCTTTCGCTTGTTCATTTCTGCCGAACCTCTAATTTTCTCAGCTCTTATCACCCTCTGCCTCCCACTTCCACAGATCAGTTGGGAATGGGAACTCTAGGAAATTATCATCCGACAAGTTAACAGAGACAGAGAATAGTTGTTTGTGCTCGCTAACCAGCAGTGACGCGAAAGAATAAAAGAAGTAAAAAAAAAAGTACTCTCATGATCAGTGTTTTAAATGAAAGCGTAAGTGAGTAAAAGGGAAAGTGGGACTTGCGCTATGCCGTGTTGTTCTCTTCTAGGAGATTAAGGCCAGTTATTTTAATTGGGGGGTGGAGGGATGGGGGAGCTGGCCGTCTGTTTGGGACCCATCTGGACTAATGGGACAGTGCTACTTCACACGACATAGTTAACGGTCAACGGCGAGCTCACCTTCACGTCTGAGAAGAACATCTTCAGCATGTTGGAGCTGGGGTAGCGTGTGTAGAAGAACATCAGCTTGGCCTTCTTCAGATGGTTCGGAGAAAGCCCCTCTTGGATTTGAAATTTGAAGGTTAGGGAAAATTTCTTAAAGTGTAATTATTTTAGTCATCAAATAAAGACAATAAATCCCATTTATGATGAGCATCATTTTAAATAAATTAAAACAATAGATAAATATAATGTAAAAAAGTTTTATCTTTACCACAAGACTAATAATTACACTGTAGCATCCTTAATTATTTCAGTTTTCTGACGACTGCATATTAACACCTACAGAGTTCCAGTCAATGTAGCATCGCAAGTCAATAAACGTCTGCTTATCCCAATAAAAACGCTATTTATCTGGAGGTGGCACTGCCCTCTAGATTGGTAAACAGAGGGCAGCTGAGGAGGGTCCCAGGAGAGACCGTGGCTAACCAGAGCCATCTACCCATTACAATTAGCCCCAACCCCCAACCCTCCACCCTGAGCCTCCTGGCACGGCCCCCGCTCTGCCAGTTAGGCCGGCTTTAGCCACATCTGCGCTCCAGACTGGCCCAGCCATTTCCTCTGCAAATTAACGGCTTTATAATTTATCAAAAATGAAGATGCATGTGGGGCTAAATCAATGGGCCCCCACAAGGTCAATTAAGAGGCTCACCACTCTACCCCCCCCCCCCCCCCCCCCCCCCCCCCTTCACTATAAAGCATGGCACCGTCATGGCAGCTCGCACTGAATACAGTACCTCACTGTGTCTGTTATGTAAAACACTAAGTGCTGGAACAGTCGCGACAATAAATGTTGCAACTTACAAAAGCAACAGTAAATGCATCTACATGTAAGAAACTAAAAAAAATGGACTGTCTGCTATTTGAAATGTTGAGCCTCTCTAATAATAGTGTGTATGTAGATTGGCGTGTTCCTTCTGCCAAGAGAGGAGGAGAACCCTAGGTGACCTCCATTAGGCTGATAGGGAAGACCAAAAGAGCATTACTCTCTTTCCTACCATCTGTCATAATGCATACAGCAAATAACAGCAGTGAATGACAGCGAGGGAGGGAGCGAGAGAGAGAGTTAAGCTGTCTTTTTCACAACAAGTCAGATTTTTCAAGGACCTAAAGGCTCATTTAAAAACCAAGAGAAGGGAAAAGCCTAGGCAGCGAGGCCGCTTCTCAAAATTGCATCTTCATGAAATGGAGCGAATAATAGGCTGTGTTGGATTCTGGAAATAGAGGGCTGGTAAACACCTTCATAGATTTTTTTCAAGAGTTTAATCACATTGAGATGCTCTTTAATCTAATGGGCATCGCACAAAAAAAAAGCGGTGAGGAAGTGTTCGCAGTTGAGAACTTAATCGTTTTCCACTGTTCAATCTCTTTGCAGTATTTACAGAGCGACCATCATATCAGTTCTTACTGCTCTGTCTCTGCTCTGTTAACAACATTCATAAATCCCAGGTATATCATTACTCAGTGCCATTAACATTCAAGACATCCACTTTTAAATAAAACAAACAGTCACAGATCTTGGGAACAATGTGTCGAGGATGACTCGACGGGGCTTGACTCACCGAACGCACATTTCCTACAAGTAGACCTGGCTTCCAAGAAAAATACAGCCGTTTCTAGGATACGTAAATATGCGAAATGACAAAATAGATCGAGTAAACACTGGCCCACTCAGTGTAAGACAAGCCGGGCCATAGTCAACATGAATGAAGGACATAATGCAAACATGAATATGAAGTATTTCAGGGGAGGAGAAAAATGGGGCAGCTGTGGTTTATAGCCAAATGAGATACTACATAAACAACGCCACCATAGATGCACTGCATCATCAGGCTTTTTTAGGTCTGGTTTTGTATTAAGCATGTTGCATGTAAGGGAGACAATAACTAGTGAAATGTGATCCAACAGCCAGGTGTAAGGAGAGAAAGGAAGGAAAAAGAACATAGGGATGCGAAATCCATAAATTAATGCTAGACATCTGTTCAGCAATATGAAAGATTAGAGCAACAAATGTACTACAGCTGAGACTTTAGCTCTTGCTTAGAAAAAAAAAGAATAGGAAGCGTTTTCAGATTGTCAGCTGAAAAAAATATTACTTTGACGAAGTGCTTTGCAACTATCTTTTGACATAGAAATGTATAAATCAGAAAGGACTCAAATTTTGTCATTCCACCGGCAGAGTGATTTTGAAATCGAGAAGGTCTTTTATTAAACCACTTTGGCAACCGAGTTTGAAAAGTGATCTGAGCGATGTCTTCATAGTGCACGTTTTCTTTGCTTCGCTTTAATTGATGAAACCTGATTCTGCGAGCAATAGCTGCCTCAGCACTTGAGCATGGAGCTAACGCAACCATGAACCTCTGTCCTCGTCTACTATATTAGACATGCAAACTGGCTTCACCTGCCACCCACCCCCACCCCCACCCCATTCTTACAACAGCCCTGTGCCAGAGCTGTTCGGTCTCTCTATATGCAAATGATGGGGGAAACTGAACAAGGCTATTTTTCTTGAGATGCAAAGAGAGCACGTGACAAGGAAGATCATGCTGCCCATGGCTGAAGATAATTGGCTGCTTGTTTCTTCTCAAATTTGAATAGAAATTCATATTTGATTAAACACCCTATTTTGCAAATATTGAGATGTTGTTGTTCAGGTCCCAACTGTGCAGGTGTGCAAGTATACTTACAGAAATATTAGACTTCCTCTGAGCTGAAGAGTGCATCCCCGCCTGGGATGTCGTTTCTCTTTGTATCGTTAGGATGAATTATTTTGCCAATTAATTAAAATATATATATATATATAATTGAATTAATAAATTAAATAATTTCATTTGAAACTTCAAAAGGTACTGTTTGATAAAAAAAAAAAAAAAGTTATATCAAATTGTATGAAACATTTGGTTTTCTTAATTTAAAGCTTATCTAAGACCTAGTAGGCATTTGGCAAAAGGTTAAAAAGACGGAAAGGGGTGAAAGAAAAGAAGCTAACACCTGTTCACACCAGTGAAACAGGATAAAAAAGAAAAGACCTACTGCCAGGCAACAGCTATTAGTGTACCTCTAAAGCAACCTGGTGGTGTTCATTAGAAATAGACTTTGTTATTTCATGAGATCTCGTATTATATGAAATAAAAGCAACTATTAGGGAGAAATTATTTTTCACATGACAAAGCTCAACAGTAGGGACATTATTACTCTTGTTGCTTTCACTTTACACTAAATGAGCACAAATCATCCTAAATGAAGTGCTCCTCCACTGACAGAGATCTTTTACCATCCTTCTAACACAAGTTTCTAGGGCCTCTAAGCAAAGGATCCCACTTGTCCTTTTACTTCCTGGCTTTGAAATATGATTTGCTTTGAGCATTTATGTACAAAGTCTTGCATGCGCTGTGATGAAAGAGGGGGTTTTATTGTGAGTCTCCCTGTGATAGTGTGAGAACAGAGAAGATGGGAGGTATCTTATCCACGGCGGGGCCTTTCAGCACTTCTCCATATAGCGCATACTTAAAAGCCTCCATCCACTGAGGTCTTTTTAATCTTCAGACTACTAGAGGAACACTGGTCTTGAATGAGCCGATTAATGGAGATTCATTGAAATTAAGTTTATGTCTTTTAAGATCTGTCTGTCACTGTCATTCATGTTATTTAAGCCACATTCTCACCAGAACTGTCTCATTTTTTTTATCTAAACAAATAAAAATACAACAATTAAAATATGCTTTTCTCTTTTTTGAAAGGATATTGTACTTCCTGAATACGGGGAGATGTCAGACATGTCCTGAAGGTCTCCGCACTCTGACTTGATGAGGGACAAGGACAAGCCTTCATTCCCTGGGTGTGTTGGTGACATGGAACGATGGTGGCTGAGGTGGTTGGACGACATCTTGGTCCGTAGGCTGGTGGTCTCTCTGGACAAATCCAGAGACTCAGGAGAAGACCTATCCTTTCCTGGGTAATGCCCTGTTGGACCACCTAAGGGGCTCTGGAAAGGGTAGCCCATTAGAGGAAGGGGAAAAGGATGGCGGAAAGAGGGAGGACTAAAGCCCATTGCGGAAGATAAGGGTGAGGGGTGCAGGGAATGGTGGTGGTGACCCCCAGGTGTGGGAAGAGACCCAGTCTGATCTGAAGAGTTCTTTCTCACTACCAAAGGCAGGGCCTCTGTTTGGTCATTCGAGTTGTGCACCTGCATACTAGCAAAAGTGTCCAGGGGATTAGGAATGATGACATCACCGAAACATTGCAAGCGCTGGTTGGCAGTATGGAAGTTTGGGTTTTCTCCATTGACTGCGAAACGATCAGGGGGCATCTGCAGGGGTGGGAAAACCTGAGGAACTGGGCGTGGAGGCTTGGCAAAGACCTTCACCACGGTGTCCACTACCTGGGACATTGCTGTATTGAGCTCTTGTTTTAGCGTCTCTGCTAGCTGTTTGCCTTCTGCATGCATGGAGGTTGGTCCCTGGCTCTTTCCTCGTGACCCATCACGCTTGGGTTTGTCCCCCTCCGCCATCATGTTCTGCTCCCGAATAAGTGCGCGTGCTCGATCCAAGAAGTGCCCTGGATCCAGGTCAGACATCTCGTTGTCGGAGCGATCCGGGACCGAGTCGTGTGCACGATTGTCCATTCCATCAGAACGCATGCTGTCTTCAGAGATGTTTCCATCTTCATCATTCTCAGAGTCAGTGCTGTCATAAATCTGGTAGAACTTCTCTTGCAGTTGCCGGAGCTGCTTCTGCATGTCCTCTAGCTGTAGTTTCAGTTGCCGGCGTTCCTCGTGTTTCTGCTCTTTGCGGGCAGAGACGAGTTGCTGGAAACTCTGCTGCTGCTGCTGTGGCAGTTTCTGCTTGCGCTTGTTTTCCCGGTAGTTCTCACGAGGACTCGGGGGCTGGGCTACCCCCTCACGCTCGTTATCACCTGCACGGAGCGTGACGCTTGGAGAATGGCTCATCCCACGGATGATGTTTTCCACCCGGGCTCGTTTGGCCCTAAGATGCTCATCTGTTAGCCTCTCCATTTCAAATTGGGTCATGGAGGGCCTGTTGAATGGTGAAAGGCACTCCTGAGGGCTGCCCCGCGAGGAGTTGCTGCAAGCATCCTCCTGCTGGATCTCTGAACCGGTGCTCGAGAGGCCACTTCCCTGGAAATTAGGCTCACTGCCTCCATTTTTGGTCAAATTGTTTTTCAGAAGCTGGGAGATGATAGTTGCCCCCGGAAAGGGCATCATAGCGTCTTCGTAAGAGTTCGCCCTCTTCAACAGCTTGCGAAGCACGTTGGACTTCTCGCCGTCTGCGTGCTGCACCACTGAACACTCAACATCTTGCTCGGAACCGTGGGGATTCATGGCACTAAAAAAGGTTGCTTTTGTGCGGGTAAAAACCACAGATGTTTGCCCAACAGTCCTCTTCACTCCTATGTCAACTCTTCGTCTCTTGGTTTGTCTGCTTAAGAGGGATGTGCTGTCATGGTCAGGCATCACTGGAACAGTTATTGTGCCATTTTTGAAAGCCTGTCAGCTGGGCACAGCTCGAGAACCCTGGGAACCTAGCCAAAAAGAAAGGACTGATGAATAATTTTCTTTATATGTCTCTAAGTTTCTTGTACCCAATCCTAAATGCAATTAGAAATAGTCTAATGTCTTAAAGAACAACACACAATGCAATAAAAATGCTTGAAGTTGGTACAATATATTCAATAAAAATGGACAAAAGAGATTAACAGCAAATAATATATAATTAGGATCAGTTACAAAGTTGTCCATTGAAAATGTTTTCAATAATCTCTCCCAAAAATAATAATAATAATAATAAAAAAAGTTACATTTGTGCAAATCTGCAAAGAACAAGTAAAAAATTAGACTGCTGTGTTTAGCCAGACATGCCCTGTCACTATTGTGTGCACATACATAGCCAACTTGCAGGCTTTGTTCACTTTGGTAAGTTTTGAACCCTTGTTTTTTTTGTCAGTAAAACAGTTACAACTGATATTTGCAAAGACACTTAGCCCTTAATATTATCTTTTGGAGATTAGCATCCCCCAAACAAGTACACCACATTAATTCAATTCTGGTTTTCCAAAACAATTGGTTTGTTGTTGATCAAATTAATTTAAAGCAAACCCTTTTTGTGGATAATGCACTGTAATAAAGGCTAATTGCACGTTTTACAAGTTTGTTGACGGTGATTTAAAATCGCCAAACATTATTCATGTCGCTCAAATCAGATGATAAAAAGTTGTAGTTCTCCGTACATAATAAAAAAGCAAATATTTTGCTTTGCTCATTAACGCACTGCAAATAGACTATTTCATCTCGCGCTGAGCACGACAAAAGTGCACAGTTTGCTTAACAGATCATTAATAACGCGACTACTTCCTCTAAAAATGTTATCCTAAAGAAAATAATAACTCTAATAACATAATGTGATATTGTCTTCATATTAAACAGCACGGCCATTTGACAACTAATCGTTTGCAATTATTTAGAATAAATATCTAATATTGTGTGACATGCACCATATAAGATGTATAACTTTAATTATTCTTAAAGACGCACCGATTAACATAGAAGTTTACATTTAAGATACGAAATAGAGCAATACGATATACACTGCATTTGCTGTCACTAAATATAGACATCTGACAAGTCAAGACAACAAGGCAACAAAATCTGTTCGTTTTAGATGTCTTTCACCTCATACGGCCATTGCGTCCTAAGCGCACCTCTCCAAATATTTAAAGCTGTTCAACTTAAAACCAAAAAAGTTGTGATAGGAAGAAAATATAACTAACTCAATTACATATTTATGTGAACACACGATTCGGAAATCGCAGTTGCTGTGTTAACCAAGACATTTGTGTAAGTTTTTGGAAATCGCAGTTTTGAACCATTAAAGACCCAAGGACCCCCCACTCATTCTCTCAGCAAACCCAGAGACCCCTAAAAAGGCTAGACTTGATAAGTAACACAGTAAAATAACTTTTTAGCAGAAACATTAACTAACGTTACATATTGTTAAAAATATTCTTAGTTAGAAAGTTTGACATTAGTTCATAATTAATGTTTTAGAAATGTTTTCTCCACAGAGCCCTGATTGAAAATTATGCCTTAGAGGAACAGAGTAATGTACTGCACCTCAAACCAAAAATATTTAGCCTATAGCCTATAAATAGATCATTTTGACACTAAACACCTAAAACAGACTTTACGGCTCTATATACGTCGGCAGTTCTCTCCTAAACATATGATTTTGATGTACCCGTAAACTGAAGCAAAGCTCTGATGTATCTGGCTTTCACGTCAGAAAACGATGATGATGATGAAGTAACGCGTCAAGCTGGACTGGCAGTAAAAGTCAGAGGCTCAGTATAAGCTTACGCTCTTAAAAATAAAGGTTAGTCAAAGGTTCTTTGTAACACCTTAGATTCAGCAAAAAGCCACCTTATCAAGAACCTTTTTTTAAGTAGTCAGTTTGGCTATTTGGAGATTTAAAAAAAAAGAAAGAAAAAAGTTCTTGATAGTAGACTACATTAATAGGTTTTTCAGTTCACTGTTGTTGTCTCTCGGCTCTTTAAGCAATATAACAAGGCTTTCTAAACAACTAGAGAATAATAGTTTTTTTGTGAAACTTAAAAGATTCTCACATGACACCGCTGGCTGCAAACCCCTTTTTCATGAAACCTTTAATTTACGAGATAACGTTAATTCAGCGAGCGCATCTATGTAAATCACAAGGAAATTTGTTATTGGCATAAAAGCAACAGACGACTGACAAAAAGCAAATGGAAATAATAAAGATACACAAAATGTTAAAACTACATAAACCTCAGAAGAGATAGACTGTCCTATTACGAAGAAGAAACGGCAAGTTCAGGCTGAAGCCAAATGTTTCGCGTCGCCTCTCCAAAGTCTACAAGCAATATTACAAGAGCGTATTTATACTTACTTTACGGAAAACATAAGGATGCAACCCATCCAAAATGATGCAAATTTATGATAAAGTAAAAAAAAAAAAAAAAAGCAACCGAAGAGCGTGAAGGATAAAGCGATACAGCGCATCACATGAAAAGTCACCAGTAGTAGAACAAAACTCAGCGCGAGCGCAAATGACAAGGTTACTTACTCTGAAGATGAGAGCGAATTGAGCTTCTTCGCGATAGTGTAACAGAGAATACAGAGGGTTGTTCGCCCCGTGATGAATATTGTAATTTCTCGGGACAAGCGAGAGCGAAGAGAGTGAGATAGAGAAAGAGCTCTTGTGCGCCGCTCCTCTCTCTGCATGAAAACTGTATGTCTCAGCGCACGCGGCCAGGAGGAGGCTGAGAGCGCGCGCTCGAACCAACAAGATTCACTTTAAGACGCAGCTGAAGGAAGCAGGAAGACGGCGCGTCATAATCATAGTGATGTAACGCTCGCACCTACCAATAAGAGCAGTCCGCTGGATTTAGAGGAATACAAAACAAGTGAAGTTGAAGACTCCGCTCAAGCAAAAACGAATGATACGGGAACCTTTGTGGGATATCTGTAAGGATATGCACTTTTTAAACAATATGTTCTCTGTGTGGATTTTGTTAAAAGTATTTCTTTACAAAATGAACAAAAGTTGTTTGTGCTGACTGAAATGTATAGCCTACTTTCCTTTAGTGTAGATGCACGCTGAGCATGATGTATATGAAATATAAATCGCACCAATGCGCACTAAGTGCACTTGCAATGCAACTTACTTTTTATCCATAAAAGTAAATACAGTTAATTTGTCAAAATATTAATTGTTTTTTATATTATATCATCATGTAATTCATAAATGTGAATGCTATATTTCATCACCATGTTTAAAAATAGGACAAAACTCACAACATTCATGAAATGTAGTATGCAGGCCCCGAGAAGTGACCGCTGCCTCGACCTCGTGCGTGCCTGGGTTCGTGAAAATAGTTTCGCTCGCCAAGGTTGTCTTTGAGCTATGGGCTTCTTCTACTTAAGACCTTGCTCTTACTTTAGATCCCTCCTCCTAGCCTCCACAGTCAACAGATGAAGGAATATGCTGAAGCTTTGACGTGTTCCTACTAACTGTTATTTGAATACGGTTAAATAGACTCTTTCTTGCATAGATGAATCCTTAAGATTATCCCCAAAAAACGCACGGGAGGTTCTGATTGTAAAATGTGGCACATATCCATCATGCGCGCTTTTATGATCAGTCAGTAAAGTTTAAAACACAACCAAATGGATATTCTATTTTATCTGTTAGAATAGAATAGAATAGAATAGAATAGAATAGAATAGAATAGAATAGAATAGAATAGAGTTGTCTATCCTGCGACAGTTCTTTAGGTTTGATTTATGCACAGATAAAGTGCACCGACTTTAAATGTGCAGCACATGTGTAGTAGTACATTGTCAATTAACTTGTATTTATTTCTGTCTTGCTCATATATTTGAACCACCAAGCTAAAATAAAGTTCCGCGTTATGGAAGAAAAAAAACAGGATTATTTGGACACATTATTTAGAGAGCCATTAGCCAATCAAATGTTGATTTCTCACCATCCTATCAGGTGCTTCAGCATGTAAGCAGATTTCTCAAAGCCTTAACCTACTTTTCTGTAGTCGCTGTTCCTGCTCATTGTTGAAATTAAAAAGTGTATTCAGAACGTAGCATATTACTCATTTTCCGCGGTAAATGTAAAAGTTTTTCCCCTTTTCATTTTTTTGTGGTTTAAAGCCACTGCCTCTTGTGTTCTTATAGCAGCTCATTTGAACGAAATGTGATGTGACCCTGCACAGTTTCGTGAGTAATGATTAAAATATCTTTATTGAAAAAAAAAAAAAAAAAAAATCGTACTAGTATATTAGCCTACATGTAAAACAGCTAAATCAAGCAGTCAATGTGATTTGGTATTCTTAAAAAGAAAAATGAAAAAAGCAAATTTCAGTGGTCTCATTCATTCCAAAGCATGTTTGGGCTGTCAGAGCAAATGACAGCAGCGCAGCTGTTTGACCTATTAATGAGATTATTTACTGTAACTCTGTTGATCAAAATTATTTAATAAATTTGGGTTAGAAAAGCCAATCTGCAAATGCATTCAAAACAAAACTTTTTCAACCTGTTTATTATTATTATTATTTTATTTATTATAATATTTAACATTCATATTATTTTCGATTATTATCTACATATGTTTTTATATCTACGTGGTTACAATCTTACACATTTTTAATAACATGCATCCCTCGAGATTTTTACCTGATGGTGAGTGTTTTTCCCCCCGACAGTGATTCTCCTTCAACACGTACAATCATTGACTAGATAAAGTTTTTTTTATTATTTATTCATAGCTAAAAAAAACTTTTCTTTAAGTTTAGAATAGGATTCACTTTCACAGCAACAAGCCCTTTTCTTTTCCTTAAACGAGGACAAAAGGAAAGGCGTGTTGTTCAGTCCAGTTTCCATGTCGCAAGCAAATGTTATTGTGAGTGAATAAACGACTGGGAAGGCAGGATTTTTGCTGCAATGAATTTCTTTTCCAAAACAGGTGTTCCAACTTATTTTGTTAGCATCTTTCCCCAAAGGCACGCTCGGAGTGCGAGCTTAGTGGAAAAATACATGACAACATTAAAGCAATAGTGTTTGGAGAAGGAAAACGCCTCTTAGGTGTAGAGGAAACCTGTTTATTAACACCGCCACCTCTGATCTCTCCGTCACCTTTCTGGATACTCAGTCACTAAATGTCTTAGACTCGCCTGTATTTCGTGAGGGATAAAGACTATCACCTAAATATCATATCGAATAACATAATATATATTTAGATGACGTGCGTAAACGGACTGATTTCATTTTACGCGAGAATTCAGTTGTCAATGCCATAGCCAAGTCGGACAATTGTTGCTTTTAACTATTAGAATACTTTAACAAATAAACTACAAAAAATAAACAAAACTTTATCTCAACAAAATTATTACACCGGTTTCTCGACGCTTTCTATTTGAAAAGACTAGTGTGCTCACCTGCTCTCCCACAGTCCTTTTTTCCACTCAGCCCTGACGAGAAAAGAAGGATTTAAAGATATTCGACACATATTATTTTAATTTAGATCATTAGCGCATATTATTAAGTATTTGTGAGGAAAAACGAGTTGAATTCCGATAGTAACGTTAGCCTACTACAACTTTATTTGCTTTCTGCTTCTGAGAGTTTCAGCATTCATTCTAACAGCTGCAGTTAGGCAGCTATAGCTAGTTATACTTCACTGTATGTACAGACTACATCTGTCCACTGTGCGACTAATTTAATGACTTTTCAGGAGAGTGACATCTTTAAAGCCATTTCAGTCATCTCAGTCGTTTGAAGTTCGTCTGGCACATTCCGAATTGTCTTTTGGCGCCCCTAGCGCAGATAACCATCTTAAAGATCGAATTACTACTAACGATTATTGTAATATAGCCTATTGGCTGGCTATGTAAAAAATAAATAAATAACACGATGAACGGTAACAATACGTGTTTGTTGATGTAGCCTACACTCCGAAACGGACACCGATCGAACATCTGTTGCTATGGTGACAACCTCACCTAATCGCGATTTCTGTTCGCGAGCGTTCACATTTAGTGCACTCTTATGATACGTTGCTTAAAAACTCTGCTGAAACTCATAAAAACACAGAAATGTAAACACAATACCGTTTGTATTCACTTCCTGAATACCCCCTAATTTTTTTAGAGGTGTTTTTCAATTATACACTTAATACTGTATTATAATTGCAGTGGAAACACTTTTTTTTATGAGAAGCTTAAACTAACCTTCTATTTTTTAAAATTATTTTTTTATGGCAACATGGCACTTCTGTGGGTAGTTTTGTCTAAAGGCCATCCGGAAACACAGCTGACACAGAGGTGGATTTCTATTTAATTTAATGTGTTTTGCCCAGGATAAATTTAACTGTTGTTTCCAAGATGTATCACTAATTCATAGTAAGCTGCTGCAGTTTGCATAACTGACTGAGAGAGGGTTTGTATAACTTTAATCCATCCCACAGTTACAACATACATTTATTCAAAGGACCGAAGTTGATGGCCCAAATAAATTAGCAATTCAGATGCAATATCAACAAACAAGAAAAAAAAAAAGAAAAAAAATCAACTGGGCTTCATATGTCACTTCTGTGGATTACAGATGTCCTGGGGGCTAGTGGTAAAAGAGGATCAGTGGGATAGACTGCCAACAGATAAACAGGATCTAATGCTGTGTGGACACTGACGTTGCCCTTTCATGCTGATCTATGACCCGCTACCTGAACCCTAATGTGAGACCCCACAGGAGAAACTACTCTCAAATGAATGTTAATGCACAAACAAAAGTCCTTGAGTAAAGTGTATGTACTCTGCAGCACATTTTGTATTACAGAACTACATTTGTGCTGATATGGCAGAAATATTTGTTTCTTTGTCTCTAGTTGTAAAGCATAATTGTAGTATTAGTCTTGTTCCATAATATTCTGTCACGTCTCTGAGCAGAACAGATAATATCCTCCACCTTACTAATCACGCTAAAATTGAAAGGCCATATGAGGTAAAGAGAATAGAAGGAGAGAGATGTAATAAGACTAGATTAGGGGTGGCAGCACACAAGAATAGATATAAAAAGGGGAATATTACTGCACTGTAGATGCTGTTGTGCACAAATTCAGTCAGCTTCCAGGGGCCATCAAGATTCAGGGAGTAGCTATTATTCTACACATTAGCGCGGGCTAGCTAAAAGCTCTTATGCTTGAAGGGGTCTTGGAGGTCTTCAGGAAAAAGGATGTGGCACTAAGAGTGGGCAGTGTTTAAGAGACCCCTGGTACTCTGCGAAAATGGGAGGCTCTCGATGTGACAATGTGACATGCTGGATTCATTTGTAAGACTGTCAGAGCAGGGAATCGAATGTGGTATTGGGACATGGAAATTATGTTACGTCATTTAACCATTACTGTCACGGTGAAAAATAAGGAGGGAAAACAAAAGAACAGGCTGATGAGAAGATGTGAGGTAAAGGAATATAATGGCTGTAGAACATCGAATCTACATCGTGTTTTGAGTCTGCCTGGTGCGCAATATAACATGAGATAGAAGTAAGTTATGGGACTGATGAAGCCCAGTCTGTGCTATCAGATATACCGGCTTAATTCCGCACGATTATATCTACTGTTTACCAAAACTGTCCCTGGTAAACACTAACAATCAATGCTGTTTGGTGCCATGGACAAAGTGAAGCCTTAAAGCAAACACGTTCTAGGTTGAAAGGTCACTTTCTACAGCAAAAAGTGACGGTGGGATCGAAAGAAAGAAAGAGATCTTTATTAAATTGGCCATTTGTATATTAAAAATCTGATACTATTTTGGTAGATGTGGATAGAATAAATGAGAGGCCAGAGTAAACCATGTGCTCCCATGGCACTTGCATGGGTATTAAACAAATCTATAGATCATAAATCTCAGTTTGTGTCCGCAAATACATAGCTTCAGAAACAGCAGCTAAACTCTTAAAAGTCATTTTCAAATGACATTACTTTTATAATATTATTATATACTCCATCCGTAAAAAACAAATTCTCTTTTTCTGTTTGTCTCAAGGCACACAAAACAATTTAGGAAGAATTGACGATTCATTTGTGCAACCTTCAAAAACAATCCAATCTTTTAACCAGTTGCTTATTCCATAGTGACCATATGTGTTTATTCATTTCTCTGCTGTGTTTTTTCCCTTAAATTCACTGCCGAGGTCTTAAACTTAACACGTAATTACACAATCGCGAGCCCTGCCTGTGATAAGCTTTTGAATGAATGAGTAGCCACTGAGACTAAATTGCTCTCGCTCTCCTGCTCCCTCCTGTCGCGTCTGGCCGTTAGGTCAGGGTTTGAGGCGAGTTGGCAGTGCGGAGAGGACCAGGCCTGGCCCCGTGCCTCAGTGCCTGCGGGACCCTACCCAGACTGCCACGGCCCCTCTGGCCTTCAGAATGAATAGAGGTCTTCAGACACCAGTGCACTGAACTGAGGCAGCCTTTTCAGCAAACAATCCTATCTGCTTCCTCTCCACTCCAGTCCTCCTGCAACTTCACTGAACTCGTCCAGTTTGTCAGGGGGGGCTTGTTTTTGTTGTTTTATTTCCATGTTTCCACTTTGTGAAGAAGAAAAAAAAAGGACCTAATGCTGGAAATGGCCCAGAAAAAAAAAAAATACTGAAGGGAGAGGACCTATTGAAAGGGTTGTTGCATCATGGTGTTAGCCTTGATGAAATTGTCAGTTCATGCATGTGCTAGTGCATCTATATAAAATAAACACGGTCTTTCTATTTAACGAGCGAATTTGCTTAAAACATAAAAGAAAAGAAAACACATTTTTAAAGTCTGATCTTTTGATATATGAATAGGGTTTTTGTGCGTTTCATTTATGTCTAGGGTCACAGGTTCAGTTGCTCACTTGATTGTATTCAAACACTTCTGTATTGTGCACGTTAAGAAAGAAAAGAAAATATTTGCAGGTTAAAAAGCACTATGGCCTTTAGAATTATTTGTGGCCACATTTTTGTAACTGTATTTGAGAGTCTGCTAAAGAAGTACTGTTCACATGAGCATCATCAAGCACCAAGAGGCCGTTCAAATGATGCCACGACATATTATTCTGTGTGTTATGAACACTTCGATAGCAAAAATGGACGAGAGAGATACAGAGAATGAATAATCATAAAAACAATAGACAATTAGTGTTCATCCTCTTTCTTTTGATCAAATTGCTGAACACATAAATCGCTACTGAGACAGTCCTTAGGATTTTTTTTCCTCCTAAAAACGGGGATAAGGGATTAATTCGGATGTCGAGAAAGTAGGCCAGTCATGGGCTCTACAGCAGTGCACTTAATGAAAATCAATTAGGATTATCCTAATATAGGATTCCCTCACTGGCATCACAATACACTTTGCCTCTTTCTTCCGATAAGCACGTAAGGAAAACCCTTAGGCTGTTTGGATGGTAACAAGGATATTACCCTGACATAATATAGTGAAAATAAGTATATAATTACTAATTAGGATTCTGCTCACTCTAGCTGAATGAAATTTGTCTTGAAGGAGGACATGATACTTTACTTACTGTACTGCAAACGCAATGCGGTTAATGTCTGATCATGTTAATGCACTTACTAATATGTCTATTTCTGACCCTAGATCAAATAATGCACTGTTCAAATGGACTCAAGCTGTAATCTCGTTGATTAGGGGTGGAGCTACATCAGGTCACGACTGTAAGCAACACCATCTGAATTTATTTGCAGAAAAGGAGATTTGTGCCCATTTGATGAAGGTTAAAAAAGCTATGCGATTATTCTTGTTGGAGTTCAACTATGTTAAACGAATAAGAAAATGCTAGGCTTAGACATTCATCACAAAAAAACACACCTTATTATATTCATAGTGTATTGAAATTTGGACAAATATCAAAAGTTAGATCACAAAATAATTTTATGATTAAAACTATAGATCAGTTTCACATGCCTTAAAAATGTCCTATAGTCAAAGGGAAACCAAGGGAATCATTTAGCTGCAAGGTTTCCAGGTTTTGCTCAGAGCGTACTGCATTTATTTGGGTCATTTTCCATGGCTTGGTAAAACGGAGTGGGTTTTTTTGGCCACCCATCCACCATATTAAGCACCCCACCTGCTGATGATTACCCATAAACACTTCTTTCTGCTGAGATGTACCTGGCAATTAGTCTTTGAAATGCCCCATGCTTGATTTACCTCAGCAGTACAGGTGAATGGCGATGCACTCAAACTGCTCGACCTCTCGTGGTGCTTTGCGGTTTGTTTACAAGCTTTTTTTTGGCGCAAAAAAAAAAAAAAAAAAAAAAAACAGTGTACAGGATGCTTATAATTATTCCCCCAGAAGATTTGCTTTCATAATTACAATACGATACTGACATTTGGAAAAATGCTTAGAGGTCTGCTCAGAGCTGCCACGCAAAATAAATACGTATTATTATAGTTTGTAATATGGCCTGCGTCATAGATGTATAAGAAAAAATGACAGTGCAGATCTTCAAAGCAGCGTTAGTTCAAAAACATCAGTGAAACAGGATAAAACCATGTGGTCTTTTCCTGAACACTGCTGTGGACATGCACAGAAAGCAGGACATCTGGCTGATGGTGTACAGTGGCAACAGGTATTGTTGTTTCTGAATGGAATCTGTGTTAGTAGGCCTGACTGACTGATTCCACTTTCACCTCTGCTGCTAAATTGAATTTAAAGAAAGATTCATAAAAAATAAAATAAAAAAAAGGAATTACACCCTAAAATAAATAACCTGTTAAATGTGTGGTAAAAAAAAAAGACACTTTTTTTACAATGTATATTTTACATTGATATAGACTTTAACTACCAAAAAGTACCAATAACCACCACAATAATACAGGTGGCACATAGAAAGGGAAATGATGAATCAGAGTTCATAAAAGATGGTCAATACTCGTATAAACATTGCATACAAGCATTTCTTATTATTTCTGTAAAGCAGTGGTTCTCAAACTGGTCCAGTAGTTGAATACTATTGAATTGTTATCAATACTATTTAATTATTTAACTGATCAATGATTTTATTAATTGTTTAATTGATTGTTTATTAATTGATTAATAACCCTTTCAATTACTGACAGCTAGTGTTTGGTCAAATCTCTTAGCTAGTGAACAGCTGGCTCATTTAGGTTTATTATTTTGAATGAAATAAGAACATAATCAAAAGTGTGGTTTTTATTTCAGTACAATAAATAAGGGTATTTTTACAGTATCTATTATTGTTAATTGCAAATCTGGTGTGTTTGGTGGTTCACATTTATTGCTGAACTGAAGTGGTCTGCCTTCTTTGAGGACCTCTGCTGTACACAAAGTTTTGCTTCTTTTATTTGATTGGATTATTGTACAGTGACAATATTCTATAATAACAGTATCATATTATTAAGACAGGTGCAGTTGGTAAATCTGAGTCTTCAAGTGAGAGGTGATAATGGATGATGGAAAGCGAGAGGGAGAGAAATTAAGCATGTGTTGTTCCTTATGTTAAGGTGATGTGTTGTTCTGCTCATTACCAATGTTTGACCATATGACACGCATCATCTGAGAGTAATGCATTATCCATGAGCTCAGCCTCTCCAAGGAGCCAATCGACTTTCTCAACCTGCTCCTTCTGGAGAAAAACAAACAACAGGTGCATGTACCCGTGTCCTCCTCTCTTTCATGTCTTATTCTGTGTGCGGGGCCGCATTGTTGCAGCAATGTGAGCTAATATTTCAGAATATGTATTTTGACATGTTTTCAATTCCTCATTACTTATCGTTTCACTATTAGCCTTTAATCCTTTTATCTGAAGCTTAACTACTTGATCTTAATACATTTCCTTCCCCTTCCATTTCCGTACACCTGATTTATGGACTTGCAGACACGAATTTTGCTCAGGTATAAAAGGAGACCCCCAAGCCATAAAGCTGCATCCTTCGTTAAAGCTCTCAAAGACTTCCTAAAGGGAAAGAGTGGTCATTTCTGCTATAAATCATCGCAGCACATGAGTGGAGGGCAGTGCGCACCTTGTCCGTACACCACCGTGAAGCGTTAAGTAAACCATAACATCCTGCATATTGTGTGTCAGAGCCAGTAGAGGTCACTTCCGTTCGTCTGAGTGTGTGAGCACGTGTCTAAGCGCTGTCTTCAAACGGGTCTGTCCACTTAAGCCATTTTGAGGAAGAGCTTTTTTCTCTCTTAGTGACTACTTCCTGTCTGAAGAGCTAAATAGGGGAAGTGGTCATTTAACAGAAAGATGGGCTTCTCAATGTCTAATTTTGCAGTGCTTTGTCTGGTGCAGCATTGGTACCTGGGGACCAATTTTGGCTTGAAAAATAGTCCCTGCAGGCAAGTCTTGTGTTTTTGGAACAGAAAATGTGTGAAGACTCCCTAATTACTATAGTATGCTCTGATGCCTTATTCTGTCCGTAAATAGGCATTGCAAATCAACTCAAGTTTTTTAATGTTTGAAAGTCAAATGTCACTGCGAGCGGTTTTTAACTTTAAAAAGTTTAATGAACCAGAACACTTTAATCAAACACAAAAAAGTGCTAACCTCACGTGATATCTTTTATTAGAAGGTATCAAGGCTAAGGTTTTTTACAAATATATTTGTTTAAAAAATAGTGCAACCAAATGAAGTTTGTGTTTGTCAAAGTTGGCATAAAAACAAAAGGTGCAATAGTCTTTTCTTCCCTTTTGTGATTTATAAACGTCTTTGTAAACAAGAAAAAAAATGTAGGACAATTTTGTCTATCAGGAATTGATATGTTGTTCGTTGGATCATTGTAGTTTGCTATTGCTGTGATTGACAGGTTGATCCCGCCCTCCCTCCAGTAAACACGTCAGCAGAGAAAAGATGTCGCTGCTAGAGGGAGGGGAAGTTCGTATACGAATTTGTCAAATTTTTGCTAAATCGTACATATTTACGAGTTGCCCAATTCGTATGAATTCGTAAGAATGACCTACCCCTGACCCCGCCGCTAAACCTACCCATCACTGGGGTTTAGACAAATCGTACCAATTCGTACCAGAGAGGTCGAATAAGCCACCTCTTACTCACTCTTACGAATTTGTACGAATTGGTCGTGAGATAGCGTTGGAATTGTCCATTTTGATTTCATGGTGACTTTAGCTGTTTTTTTTTGTTTTTTTTTTGTGCAATCTTATGCAGTGGAAACACCGTACTAAAATACTCTGACAGAGTTTAATCAACAGCGCCGTAACACCACTACTTATACCGTGAAACAGGCAGCGTGGCTTATAGTCCAATTTCTAAACAAATGACACTTATCATCAGCCACTTCTCTTAGTGAATCAAAAACATACTGCTCCTCCTGTGCAATTCCAGAACGAGTGACTGTAATGAAATGGCTCTTTTTAGTGAATCAAAAACATACGCAAACACACGCAGTGTACTGTGATTCCAGACCGAATGGCTCTTTTAAGAGTTTGGTTATAATTGTGTGTAACTCTTTAGAATACAGTTCCATCATTAATGAATAACTACAAAGGAACAAATGAGTACTGCAATATTAACATTCTAGTAACTACATTTAAATAACAAGTAACTCTGATTAACAAATTAGAAAGTAATAGCACTCAGTAGAATGCAGTAGTTCACTATTAGCTATTAGTAACTATTTTTTTAAACCCTCAAGAGGACTACTAAGAACTACTAGGTTCATAATGAATGTGAATAATGCATAATGTATAATTTATTCTAAAGTACACTGTAAAAATGTTGCTGTCTTAAATTATTAAGTACAATCTATATTTAAGTCATTTCAACTTAAATTACATTTAACTGACTTAAAAAAAAAAAAGTTGAATCTAAGAGCAAATAGAGCAATGTAAAAACACATGTCGGCATAACTTATTGAACATAATCTTTTACCGTGTAAATATAATGGTAAGCCACTATGACTCAAGTGTTAAAATATCCTTCTAAAGGAATTACTATTTATTTGGATCAGTATTCTAAAGTGAAGATTATGGTAATGACTCAAGCATCACCAAATTAATCAGAAGAAATTACGGTAACTGCTTTAGTTTAGGGTCCAATTCTCACTATTGACTTGCTCATTAGCATGCATATTACCAGAGACAATTTCTATATATTACTATGATATTGGCTGCTTATTAGTACTTATAAAGCTCATATTAATGCCTTATTCTGCATGACCATAATTCAACATCCCTTTATCCTAACTTAACAATTACCTAACCAACTATTAATAAGCAGTAATTAGGAGATTATTGAGGCAAAAGTCGTAGTTAATAGTGAGAATTGGACCATGCACTAAAGTGCGACCGAAATGACTATCCAAAACCTTATGAAAAACCTCAACACAGTAGTTATTGATAAGCTAATAGTGAACTATTGCATTCTAGTGAGCACTATTACTCACTAATTCATTAATCAGAGTTTCCTGTTAGTTAAAGCTGCTGAATGTTAATATTGTGTTACTCATTTGTTCCTACGTATGTAGTTATTTATTAATGATGGAACAGTGTTCTAAAATGTTACCGAATTGTGATTTAATAGACCTATTAAGGCTAATAAGACTTACTTTTGACTTTTGTAACAGAATAATTAATGGAAGCATTCAGTCTTTTTTAAAACAAAGCTCATACATAAAGCATACACAGCAGCTAATTGGGAAAAAAGAAATGCAAGAGGAAAACTGTTCCCAGCAGTAACTAACTTGAGAAAAAAAACAAGAAAAAAAAAACATTCTCTAGTTCTGAGTAGATCAAACTTTCCAGAGAGTGAGAATGATTTCACATTGTCCCCAAAGAGGAGATTTTCCCTTGATCCTTAACTATGGGTTGAGGACAGTCACTTATGTATGAAGTTGTGACAAGCCATAATCCCTGGTGATCATATCTCATAAAATAGAACAGAGAGAAGAGGAATCAGTTTGGAGCATTGGCCCATCTGCCACAATCACCCCACTCCAAATGACTTGGCATCAACGTTCCCTTTCAGCTCACAAAGACACAGACGTGCCCGATATCTTGACCCACTTCATTGGTTTGGCCTCTATGAGGATGTCAGCTGAAATGCACCAAAGAATCGATCGCTGTTTGATTAAGGAGAGCCAGTTTTTGTTGCATACTTTGTTTTAAGATTCTGTGGAGAGGATGCAAGTACAACGAACAGAGGACAGGAAGGATGTTAAAGGGGATTATGTATGTGTGGCATAATGGGCTGGCTTACTCAAACAGACACTAGCTTCTTTGGATTCAGTCAGTCATGTATAATGGGGATGACACACAGTTTATTTTGGATGATGAGGTAATTTTGAGTGGTGGCTTAAGAAAAGAACTGATAGATTGTGTAGCGATAACCTTTTTGTTCATCCTATTATGGGGAAGTGTTGGTGTGTAAACAGAGGAAGAACCGTGTGTCTTCCTATTATGGTCAACAGGCCATAAAATGTTATGTCATGAGAAAATAAAAGATTGAAGAAATAACTAAAGAACATCTTTCTTTTTTCTTTGCTTATAGGCCTTCGTCTTGTATTATATACTCAGTTCACCTGACCCTTTTGGAACACAAAACGTTTCATTATATTTTTCAATATTTGGATGACCTCCCGAGCCTGACAACAAATTTCACCATACATATTTGTGTGGTTAAGCACAAGCTAGTTTTAATAGTCATGTTTTGATATAATAAGAAAACATCTGTCACATCAGAATCATTAAATGACACCAGGGAGGCTCAGTGCATATGCCTCACATAATGCATTTAAATGAAACAACAAACATGCCTTACATAATGTATTTTCAAGTCTCATATTGCATGCAGTTTGTTGCTTCTTTCAGGAAAAAAAAAAAGCTTTCTGTTCTGTTCTGATTAAATGTGCATGACAAGATGAATTTAAGAATTGTTAAATTATAATTAGTATTAAGAATATTATTTAAATTAAATGTATATCAAACATTTTAAAGTGTGATGCTTGTTTTTGTCAAAAATGTTCAGTGACTACAATAAAGATACATAGTGCATTAACCTAAGCATGTTTTTTGGCATTATTTGCATTCATGCAGTACATATTTTTCAACTTAATGTAGAGACGAGTGTACACTGTGTAAGATATCTCCAAATATTATTTAACGTAATAATATTTTTGGTCCATTTTCTAAATTCTCTCAAATCTGTGTCAAGGATGCAAAGGATCTTTTGAGCAGAGCCAAAATGTTGCTTCTCAGCAAAGTAAATGGATTGTGCCAAAAAGTGTCAATTATTTTTAAAAGGCCCAAAAAAGCCTCCACAATGGTCCTCTTAATGTATGTGAACTACACTTAGCAGGTGTCCTTTTTATTTCAAACAGTTGCCTTGTTTCATGTGAGATTGAACGGTTGGAGTGGTTTAGAGTATCTTTTCCAACCATTAGTCATGGCTAACTCATTAAAACAAATACTTGATTCTTCACCTTTAAACCCCTTCTTGTTAAAATAGATGGAATAACTGAGGAGATTCAGCCATCCAGCAAGAGTCCACAGTGGGAGGAAGAGACCAGTAGCCATTTCTGAGAATTAGCTGGATTGCTTCCTCTTTTGCATCGTATCTATTGTCTAAAGGAGAAATATGGTTTGTAAAAGCAACACACAAACGTATTGAAAAGATTGGTCAGAACAATGAAAGTTGTAGTTGTAGACACTGCAATGGAGTATTGTTGTGTTTCGAAGGCAGTAAGCACTTCCATCAGTCTAATCTCTCACAGCAGACTGAACTGAAAGTGCTATGTTATCCTCATTCCTCATTTTGCTTTCTGAAAGTACATTATAAATACAGTTTAAGGGTTAAGTGGGTAATATGGTCATAGACCTTTATACATATTAGACTGGAATGCACTTTCTCCTGGACAATAGAGATTTCCCATTTCCCATACTTATACCAGGATGTCTTTACACACCAGTGCCTCACACAATATACATGCATAATGTTTTTTTTTTTTTTCGTTTTTTTTTTTTTTTTCATAAAACGATAATCACTCAAATCCTGATTTTCAATCCCTTGGCTCAAGCTGACAGTTTAAATAAAATCACTCCAATCCCACGGGTAGGAGAAATGAAAAGGACAAGGATTAAAAATGGTCAGACCTCTTTCTTCTCTCCTACTCTCCCTGGCTCTGGATTGGATCACGACCCTTCTGTGTGTGCAGCTTAAGAGCAGACGGTGAGCTTTCACTTTTTTTTTTTCTTTTCTTTTTTTGTGGAGCAGGAATGGGCTTACAGTATTTACTGAGGGACTGGGGGGAGTGTGTGCAACATGGAGCCTTAATTCCATAATCCCACATCATTAGGGTTAATAGGAGACGGGCCTACAGGAAGCAAGAGCACAGAAAATATTTTCAGACGCGTTGGAAATGTGGTATGGTAGTAGATTTAATGTCCTAATATACATGAAGGGAAATTAATATACTGGAACGCTGAGGGCAACAAAGCAGTGAGGTGCAAAAACACAGAACATGATTTTTTTTAAACATACTTTAATATCTATTATAAAGAAATAAAAGTTTTTACATTAGTGATTTTAAAATGGGTAATGGTGATAAAAGAGTATATATATTTTTAAAATAAACAAATGAATAACAATTATTTTAATTACAAAATAGTATTAAATATGAAAAAATAACCATAATAATAATCATTTTTAAAATTATAACTAGCGATTAGACTAATTATAATAAATAATATGAATATATGCAATTAATGACTAATATAGTAAAAAATAATCATTATTAATAACTTTTCTATTATAGATTATTATCATTATTAGTATTTTTGTAATGGTTGGCTGTGTGCAGTTGCCTAGAAACTCAATGCATTAATATATTATGGGTAACAGGTGTGTATTTATGATCGTTTTTACAGCACAGCTCACTAAATCAGAATTTAGAGCTGTAACTATAAGCACGTTTCACTGTAACTATAAGCACGAGTGCTTTGGAACTCGTCATAAGCACAAGTAAAGCGGTTCACTTATTCCAAGCTACTCTTCAGAAAACAGTATTTGTTTATTTATTCTATTATTGCAGATCAGTCTAATTAAAAACTTTATCCATAATCTCCAAGCCTTATTTACATATTATATAAATAGATCATTGTCTTAAAGCACTGTCCTCATCAAGATACAATTCAAAACAGCTAAGTCCTTAAGACACAGTATAATTACATTAAAGGTTAATTAAATGCTTTGCATACTTTAATAATAAACTGTGTGAGAGCTAGTTTACACTGAATTAACAGTTAAGTAAACTGCTTGATTTTAAGTCATCGACGAACAATACATGTATTTTGTAAACTGATGTGCAAAATCTATACCCAAGAAGTTTGAGGCTATGAGCGGATAATCCAGGGAAGTAGAAATAAATGTGCACTTTATAGATGTCCTTCATCGTAGCATGATTTGTACTAAAAAGGTCAAGGATTAGGGTCCTGTGTGTGGGGGGTCCCAATCTTAGAGACATCTGTCACAATTTGCAACTTGTATGCTTTTTTTCATAAGCTGTTGATTTCTTGCATGACTGCCCAAGAACTATGATGTTAAAATGTAGCCTACATTGCACAGGGCCACCCCTTATGAGACAAGTAATCTTCCCCTCCCTCTCCTCTTAATGTGAACTTTATCATGGCTGTATGTTGTGGCAAAATCCCTTTCATCGCATCCCCAGATTAAAGCATTATTCAATTTATAGATAATACAGTAAAACAATGAAAAAGCCCCTTCAACACAGGGCAGTGGGTGCTTCAGGATCTAGGCCTGTCGCTTGTGAAACTTTCCCAGGACGGTCTCCCAGGACATCCTTATGTAGGCCTTCTCACTGGTGTTGCAGTTACTTTCACTAATTTTATTACCTTTTTTAATAATGAATCATTTTATATTTAATAATTTTTATTACCTTTTATATATTTGATGTATTTATACATGCATACATACATACATACATACATAATATATATATATACACACACACACACACATTTTTGAGAGATATATACATATAAGTATACACAGAGATGGGCACAAATACATCAAAAAGTATTTAATTACAAATGACAAATACTTACTTATCAAATGTATTTAAATAAAATACTGCTGTGAAAAACGTATTTAATTCAAATACAAGTAATTTGTCATTTCTAAATACAAAAATACAGAAGTAATTTTCTTTTGAAATGCGAGAGTAACTGTGGAGTTAGATACATAAGAGTAGAATGTCAGCCGTTTAGTGCAGAAGATGCGCTTTTACATGTTGCCACATACTGTCATAATAAAAGATCATTACGCCTATGATATCATGTAGGCCTATTTGTATTATATCACAAAAAAATAGTTAACGCTGCTGTGAGGTTGTTTCTAATAGTGGCTGTGACAAAGTTGACATATTTCTCTCTTCCGACTGCCATTATCAATCTCTCTCTATTTTTTTTTACTCTTTTCGAAAGTTGTGAAAACGCTGTTGTGGTGTTTTTCTTTTGCTATTTGAGCAAATGGGAACACAAAAATATATTTAGTCTCTCATTCACTGCTATAGAAGCTTTCCCAACTATGACGCCTTCCACTTCTGAGAAACCCGGAAATGCTAACAGGGTCAATAGGATGTCACGTCACGTGTCACAATTTCCTTAAACTTTGATAGGCAATTTGGTAGTCCTATTTGTATTTTATATGTCTATGGTCCCATTAAGCCTGGTGATGAAATTAATATATGCGAAATAAAATGAAATACATAAAAAAAAGTATTTTAAGTATTTAAATTACAGTCTCTCAAAGTATTTAATTACAAATTACATTTCATTTATTTTTGTTAAGGAAAATACAAAATGACAAAATACCCAAAAGTAATTAAATACGTATTTCAAATACATGTAATTAAAATACTGCCCATCTCTGCATATACATACGGTGTGTGTACATACATTATACATTATAATATATTATATATATATATATATATATATATATATATATATATATATATATATATATATATATATATATATATATATAACTTGAGGGATTCAATTAAGGTGACGGCTTTAAATTTAAAAACTAGAAAACACCATGCCAAAATCTTTGTGATGAACAGCAGGATTTGACTAGAAATTCTATTGTTCTGTAACATTTTTTTTTACAATAAATATACAATTTACATTTAAATGATTCTCTAAATTGAATTGGATTCCAAATGATTCATTTGACCGGATCCGTTCACTTAACTGTAAAGCTGCAATGGCAAAAATGTTTTGACACGCTAACAAAATGCCTGTAGCTCGCTACTGTCACTACGTTAAGTTACTCCACAAATTTTGTTGCAAGTTATAGAAAAACAACAGAATGACCCAAGAGCAGAGTATAAATGCCTGTGTATTGAAAAGATTTGAGATTGCATGCGTGATTATACTGTAAATACGGTAAACGCTATCGTCAGACCTTAAGCCAGCTTAGATACAAACATTGCTGAAATCCTTATCTCCGTCTCTCTCGGAATCTGTCTCATGGCCATCTGTTCTTGTTTCTCTGAGAAGAAGCTTGGCGTTCAGAGCATTCATTAGAAAGTAAAAGGCTTTTTCTACTCTAAATCTTCCGCCGTAGCTGAGTACGAGGGTCATGGCTTTAATATCCTCCGCAGTGGCTCCTCTTACTCCTGGGCATATGTTAGGAGTAAGTTAGCATCTGCTTCTTGAGTAAGGATCTGGGATGGCCTTCTGTGCCAAGGATTCTCACATACAGGACTGGCAGTGAAGGCTAAAGTCTGTACGGCAGCAGATAGAGACGCTGGTCAACATTTTTTTTTTTTTTTTCTGATTTGACAATACAGGTTATGTGGATTATTATTTCAATAGTATACATACATACACACACACACACACACACACGCTTTGATTTGAAAACAGAAAGAGATGACACCTTTCTGATCGATCTCGATGGATTGTGAGGACACAGCATATCGGAAAGGTATCCTGGAGCTAGGCCATTTAGTGATTTAAAAACAAAAATTTACATTTTATAAATGTATTCTCAATTTAATCGACAGCCAGTGCAAGGGTGTTATGTTCAAATGTACGTCTGCCTGTCAACAGCCTGGCTGTAGCATTCTGAAGCGTTTGTTAACGCTCTATAGATGAGTGGTTAATTCCACAGATCGAATTACAGTAATTTAAGCAAGATGATATATGAAGGGATGAATTATTGTTTCAAAGTTCATCAGGGAGAGGAAAGGTTGGAAAAAACATGACTTAACAGCGTTAATTTGTTTATCAAACAATCTAACTAGAAATGTGTAACAATCTATTGCATTAAGCATTTCAGGTAATATAATCATATTGATTTGACTAGGATAGTCTCGTACCATATTGATATAAAAATACAAGAGTGCGGAGTACACGTCGAAGAGGTTGGGCTGACAAATAAAAGGAATTTCTGATTTACATACATACATACAAAAAGGAATGAATGTGTGGATTTTAATATTTTTGAAAAACAAAAGCCTCTGAAATACAGTAATACATGGTTAAAATTGGCAGTGGATTTTGAATAATTTACTGCCATTTTGTCAATAATAAGTGGTGTCTCAGAAAACGCATATTTTTTTCTCCCTATCTTTTAACTATATGTATCATATTCATTTATATACCTAAAATATCAGTTAATCATTAACCTTGTAATAATTTATCAACATACAAGTACGTTTTATTCAACATAGAGTATATGCATTCTTGAGTTTGAATACTTATGCTGCATATATTCCACATTTAACCTTAAGCTTGTGTCTAACACCAGGTTCCCTCTTTCTGTTTTACCACGCATTTCTGCTGTTGTTATGAGTGATGACTTGTTAAGATGTCAAAGCTATACATTAGTTCATCAATAAGTTTGTCCTGCACCTTAACATTTCACCGTGACCTTCTAGACATTCACATGACCTTTAAAAAGTCCCAATTAGCTTTTCAGCAGGTAATTCCCTGTCATGCAATCTAGCCTATAAAACTTATTGCAAATGAGACTTGAATTCTGCATTCACTTCCTAAGGCACATCTTCTTGTCTTCTTTGAATCTATGAGAAATAAATACTTAGTCGCTAGTCGCACATCAGAGTTAGTACCATGGAGAAATACATCGACTCACTATTACAACTTTCGTTACTTTAATTTAAATGTTTGTTAACTTTATTATTTTTTTGTCTGCCTGGATCACACTGCATAATGTAATCAATAAAAAGGTAACTGTCGTCTGATGAGGAGTAGTTTAAAACGTAATATAACCTAATTACAAGTACTTATGCTGTATATAGAATAACATGCTTGCAGTTTCCACCTGTTATTTAGTTCACATTTTTAACACCTTAAAGCAAACCATAAAGAGTGTGCGGCAAAAGTAAATCCAACAAACATTGCCCTCTGACCCAACCTTGACCTGTCAGCAGCCATTAGCAATGGTCTACAGATGAACCCAGACCTGAGGAAATGCTCTGCAGTGTATGTGAGTCACTGGCAGGAAAAAAAAAAAACCAAAATAAAACCCCCTAAAAAAACCCCGCACATAATGTTTCTGGGAAGTTCATCTTCAATGATGCCTTTTCTGAAAGAGACCAGCAAATTGGACCAAAATATATAGAAACAATGATGTTAATTGCTGGCTGACCAGAGTTTTAATACCGCAACTTTTTCAGAAACCATACTTTAAGTAAAGCTTTTTGAAGACTCAGGCAAGGCAGCTTTGTGCAAATAACTGGAAAACCATGCATGTCATTGACACAAAGCATTGCTGTTATGGACAGGCTTTGAGCTCAGATGGAAAAATCACATGAAAGAAAACGGCATCTATAATTAATAAGGAAGAACTTAATTATTATGCATGTTTGAGAGAAATAAAAAAATCCATTAGAGACAAAAAGAAAAAAAACACAGTTTGAGCTGCTTTTAAAAAGTCTTATTACAAAGACGTGGAGAGGGGGCACTTGTGCTTTTAGTCTTAATTTAGAGAAGTCTGTTAAGGGTCTGCTCCTTATGTGCAGTACTTTACCATCATTGTTCAATCCTCCATTGCTTTATGCATACATATGAATCCTGCCTGAAAACATAATCTAATTACCATAAATGGCCTTAGATTATGAAGGTCACTTTTCCCCACTATGAGCAAAAAACATTTCACATTTACCTTGCAACAAAGACGTAAGGAATAATAATTCAAAGAGGAGTGAGCGCGCTGTGCTCTTGCCAAGGCCACTCAGGACTTGTTGACTGCAATTAAGTTAATGTTTTATTCTTCATGGGGTGAATCTCAAAATATTCTGCACTTGAGGGTCTTCGGGAGAGAAAAAAATTAACCTCTATTAAAATGCTTATCCAGTTTTCTGTGACAAGAGACTAGTTTAAAGTGTAACTTTGCCGATTTTAAACCTGCTTCGTAATGTTACAATATCTGTAGTATATGCAAATTTGACTTCTCTGTGTTACCTGGACCGAGAAATTCATGTTTCTTTGCCAGTAAAACACGTCATACGGAGGACTTTTGACAGCTCCAGGGCTTTCATGAAAACTACAGATTATATCTGCGCATTTTTGTATGCCTGCCCTCGGACAGTCGGATCGACAGAGGGTTATTAACAGAACAGTAATTTTAAGAGTATACTATTGTCTACTCTTCAAACAGCATTATGGTAAAAATGTTACATTATGGCAACAGCTTTCTAACCTGTACACAACAGTGTTTTCTTACTTGTACGCGATGGCATTTTGCTTTGGGCAAAACTGACAGAACGGCAGTTTCTTTCAGTTTTTCCCCTCTGATTGGCATAAATGACCACAAACAGAGAGGTTTTTCATATTTTCCATTGCAGCGTTCTATCTGTATTTAAGATTATTCGCAGCCTTTAACCAGACATGCTGGATCCTTCACTGGAAACCGAAAGTAACTCACTCCCGCTAAACGTTTACTCTTTGAATTCTTGTACCCGGGAACAATACAAGACAACACCCTTATGACAATGTTTGCTAAGAAGTATTTCCTACTAAAGCAAGGCAGTATTTGACTCTGGTAAGCGCATCCATAGCAGACTGGTGGAGTGGCCTTGGACAGCAACATGCCCAGTGCATTATGGGTGTTGAAGGTTTCCTACTTGGCAAGAGAGAGGACAACACCCTTTTTTCTCTGTTCTGGTAGCACCATATCAATTTTTCTCACCTTTTTACTGCATAAGCAGCAAGTTTTATTGAAAGCCCATTTTTGCCAGCAGTGAAGTACCCCTTTCAAAACTAACTGAAGTGGATTTTTATTTATTTCATTTCACAGTTATAGAGGCTTTAACAAAGTGTGTCAAACACATCAAGGTGTTTGTTACCTTAAGGATCTATTGCTATATTGTCTAATGTCTATATTGTCTAATCTTGAATGAAATTTAGAGCAGGGATGAGGTTTCACACATTAGAATTTAGAGATTCTATAAAAAAAAAAAAAAAAAAAAAAACGTATTTACTCACCCTCATGCCGTTCCCAACATGTAGGATTTACTTTATTCTGTGGACCATGAAAGAACACATTTGGTAGAATGTTTCAACAAAGTATGAAAGTACATACTTTCAACATATGGATGAAAAAACTTTTCTAAACAGTTTACAGTTACTCAATATCAAGTAATTGTTACAAAGGTGGCAGATTTTAAGTCATGGCAGCTTAACATTTTACTTAATTAATACATTTAACTCAATAAAGCCATGCAAACTGTTGCAGTCATTCTCAAAACACAAATTTTACAGTGAGGACTGATGTTCTCTCTCTCTCTCTCTCTCTCTCTCCTCCAAAACGAAGAGATTAGTGTGAATAAATAGTGGAGAAAAGGGACTCAGGTGCATGTGGTTTGGGTGATCTCACCCCGTCACACATGAGCACACATGACAAAAGTGCCCGAGTGCTGGCAGGCCATCAGACCTCTTTGTCTTGTGTGTGGGAGTGTGTGTTCATGAGACTTTCCAGGCCATGCCAAGTTAAGGAGGTTCGGGCCAACACCTCCTGACAAGGGCAGATCAGCATGGAGAGAAGAGAGTAGATCGGTCTTACTCTGATCTTGCTGCCTTCCAAAGCATCCACGTGGTCCGTTCTGTCAGGACCATTACAGGGACTGCAAATATGCTTTTATTTTTCATTGTATTGTCAACAGGATATTAAATTACTTAAGACTGAATGACGTAGCTTCTGAACCAGAAACATTCTTTTTTTTTTTTCAGTAAAGCTGAGCAAATTTGATAGACACTATGAAATCAGTTAAAGTAAAAGGTGTGTGTAAAATAATCATAGTAATGTTAAAATTAACCTCTTATTTCCTTTCAGATCTTTTTAATAAGTTTCTCTGACCTAATTGTCCTCAACCACAAAATGAACAAGCACATTTCACACACACACCCCCCCCCCCCCATCAAAAAAATAAAAATAAAATCACAATAAAATATTTTAAAAATACAAATGACTAATTTAAAATAAATGTTAAACTTTTTAAACATTTATTTATTATTCATTAATTGTATTATAATACAAAATTATATTATTGATTTCATCTTAAATAAATTGGTGCATGTAATCAAGTTCGGGTTTATAATCCGTCCTCATAAACGTTAAGTATGTTTTGTGAGACATTAAAAGGGGCTTGGGGTCTCCAAACAGAACATGAGGGTCAATTCATCATGACCTTAAAAAGAGTCCACAGAGAGTGATGTAGCCACAGTCACACTGGGCAAAATTGTCCATAATGATCACACAACAGGAAGTAGTGGTCTGATCCACCGGCCCAGCTGTCATACAGCTTTCACCCGAGCCAGTCATGTCAATTCTCCCAGCGACCCCAGGAATCCACGTAATGAAGTTATTATACATTAACACGGTTTCACACCCGCATCTGCGCACGCACACACACCAATACAGATGCGCGAAATCACACGCCTTATCCTCGCAGGGGTGAGGCTCGAGTTGAAACGCTAAACTAGGGCCGCCCGAAAAAAGCGAACCTGCGAGCCAGGCGGAGTGGTGCACTTTTGATAGACGCTGTGTAGTTGTCAGCCTCTTTGATGTCGTCGGATTGATCTGGCAAGAGCTGGGGGCTCTTTGTTTCTCTCGGCGTCCCCGCGAGCTGTCTGATCCCACAATGCAGTGCGACACTGAATCTCTGGGGTTACCATCATCTGGGCAGGCTGGGCGGCTCGCAAGAGAGAGCCTCGCTGGATTTCTCCCACGTGAGCCGGCTCTCCAGATGGCCTCAAAGAGTCGAGCGAACGGCTCAGCCAACATTTCAGCCCCAACACACACAAAAAGGAAGCAAATGCACTCTAAATATTTTATAGATATTCCACATTCCCTCATTGAAGGAATGACAGACATTGCATATCATAAAGCGGAATAAAAGAGAGATTCTGATGAAAGATTAATCACATCTTTTGCCGTGGTTTTCAATACTAGCGCTGTTTACTCGCTCCTGATGAGTGGAGAGCACTCAGAGTGTAGGGAGATGAAAGAAGCACCTTGGTTGATTGTTGGAGAGCGCCTTTGGACGGCAATCTGAGAATGAGATCAAATAGTTGCGCAAAGTTTGATTTGATGACTTTTGTGACCGTTGGAAAAGGGCCTTGTGAAACGGCGGCTCGATCTGGTCGTTTTCATGGGAATCCAGGCTCTTGACCAGGAGGAAATCACGAGCGGGTCTGGGTGTGTCTTTCGAGGCGACCAAAGGTATGTCACCGGCATCGTGACTCATCCGACTCTTCTGGCGAAACAAACGGAAGCGGTTTCATTTGTAGTCACGCGACTGGCCTTTTCCGTATCTGATATTTCAGTCGCACGTCAATAGTGGCACCGATGCTCAAAGTAATTGGTGCTTAATTTGTACATAAACAGCAGAGGCAGTTTCCATCACAGCCTGTGTCTTTAGAAATCATTAATCTCTAATTAGGGCCAGTTGGGACCAGCAGTTAGAAGGTTAAAGAGGTTCTGACAGCCCTAATCATTGCTCAGGAAGCTGAAAATATATGCAAAGTCTCAGCAGATGGGGCGAGATCAGCCTCTGCCAAGTGATAACTGTTATTCCTTTGCACCTCCAAAGCTGTCATCCTAATAGGCACATTTTGAATTTATTAATGCTCTAGTTACAGTGTCTGCACAGTCTCTAATGGTATGTCAGCCGGAGAGTGTAAACCAAACGATTAACTCGTATTACCTGGTAATGATAGAAATGTTTGTCATGATTACACTCCCCTCACACAAATTAGCGCAAGAACGCTCAGACCAAGAGGGAGACCCCTGAACAGCTCTTGAGCCAAATTTGCGTCTTGCTTCATGTTTTTTTTTTTCCTTCTTCCCTTCATCTGTTTGTTGTGACATACTGTGACATGCTTATTTATTTTTAACCCGTTCTTTTCCGACACGAGAAGAACAGCTTGGTGCTAAGTGATAGAACGCTCCGGGCAAAAGAGACCCGGACAAATTAGCGTGCGCACATTCTCCGTCTGCTACAACATCTGATCGTAGTCCGCATTCTCTGTTTTGGCTTTTCAAATGTAGCTAAGATTTTAATATCTCGCTGTTGGTGCCACAGATGTAAAATTAACAATTAACTGGGCAACTAGGAAGAAACAAGCCACTCTTTTCTCCATCAAACAGGTGGCTTTGAGCAATGAGAAATGCGCTAGTTGCACTTAGCATCAGCGCTATCGTTTAGACGACAGCGATACGTGTAGAATTCTTTTGATTAGCAAAGTGGCGCAGATGTAGAAAAATCAAAAAATGCTGGAGGAGTAAAAACAGGTTTTTTCTCCCCAGATCGTAAAAAAAAAAAAACTAAAATAAATAAATTAAAAAAACAACAACAACAAAAAAACATGATTAGATGAGCTAGACTAACTGGTGAGAATAATTGGCATGCTAGTAAGCAGAGTGCATGCAGTGGTAATTATACACTGCAGTTCTCCGTCCACAGAGCAGGTACATTAACTGGCTAGCGGAAAGAGCAAATTACACTGAAAGCTTTCCTCACCTCAGCCAGTAAGGCTTTGAGATAATAACTTCGCTAAAATATATTCCACTCACAAATACTGCCCTCCTTTCATTCACAGTACTGGATGCTGTCTCTAATGAAGTGTATTCATGATGGACAAACATGGAGCATATTCAGCATATCATTTTCATTTAGATTTACATAGATGTTGGATCTTGCTTTTGCAAGACATTAACTGAAGAAATAATTGTTGGAGTTACAATTTTACACAACAAAGACAACACTTAAAATGAAAAAAGTCTTACAAAAGTGTGTTATGTAACTTTTTATTTATTATTTAATTTTAGGGAAGTTCTTTCTTTTATTTATTCCAATGGTAGTTGCGGCCTACTTGGCCTAAACAAGATAAAACGTGAACAAATGCATTTTACATTATAGCATTATTATAACAGATTTAATGACAGTGTATTAACATTTTTCAGCCAGTGATAATGCATTTTGTTAAAGAGCAATTTGAAAATTTTGCTCCACAAAAAGAAAATTATAAATGTGAATCTAAGGAAGTAATTACCTGAAATAAAAACACTAAAACAGCAAAGATAGTTAAAACATTTCAGTGTTGACTTGACAAATATTTCAATTTGTATTTTAATTTAGATTATATATTTTTTATATCTTTTATGGACCAGGGTGGAAAAACATTCATTTCCCAGAATGCATTCACTGTGTTGAATTCTCTGCAATTTAGTAAAATATTATTTGTGTCACTCTAATTTAACTTCCTGTTGGGTGTGGCCAATTCCATTCAAATTCCAATATAAATTGAAAAGGAGGCAATTGGCTTGATTACTGACCAAAATTAGATTCTGCCAGTGTGTTTTTACCCAAAATGATACCATAATTGTAAAAGACACTTTTACAATTTTTATGGAAGTTGCATTCAAAACACTTCCAAAATGCTTTTGGTCACAGGTGATTTCCAAGGCAAATGTGTCCGTTTTGTAACGGCACACCTGAAGGGTCTTGCTCCTGTTGGTGAGCTCTGAATCTCTCGACCCCTCGTGGGAGGGAGGGCAGCATGAGAAAAGATCTGTAGCTCAGATGAAAGAAGAAGTCTTCTAAGAAGCTCATGTTACATGCCACCACAATAACAAGGAGCTACTGTTTCCCTCCTTCACTTCTTGCGCATTGTCTTGCATTTTGACACCTCTATTGACGATTGAGACAGGATGTGTCCCTTCACAATAGAGTCTATGCTGAAAACGTTGATTATCTTTATTTGAAATCTTGCTTCATGTTACTGTACAGTCCTCGTACGGCTCCTCAGAACAGGCTTGCCCTCGACCCTGACATGACTTTCTCACTCTCTCCACAATGATTAAGAGAACAAAGTCTCACATTATCAGCGTTCAGAGTCTCTGTCACTGAAGGCTTTCACCCATTTTAATACTTCTGCCGGTGCATGAAGAAACCAAAGTGGACAGCCTTGTCTTCCACTCAACTTGAATGGCCTTTGTTTGGTGGGCTGTTTTTTTGTGCATGTCCGTCAACCTGTGGCCTCGCCCTGAAGAAACCTTCAGTCAGCGTGTCCTAAGCTCTGAAAGATGGGATTCACATGGAGTAAAATATTTATACAAGAGGGGCAGCACTATCAGTTTGACCCTGTGACCCCTTTTCATTAGAGTACAGGTTGGGGAAACTGTAACTAACACTTTTTACCTCCCTCAGCTCAGTTATAATGGCACCCTTCACCAGAAAGCATACATAAGCATGCACACACACATATATACATGTGTGTATATATATATATATATATATATATATATATATATATATATATATATATATTTTTTTTTTACATCTGAAATAATATCTTAAAGGATTAGTTCACTGAAAAAATTGAAATTCTGTCATCATTTACAGACCTTCAAGTTGTTCCAAACCTGAGGTATCCCTTTAAATGAGAAATATCTTTCTGATTTATATATATATATATATATATATATATATATATATATATATATATGCATGCATCTAATACATTCATCAAAACAATAACTTTTTTATTAAAAAGCTTATTAAATTAGGCTTAATAAATCACACACACACCCACACACACTTCACAATAAGGTCTCGTTTGTTAACACTTAATGCAACAACTAAACTATCAATGAACAATTCTGTATATTCTTACAGCAATTTTTACCCTTAATTAATGTTAATTAATTAAAATGTCCATGTTAATTCACAGTGCATTAACTAATGTTTTCAAATACAACTTTTGATCTTAAAAATGTATTAGTAAAAGGTTGAAATGAACATTTAAGATGAATAAATGCTTTAGAAGTATTGTTCACTGTTAAAGTTAAAGTGTAAACAAATGAAACCTTATTGTAAAGTGTAATTATGTGTGTGTGTTCGTTTTTTTTTTTTTTTTGTCCTGTATCCCTTTATTAATAGGCATTGATATAGGCTTCATTTTCTCTTGTAAATATTTCTCTGCTTTCATCTTGTTGGCTTAAGAAATCCTAACACCGCATTGCTAAAAATCCACAATATGCAAATACATAAAAGATTTCTTAGAAAATTCTTTTCAAGGCTTCAAGACAAAGCATCATTGTGTGTTGTTGGCACTTGAGAAATGCATCCATACAAATACTTTCAAGGATATGCTTAAGGCATTTTCAAAAGCATCTTTGTTTTGTTTTGATATGTATTATACTTGAGTGTCGTCTTATTTTACGAATAAAAGATTCCAAGGACAGTCTCAAAGGAGCAGGATGAAATGACACATTTCAATTAAAGAGCATAACTTTTAATTAACTTCTCTATTCCAGTTTACTTTCTCATATTTTCTCCAGTTTTTAAGATAAGATTTCTTGAAAAATATGCAAAAAAGTAATTCACGTTAATAGTGAACTGCTGTATGTGGGAGGTTTTGATAAGGCGCTCCAACCTTTCAAGTTTTACCTTAATGACCTTTTATTCTCAAGCTCAACTTCCATCAAACACGGTTGCACTAAAATTGCAGTTTGTTCAATTGAAATAGAAGCTCCTGTGGAACTAAAGCAAGGGTTTGGTGATGCCTCGTCATTTTTACCATAGGAATCCAGATTTTTTTCACTCAAACTTTTTTTCAACTCTAATTTGCTGCATTGTTCCAGATTCCCCCAAGGCAAAGGTAAATGAAGGTTAGCTTTGGCCGATGGCTGAGCAGAGAGAGAGAGAGAGAGAGAGAGAGAGAGAGAGAGAGAGAGAGAGAGAGAGAGAGAGAGAGAGGGAGAGACCTGCTCACTGTGCCTCTGCGATTGTTCTAGCCCTCATCCCAGCATGCGCGAGCTCAGTGTGAGTCTGCTACTGCAGGTTTTAAGTTCCACTTCTTGTGTAATTTATCCATCAAACTGTCCACCCCATATCCCTGTACTTGCCAGTCCACTGAAGGAGACCTGAAACTGTTCAGGGAAACACCTGCCGCCTCGTTTTCTTGTGTTTTAGATCTTCTCGCTATTTTTTATTTTTTTTATCCTGACCACCTTCACACTATAACTCAAAAAATTCTAAATGGAGGCAAAGTCATGGAAAGTCATAAAAATAAGTAATTTAGAGTGGAAATACATTTTAATCTTATAAAAGCAACAATATATACATATTCTAGTAAAACCTCTGTATTCTTTAAGCTATGAAGTCATTGTAATTTTTTGGTTGTTTAGTATCTTTGGCATTACGTTATGGCAACAAAGTAAAATTGGAAAAAAATATACACAGGAAAAAATTGGTAACACGTTATTTTGATGGTCCCTTTTGAACATTCTGTTGACTATAAGTAACGTTGCAACTAAATGTCAATTGACTCTCATTAGAGTATTAGTAGACTGTCTGCTTTAGATCTGCTAACTCTTTATTGTGATGCTCCTCCAACAGACATTCAACTGAATAGAAGTAACTTTTCAACTAAATGTCAACTTATTCTAATCCTAACCCTACCAGTCTACTAATACTCTACTAACACTCTAATGAGAGTTAGTAGACGTGTAGGTGCAATTCTACTTATAGAAATGTGTTAATGTGTTAAAGAGACCATCAAAATAAAGTGAAACCAAAAAAATTAATGAAGATTCATTTTCACAATAAAATCATGTTAGCGCACATATTGTTTATAGCTTGTGGCAATATTATTAAAATCTGCAGTGATTTAATTTGATTGATTGTTTCCCTCGTACCTCCATTGTAACCTTACTGTAATTAATTCTTGTTTAAATTGTACTGGAATATTCCTTTGTGGACTTGTTCATAATCAAACGATGCGTGATAAAAAATGTAAACAATGAAAATAAAAAGCCTTTTACAATGTGGTAGAAAAAAGGCAGTGAAAAATTATGAAAAGTGAATCTATAGGACAGGAAAAGAGCTGTAACTCATTCTCTATTCTAAAACATGAATTAAATGCATTACATCTTTAATTAACAGGGTATTAAATACCAATATGTGAATGCTCTTTGATACCCCATCCTTTAAACATTCAAAATTGAGTTAGGACTTACAACTTTTACTGTTGTTATCTAACCTACAATAAAATTTAAATCCATTAGTTATTACAATTAGAAAAATAAAGCTAGTAAATAACATGACATTTCAATGTCTTTAACCCACAAAGTAGGTAAGAATGCTAATAGCGCATTTGATTAGAAGACATGCTAATTCATGGAATGTATATTCATAAGGGGGGTTTATATTAAGCACATTACATACAGTACAAGTGCTTCATGTTTCTTTATGAAAGCATTCTTCCACTTAGAGGATGTGAAAGGTCCTCAGATAGATGCGGAGACAGCAAACGTAGTCCATAGCTAATTAATTCATCATTAGCCTTTCTTTGGTAAACACAAAGCCACAATTGCAGTGCTCCTTTAACCTTGAAGTTCAGGAGTGGCCAACTGTGATAATCTTTCCCACTGTCGTTATTATTATCAAAGGGCTCAAAGAGTGGTGAGCATTTGAGCGAGCGCACACACACACACACACACACACACACACACAAACACAGAGCGGGAGTGTGCGAGTTAGAGGAAATGGAAAAAAGCGAGAGAGACATTTCAGGCTGTCCTTAGCGCGGCCCTTTTGTCACAGCAGAATCAGATCTGCATTACCCGTGCTCATCAGATAGTGAGCGTTTAGAAACAGGAGGGGGATATTGACTTTTCCTTTCTTTTTTTCTTTTCTTTTTTTTCAAATCACTGGCGAGGCATTTAGTGCCTGCAGGAATGTCAAATCTCCAACCTGCATTTTGATGTCTGTGCCCCAGGTTAGGTCTGCTCTGGCATGCTTGGAGCTCCGTTGTTTGTGCTTTAGCATCCATTAAGCGTCCTTGACTCAATGTTACCCAGGGCCTTTATGGTCAGCTCAGGGCGTCATGGCTACAGCAGGTCTGAGAGCAAGGTGCAGGATCGGGTGGAAAGAAAGAGTTTCCTTTATAAGCGGCTGAGCTGAAGTAATTGCTTTTGACTTTTCAGATCTTGCCACAATAAAGATCACTATTAAAGTGAGTATCAAGGGTAAGTGGCGTCAAAAGAATTTGCAGTTCGGCTGAATGGAGGCTGGTATAATGTGTGCCTTTAATTAATTTTACAGTCGCTTCCCAGTGCTAATGCTGTTAAAATATGCAGGATATTTAGTTTAGTAGTATGTGATAATATCTATCTATCTATCTATCTATCTATCTATCTATCTATCTATCTATCTATCTATCTATCTATCTATCTATCTATCTATCTATCTATCATCTTTAACTTTATTTAGAGTTTTCTCCTATTGGCCAATGCAGAGAGAGTTTGTAGCCAGAACTGTAAAAAAGCCTATACAATAAGAACTCTGTTGACTCAAACTGTTGACTGCCATTTCCTGCCGACTTGGGTAATTGCCAACTTTTTTTTACCGAATCCAAAGAAAGTAAAAATAATTCTCACAGTGGCAAACGTGAAAGCTGAATTACCATTATTTATGTATAAACATGACATCAATATCTCATTTGTATAAGTGTCACAGTTATTGTCAATACCGGTATATTGTGTAGTCTAAAGCTGTATGACACCTTTGTGTGAGGGACAGACAGAAATTTAAGTCATATTACACTGAAAATTTAGCTTGACGGTTATGGTCCCCATTCAATTTAATTGCATGGAAAAGAGCAGCTTGAGCATTATGCAAAATGTCTTGTTTTGTGTTCCGCTGAAAAAACTAAAAGAAAAAAAGGGGTTTTGAAAGACATGACGGTGAGTACTGTAAATGATGACACAAATTGCCCTTAAGACTTTGCCCTTAAAGTGTACTCAGTTTGGGACAGTTTCGTGCAGCAGACTCTCACACTTTGCGACCAACCAACAGCAGTTATTAGCACTATATGGTCAAGGCAGCGAGACGAAAGTGTGCCATTCCATTATTTTTTCCCACTGCCATTTTCATCAGTCATTTACAAATACGGCATCCCGTACTTGCTTTTGGCAGACACACCCCTATCGGTTTCTGTCTCTATTATCTCTACAACTGTGTATGCATTAGCCCACCGGCCCCATATTCAAAACCCTCATTATGCCCGACCGCTATCTGATGTTACAAAAACGGTAATGGCACACATCTCTAAAGATGGCAGAGAAACGGTGGCCACAAAAAAAAATAAAAAAAATATCCCCGCTAAGATGATGAGAGCGAAATCAAGCCGCCGGAGCATCCTTCTTCCTTTTACCTCAATCATCCGACCCGCGTCCCCGCGCCCTCTCGGCCCTTACTGCCAACACCCTACCGTCGTCCCCCTTCCATACCTATTTCATGTTGTTTAATGCCACCCTCCTCTTTTGAAGTTTTGAAGCAAGGTTCAAAAGAGCCAGGTGCTGAATCATAATATTAAAGCAGAGGAGGGGGTGGGGTGGGGTGGAGGCTTCATAAAAGCAGGAAGATCTGAGCGGGCCAAGGCAACAAACATGGCTTTCAACTGCCTTTCTGTCGGCCCCTTCTGCAGATGTCACCAGTTGTTATCCCCAGCAGAGACTTCAAGCGTGGAGCAGCGCCCCTGGCTCCGTCCGCGCACACGTTTCAAGTGTCAATCACACGGGGGAGGGCTTCCTGGTCACTGTGCTGTGTAAAGTGCCAACATTTTGCCATTGATTTAACTCACTCAATACACAAAGATGGAGCCAGCTATGTGCGTTAGGGGTGGGGGGAAAGACCCTTTGGCAAGGTTATTTAACTGAACGGCGGTTTTGCACTCTGTGCTTCTTGGTTTGACTGCCACTTAACAGCCGTCTATGCCTGATCTGAGCGACGCGGAAAAAATGAAAGGGGAAGGAAAATTGTTTGGAGGCAAAAGAACATGCAAACTGAAAGGGAAATCATGTATTGAGACAGATAGCAACATTCTCTGAGACAACAAAACTTCCTTTTAACCTCGTTTAGCCTCGAAATACCTCCTGGGAGGCCGCATTGTGAAGGTTTCTTTAAACATGTTTAGCACTTCAGTGCCTCGGAAAAATGAAACGAATACTTTGTACACTCGGTCAGTGCTGAGAGAGGTTTTGCTTGTTGATTGTTTGATGTTACTGCTAGGAGAGACATCAAACAGGAAAGCGTCAATAGTCTGACTAACGTCGAGGCAAGTGCCTCAGAATAGATGCTTTTTTCAGCCTGAGCGCGTGGAGCTGCTAGAACAGAAAGAGAAAAAAGGCGAGACAAAATTCGAAAGCATAAAAAGCTTTTACACATCACTTAACTGGCTTATTTGTTTTTTACATAATCACTAAACACCTGTCAACGCCATTCATGTTCCCACTCCAGTCCCACAGATTTGTCCTGTAACTTTGACCCCCAGGACCTTTAGGATACAAGTAACAATACGACTTTTCTCTCTTTCTCTTCCGTGATCGACGAGACCATCTGTTTGGAATGTGTTTTGCTCCCACAAAAAAAGGAAGAAAATAAGACCACAGACACATTTGACCTTGGCACGTCCTTTCACCTCCTTGTACCTCCCTCTCCCCCCTCAGGGGTCTGGCCATGAGGACACTGTCAGTCTGAATGGGACATCCTGGATACATAATCGTGGGTAGCCGTTATGGATTTCCCCTGTTGAGTTATCTTTCAACAGTTAGACTTTGGGAAGAATTACTTCAAGACTCCATTCAGTCTACGGCAGACAAACAAGTTAGCAAAGTCTTGCTGTACTTTTAACCCTTTAGCTGCTGGAAGCTGTCCTGACCCCTGAAATAATAATGTTCTTGTTATACAATCTATGTGTATATAACAAGAACAAACAATATATTGTATATAAGCAAATTTGTTAATACATTTTATGTTATTTAAATTCAATTCAGAGAAAAAAAGAGGTGCTCCACGCTTGTGACATCTGCAGAAATATACTTGATTAAAATTTGTATATAGACTATGGCCATTGAGAACAAAAGTATTTATAATAAATATACAATATACTAAATTATAAAATAACAACTGAATAGCTTTTAGACTGTTTATTAATATATATATATGAAAAAGGCTGTTTAAATCAGTCAGTAATAAACAAACAGTATTGATTCTTTCTTGTACACACACACGTTGGGTTTCAATGTTTTATGGGGACTTTCCATGAACAATGATTTTTCTACTGTACAAACTGTATATTCTATCCCCTTACCTGGTTTTTGGATATTGCCATCTTTGTGGGGACATAATGTACACACACACACACACACACACACACATGTTGTGTTTTCATGTTTTATGGGGACTTTCCATAGACATAATGATTTTTATACTGTACAGACTGTATATTCTATCCCCTTACACTGCCCCTGTCCCTAAACCTACCCATCACAGGAGACATTCTGCATTTTTACATTTTCAAACAACATCACTTAGTGTGATTTATAAGCTGATTTCCTCATGGGGACCAAAAAATGTCCCCACACGAACAAGGATTTCGGATATTGCCATCCTTGTGGGGACATTTTGTCCCCATAACGTAGGGTTTACCAGGCCACACACACACACACACACAAATTTCTTTAAAAAAAGTTTTATTTGTGTTTAATTTTCAAGGTGGCAATTAAAGAGGCAGTGTTATACGTCAAACACATAAATATCTCCTCCACACCCCGTCCACCTTTTGAAAACTTTTTTGCAAAGATCAACAAGCCTAATTCTGGACAGTTAATGTGAATTCCACAGGAAATTAGTTGTTTTCAAAAGGGGTGAAATTAAACTTGGGCAGAGCGACGCGTGCTGACAGACACAGGAATATACGTCATTAACCATATTTGGCGATGCCCTTTCAACTTTACGGGTCACAATGGAAGCGTGTTTGTAATGACACTGGACTCCTGTGATGAAAAATGTCACGATTATTCATGTGCGAGGTTGACTCTCCAACACATGAAGGGGTTCCTGTAGATCTGGCGTACCCTCACAAGCGTGCACTTTCCTGAACCCTGTTTGAACCGCGCCAAGCTGCCCAAACACAGAGAAACAGAGCAATCCCATGGGTACGGATTTTACAGGAGGGCGCTTGCTATGTCACGTACCTCAAACAGAGATGATTGGCCCGAGGAGTGATGCAAAGGATCTTGGGGGCTGCTTCGGGCTTCGCCGTTCTGTAAAATAGCAGGAAGCATATATCTGTCAGTCTCCATTTAAAAGTTCACCTGTAAGGAAATGTTCTGGCCAGCAGTGCTGACACAATCACGGCGCCTAGCAACACATCCTCCTGATCCCTGCCTTTTGTGATATGACATGCTTCTGAACCACAAAGTTTCCTGCTTTGTGCACAGATAGTCTCAACCAAGCCTCTCGCCTTTGTTCGGAACGTAGGAGGGATAAAAAAATAAAAAAAAAAGAACGAGGCGAAAGCGAGAGGCAGAACAAGGCAGAGAAAAAAAGAAGGGAAGAGATGCCGGTGTCCGTCATTGTCCGGCACAGTGTTCTCTTTTTTCACAGTCACATGAGGGATGTCTTCAGAAAATCACATGGCTCTTTTTGTTTGACGGCCAAGAATACTGAAGGTTGTGATATAACGATTCTATTCTTCTGCCAACAGCACATATTGAGTGGCTCCTCTAAACACTGGGAGGACACAGCTAATGCCCTCTCTTTGTTTGCCGAGAGGTAGATTTCAATTACATGGGTGGGAAAAGAACTAGTTGTACACTATTTTTTTTCCCCCCCTTCACATAATTTCACGATCAGAAGGCTGTTAATGTCTGACACCAGCATGTATGGCCCAGGGTTAATACCGCGGGGTGTAGAGCTGTGTAAGAGTGACAAAATTGTTAGGTGACTTGGGGGTCTTGCAGTGTCCACCTGGCTCAGTTTTGCTGCCAAAGTTACTATCACACCTCTGAGATCTCTAAGCCCACCTCCTCACCTCGCTCCCCTGGCACACAACTTGTTTTCGGTGTTGTTTTATTCCCTGTAGAAAGGGTCAGCCAATGAAATGACCTCTATGGTGCTCCAAATCCTAAAGCAAACCAGACCGATTTGCATAAAAGACGGGAGAAACCAAAGTTGAAAAAAAGAGGAAGGAAAACAATAACATAGTTAGGGTTTCCCAAACGGGGGTTCGTCAACAAAAAGTTGAGATTGTGGTAGAAGTGCTAAAATGTAAAACTAAATGAAATAAAACACATGGTAATTATAATAATGCAGCAGTAATCATTTCAATAGAAACAGAGGTTAGTGAACATGCACTGATGATTTAAAATTCATTATTATTGTTAAAAAATATATTTAAAATGTAATATTAAAGGTCATGGGTTTAACTTGACAAAAATAAGTTAGGCACTAACAACTGTTTTGTAAAAGTGACTTTTGACATGGTAGTAAAACGTATTCCCATTTGTATCCTTGCAAATAATAAGTGTATTTTTAAAGTGTTTGAACTGAGGAAACACCCCTTAAACTGGTTATAAATATCACTAAACACTGCTGTATGAACCAGAGTCATACGGCTCTTTTCGTCTTCTCAACTGACCGTGTATTGTTCATAATGGCAAACGCTCCTTGTGTGTGTGGGTGTGTGAGCGTCTGCATCTGCCTTAACACAATAAGAGTTATTAGGTTGCAAGCCTAGTTCAAACAAAGACTCTTCTGAAGTACCTAAAAACATCTGAGCGTACACATTCAAAGGCCACCGCAACGGATCAAGCCGCCCTTTCTTAAGATCCGCACATACAGTAATATGAGCTCGGTCCCAAAAAATGTCTCAGTCCACTCCCTAGTTCACTATGTGGACTAAATGTATCAGTAGAGTGTGAACACAAAGGCCCTGTTCCAAATGGAACCTTAAGCCCTCGCGATCTTCATCAGAGTCTGCACTTTCGTGACGTAATGCCACTTTGACCGGCAGGTAGAAGTCTGCTGAGGAGCTTGCAGGCTCAGCAAAAGTACGCATTGAGGGCGCATATCGGCCGCATTTTCTGAAACATAAAATACAAAAATGGTCCTATGGTCTTGTAAGTTACCGTAAGTGCATATGAATGTGCCATTTGGGACGAGGCCAAATTTGAACACTAGCAAGGGCTTTAATTGACTTAACACTGGATGATCTGCTGTCCTGTGACACGTTTACATGGTCACGCATTAAAACATCACTGTTTTTTATTAACAAAATTGCTATGTAACACACTATGACTTAACCTTTTAGTATAAATTGCTTTGCTAATGCATCTTCATTGTATCTGTTAAAAAGCGCAGTGCTATCATGAAATATGAGCTGATATTCCATTTTTGTCAGCTTGAACTGGTCTGTGTTGCATTGTGTGAAATTTTAAGAGAACAATTGTTTTAGCATACTGGATCGATGTTGACAATGAAACTGAAATCCTGGGCAGTGCACACAACTAAATTAGGGAGTTCTAAGCCAGCATGTTAACCATTATGAATCTCATAAGTGATTGAGCGCTTACTGCTCATGCAGCAACTTTTTACTCGATTTAATTTAAAGTGTTTGCTGTTAGCATGCTGCTAAGCTAACACCGCAATACTTTACCCATAAAAAAATACTTAGCATACAGAAATACGCCAATACAAATACAAGGTAAAATATCGACTATTATATTTATATATATATCATTTTTTTATGTTTCCATAAACATTTTTACTTTAAGTATTGAATGTAAAATATAAGCATTTCAATGATCAACCTTAGATAATAAATTATTATTCTTTCATCACATCCATGGCTTTTTTTCACTGAGCTATTGCAAAGCACTCTTGCTTTCACCATGAATCATACATGGGATGCAGCCTTATAATTTGGCTAAAATGAGGCAGTATAATTAAGTTTACTATTCTTCAGATCAGCTTTCACATTTTGAGCACTGGAGAAGTCTTCCTAGATTTTGCAACAATAATATACAGTAACTAGGACATCTTGATGAAAATTTTTTTTGCCAATTGTCCCTTTAAATGCCGCATGTATAATGGACAGGACTCCCCTCAGGATCACAGATTTGCTAAACAGCTGACGGTCATGGGCTAAAGGCATGGTGCTGGCTGCATCTGTGTGTGTGTGAGCTTTTTTTATCAGCTGTCATGTCTATTCACCCCCTAAATCATGACAAGCATGTGAGAGGATCTTTACAGCTATTCTTTCAATGATAAGCGCATGGCCATTCAAGGACTTTAGTTATGATTTTAATATGATTCAAATGTATTTATTATTCTTGTTTTATAAAAAAATGAATTAAAAAAAGCAGTAGTGCAGCAGTAGTCATGACCAAGAAAGCAAGTCTTTTTATCTGACTCTAATGCCATCAAGTCATAAATCTCTACCTGGAAAAAAGAAATGAATAAAATCTACAGTAAATATTTTCCTCCTCTTTTACCTCCTTCCTAAAATTTCCTGTTTGGAATCACATGAAAGTTGGAAAAAAGAATCTCCTTTTTTTCCATTCAGGTTTGGGGGGTCAAGGGCAGGTGGTGCAGTGGCACACAGCTGCATCCAAGAGTTGTTTTCCACCTCTGCTTAACTAGAAAAACAGCTCTATTCCATCTCCGTCTCAGATCGGAGATCTGACCTGGATTGATGCACTGCTTACGTATCGGCGGAGATCATTCGGACAAACACAGGACGTGAAATTTGCCATGGTGATCTTAGTTTGATTATAGACTTTTTAAGGGCAGATTTGTTTTGTTTGATTTTTTTTTTTTTTTTTTTTTATGTATTGCTTTTATTATACGAAATAAGCGACATCAACCAAAACAAAATTAAAAATGGACATTTATGATCTCTTGACAAATCATCCTACATTGACCCTCCTTTATCTGCTTTTATCTCTGCTTAAGTCCAGCTCATCTCAGGGTATTGTCATTCTCAAGTGTTTAAGATACTCTTCCCAACCCAAATGTACAAAGCAGATGTGAGCGCCATAAGCTCCAGACTCTCTCCCTTCCATCTCTATGCCTGATGTCTTCTGGATGAGTTAGGTATTAAATATGAGAATATTAACAGCTGGTTGTTCATCCTTACTTGAGTGCATTAACCTCTTTAGCTGCTTTTTGATTCCGGGAGAAGGGACCCTGGAAGCGCCCGGGCTTTGGCAGGGCGACAGGATGCTAAAGTCCAGAGGCAAGAGAATGACAGTGACGAGGAAGGTAAACACGGGCGAACCCGGAGGAGGTGATCGACTTGGGCAGCGGTCACCTGCTTGCTCGCTTGCACAAGAAAAAGCAAAGGTCGGGTTCGTCCAGGCAGAAAAACACTGCACTTTCTTCTGCTTATTTGGCTAGCAGGGTGGCAAAGCCACTTTTGGAAGGGTTCCAGGGACAAACATGGATAAGACACACACATACACACACACACGCGTGCAGAGGATGGGTGATATCATGCCTGCTGTGGCCGGCCGAATCAGGGCTCCGCTGGAGCACTGATGGGTAATGAGGAAGAAAGAGCACATCTGCACAGGGATGCCGTGCCCTTGGAGCTTTTAGTGTATTACCACACCATAAAGACACTGCGCATGTACAACTCTCGCATGAGAATGACAGATGATAATTATGGTTATGGACTGTACATTTGTGACATGCTTCATTTATGATGAAATATAGTTTGGATTTCCTGTTGGCCGTGAAAAACGCTGGAATCATCGTATTAGCGTAGGTTATTCTGACACAGATTAAGGGGATAGGTCTGCCTAAAATGAAATTCAGATATTATTCATTCATTTTATCCAACCCTGTACACTTCTAAAAAACTAGAAATTTTAACAACGGCACTATAAATTGGTCAATATGCGCAATTTAAAATTTTCTGGATTCACGATTATGTGACTGAAATTTGAAGGGTTAGTTCGCCCAAAAATGAAAATTCTGTCATTATTTTCTAACCTTTATGTTGTTCCAAATCTATAAGACTTTCATTTATCTTTGAAACACAAATGAAGATATTTTAAATGAAATCTGATTTCTGTTCATCCATTGAAAATACACACAATCAAAACTTTTATCCTTTAAAACGTTCATAAAGACATAATCCATATTCACATATAAACATTAATCAACTTACACAGAGCACGTCACATATGGTAAACAAATGCGTGCTTGGACTTTCAACGGAGTGGACAGATATCTCAGTAGTGTTTGGAAGATGAATAAAAGTCTTATGAGCTTGGAAGGACATGAGGGTAAGTATTTGATGACAGAATTAAAAGTTTTGTATGAACTATCCAGACTCAAATATGATGCGTCAACATCAATGACAATAGCCATTCAAAACCATTGTATGCCTTCAGAAAGTATGGTGTGTATGGCTGTACCAGTCATATGGACCACTTTTATGATCTTTTTAGAGCTTGACAGATATAGTCAGTTGTTGTATGGAAAGATCTGCATAAAGATTTTTCTAAAAAATATATATATTTTATGTTCACCAAAAAAAAAACAAAAAAAAAAACAGCATAGGTGGATGACAGGACAACATTTACAAGACGCTGAGTAAATAATGACCAAATTTGTCATTTTAAGGGAATGCCATGCCATGCCCCGGGCTAAGTCGCACCCTCACCGTTGTTTCTTTATTTGTTAAAGACAAAGCTATACTGCGTCCTGGAATAGGTTTTTATATGTTAGATCCCATCAACATCACAATAACTAACGCTCTAGGCTGAATAAATAAAGACAAATATGCAAACCATAGTGGTTCACACAGACGTCAAGCTCCTAAAGCCACCGAGGAAAAAAGGATCTTTTGAATCACCACAGAACAACTCAGCAAAAACACCTGCCAGTCTCAATGTCCTCGGTTTCAAGACCAGGGTTAAAAAGCATGGTCTCTTTGAACTTGTTCCTCCTGAGTAAATATTGTCTTATCAACGTGTCCCTAATGGACTATCCCCTGTCTTCCAGTGAGGTAGTTGTAAAGAAAACAGGGCTTGAACAGAAAGCTCCTTTGTATTAATTTTTCTTTATCTATTGTCTCTATATTGCAGACATTATCATTTGTGGTTAAGGTCTCCCTATTGAATACGACTTGGCAGGTGGTCATGTTTGCCAACATAAGAAAAGTGAGCTTCTGTCTTAAGTGTGTCAACAACCTGAGAATTTTATGAGAACAGACAGGGGGAGGGGGACAGAGGGAACGAGAGAGAGAGAGAGAGAGAGAGAGAGAGAGAGATACAGAAGAGTTTTACAGATCAGTAACGTGCAGCTCTTTTTTGTTTTATGAGCATGTTTTAAATTTCTGAATTATAAGTAATTTGCATTCTTTTGTGCTTAAAGTAAAAAAATATCCATGCGGTTTACCAGAATGAAACAAAGAATAAGTCTAATTAACACTTAATTTTTTTGCCTACACTTTGGCTCAAATAGTTTGACATAATATTGTATTATTATTTTGGTCACACTTTATATAAGGTATCTTTAACTACTATGTACTTACATAAAAAAATTGTGCAATGTAAAAACATGGATGTACGTACACAATAATAACAAGTACATAGTAGTTAAAGACACTGCTTTATATATAAATTGGGACCATTGTTTCTTTAAAAATAAGAAGCGGTAAAGAGATTTCATTTTAAATATATATGATTATATATATGATTATAATTTTATATATAAAATATATTTAATATATTATAAAATATAAATCAAATTCACTGTGGTGTAACCAACATGCAGGAAGTTTTGTTGTTGTCATGTGACCCAAAAAAATAAAACAGCAAATGATCTCACAGAGATCTACCCCTGTAGACTCTCACGACTGTGTCAAGGTCAGTAAGTTAAAATAAATATTCTGACCTTTACATGACCGAACGGAGTAACCCTAATTAAAATTCATGATCTCTAATTTGAAAATCATTTGAAAACTATTTTCAAATAGCAGTTTTTTATATATAATGATAGAGTATTGTGTATTAAAAGTGTAATATTTTATCACTTTTTCAGTGATGATTAAACAATTACTTTTAAAAATCAGTATTTTTAAATTTTTTTTAAACTGTACACAAAATACCTAGAAGAGATTACATTCATAATAATTTGGCACATGCATTGTGAACTAGATTTTTAAGCTATTTCTCCTTTCGTCGTCTCGGACATCTTTATTTGTCATTGACCCTCACATGTAGAGGGACATCGCGGTATTCTCTTTAAAACATCACTTTTCCCTGTCACTTTACAGACAATGGGCACAAGCTCACAGGGTCGAATCACACCAGGGCCGTTTCACACGGCAACCCAGAGAGAAATTAATTAGTGAAGAGACGTTTACATGACACAATGCCCGCGTGTGACATCCTCGCCACCTTCAACTGAAGCCAGCGGAGCCCGTAGAGACCCCGTCCATGCACCCGATCTCTCCCCCCCCTGCCCCACTGAGAGACACAGCAAACTCGCCCCTTTTCTTTTCACTTTTGCTTTTTATCGCAGAAAAGAAAGCACTTTTACAAAAGTGATCCACAATGGAAAAAATTATATTTGGCCAGGAAAACCACATGAATGCAGTTGTCTCGACCCAACTGGCTTTTGATCAATGCGGCCCTCCGCATCAAGTTTGTCTGCTGGAGACAAGAACGCCTCCAAATTGTTTTCCCCCCTCAATGGCTGGAATTAATACAGCAATGTAAAGAGCTTACGATAAGTGTCTATCTGCCTCCAGCACTTGCACACAGAGGAAGGCTCGCACGCTTCGCCTTAATATGTGTTAATTCATTTGGTCACAGACTGAAATGTGTGAAAGTTGATCCTATGAAAAGGGAAATTACAAAAAGAAAACATTACGAGCGAAAGCACAATGAAGACCCGTACGACTAAAGTCAAGGGTGGGTTTGCCTGAATGCGGCAACATTTCTAAGTGGATGTAATTCCATGGTGATTATAATAAGCGGGTTAAGATAAACCCGGAGGGCACTAGCATAATGCACATGCGTCTATTTGTCATGTTTTTCCTTGTATTTATTGTATTCACAAACTTTAGCAGCACTCTCTTACTTATCAAAAGAATGGCCAAATACGTATTATCCTCGTGATAATTCATAGAGAAAAAACAGTAAGGATGATGGACGGAGAAAAAAATAATATGTCTTTGACATTTTTGTTCCAGAACATCCTCCGCCAATGACCTTCTGTACAAGACACGGTGAAAAGAAATGCTTCTCAAAAGATGAGCTGGCCGTGGAGGAAGAGGAGAGAGGAGGAAACAGAGACTTTTTCACCTCTTGCATGTCGCTGGTTTCCTCATTGGAGAGGCCGGCTCCTCACCAGCTGTCATCCTGTAGGAGAGCAGAGAGTCCGGAACACCTCCTTCATAGCCCAGCAGACTCTGCAAGATCTCTCACACACACACACACACACTTAACAGTATTACAACTATTTTTTTTAAAACAAGCACTCTACACAACATGTTATAAGCCCATTTAAGTCAGAGTATCTGTTATTAAAATAAATGATTCATAATCCATGGCACCCCATGGTCATATATATATATGTTTACATTGTTACAAAATATATATATATATTTTTAAGTTTTTTTCACGATTTGCACAATATTAAGCAGAATTACTTGTTCAACATTAATGATAAGAAATGTTTCTTGAGCACTAAATCAGCATATTATTACATTCGAAAATATATTTAAAAAAATTATTTTAATTTGTAATAAAATGTACAATATTACTGTTTTTACTTTATTTTTTGTTCAAATAAATGTTGCCTGGCTGAGCATAATATATTTATTTCATAAAAAAAATCCAAACCCCAAACTTTTGAATTGTATATAATATACATTTTGTATAAAATAGGCTATAGAATATATAAACTACATTGTGTCACCCATTATTGTGAGTAAATAATTAAATAGAAAAAAGAAGCCAATAAATTTGTTTTATTTTTATATTCTGTTTATAATGTTTTATAGCTAATAGTAATGATAATGATGCTAACCTGACAAACTTGGTACATCGTAAACACAATATTGTTTCCAGATGGACAAGGAAGCTCAACTTTTTACAATCCAATCGATTCCTGCCCTTCCTGTACTTTTACTCTTAAACGCATCAAATTACTGAAGTAAAATGTCTTGATGCAACAATTCAAATGGACTTTGGTACTTTACAGAAGTAGTTTTATAACTCAAATGATACATAAATCGGCCTACTCATTAATAAGTATGAAATGTTGGTTACAGTATAGTCTGCTAATACAAGACAGGACAGAAAAGCCCCTCAAGGAAACTCACGAAGACAGCAGACACTGTCACAAACTGCTCAGGTATGGTTTAATAATGTGTTTTGTGATGCAGGGTTAAGGTCTCAATCTTCCTTAAACAAACTCAATCACAAAATGAACTGAAAAAAAAAGTATAATAAAAAAAGCCACTTTTTGTCATTTGTAATGGTTTTACAACGAAAGAGCTCTGCAGTGATGACGTATATTTAGTATCAACCTGGTTCCCTCAACAAAAAACTGTCATGATAATGATAACTTTTATAAATTTTGAAGACTAACTACTATTTCCGTAAGTAAAAAGCTAAACATACGTTCGAACTACACCAGGGTTACATGACTTTAATGTCACCATCACTAAGCTTCCAATAACTCTTTCAATCTTTACCTAAAATCTACAAGTTAGAAAGTTTGAGTTTGGATAGTTGTTAAATGTCCCATAGTTCGACAACCACCGTAGTCCCATTTAGCCACGTTTTAGCAACCACCTTTTTCAAGACAAGTAAAAGCTTCAAGGGGTGAAAAATCACAAGGGGTGTATTTTATATCATAGGGGGAAAAAAAGCAAAAACATGAAAATATCTTGAGCTTGTGTTAACCACAGATCTTTTCCCAGGCATTTTTTTTTTAACTTTGAAATGCTAACTCGTTTCTGGGTTTAGGCCAACAAAAATATGTCAATACTTTGCAGCACTTTATAATGTCAATAGCATCATTTGGGGGCTTTACCATGCAATTTGTTGTTATATTGTATGTGATTAATTGTGATTAATTCAATTTATTAATCACATCATGCATATCATATAATTAATTTCATTTTAAATTGACTGACAGCTCTCGATTTTTTTGCTTTAAACATTTTAGAAGATGAAATAACTGCCTAGTAAACCTGAAAAACAGAAAACACACACCATGATTTGGGCCCAGTAAAATCAAGTGCAACAACTGACCAAACTTGGCCAGACCAAACTGTCTGGGTGTTCCCTCTCATGAGAGATAGACCGACAGAGATAAAAGAGGTTGATAGCGAAAATAGATAAAGAATGAGAGAGCGAGTGAGAGAGAGTTGCTGCACTAATCTGTGCAAAATGCTCTTGAGAATGTGGAGCTCGAGGGAAGAAGTCTCAAAACACAAGCTGAGACATATGGCAGCCATCATCTTGATTAAACTCTGGCAGCACTTGCCGTAGGATTACAGTGAAACCCTCACAAGACAACTTAATGGAGTGAGAGACATGCATCAGAATCACTCACCCTTCTGTGAAAATGTGTCACTGCTGTTTAGCATGGAATAATTTAATAATGGACTGTTGAAGGGAACGTATTTGCTAGTAATGTCATGTGAGGTCCATCACTTTTCAGCAGCCATTACTCCTGAGTTTTCAGTGTTACATGATTCTTCAGAAACTCATCACAGTTGACATGATTGCACTGCTTAATGCAATAATAACTGTCTTTTTTCAGGATTCTTTGATGAAAAGAAAGATAGCGTTTATTTTAAAGGGATGCATTTCATAATATTTCATAATAAAGTCTTTGCAGTCATTTTGATCAATTCATGCATCCATGCGGCATAATAAAAAAAATAAATAAAAAAAAATTGCTTCCCAAACTTTGATCCCCAACTTTTGACCCATAGTGTAGCCTAAAATATTTATAATATTTTTCTGGTCATGGTGTTACCCAATCTCAGATCTTTGCAACATTTACAGTAATTTAAAAGTAAGATAAATCATTTTCTGCACTATATTCCAGGGCATCATTCCCAGAGTCATGGGGTTAGATTCCCAGAGAATGCATGATAAAATATATTCTTTAAATGAAATGCAAGTAATTTCGGGTAAAAGCATTGACAGTTACACACTTACAATGGAAGTCAATAGGATAAATTCACAAACCCAAACAATTGCATTGTTTCCGCAGACACCGATGATCTGTGTTAATACATTAAGAAATGCAATTGTTTTTAAGCTTTCTTGCGTTGTTTCCATGATATCTAGATATGATTCCAAACTGGAAGGCTTGTTTCAATTTCTTTGTGTAAAATTGGTCTTACTCAGTAAAGATGAGCGTTTTTGTTGTGTCCATCTTGCTGAAGGCAGTAGCGGTCTCCTCTGTGTGAATGTTAAGGAGCAGATGCCCACCTGGCCCACAGAAAAGCCTTTTGGACCAAGAGACACCCATATGTTAGAGGAGATGATTCCTGCCGAGGATCACATACTTTACTGCCACAAATCTTACTGCGAAAAGAGAGAGAGATAGGAGAGAGAGAGAGGAGAGAGGAGAGAGAGAGAGAGAGAGAGAGAGAGAGAGAGAGAGAGAGAGAGAGAGAGAGAGAGAGAGAGAGAGAGAGAGAAAATACATTTATGATAGACTTATTCTGCACTGTATATTCTGTGAATGCACGTTTACTGTTAACCAAACAGCATGACAATAAGGGAAGGCAACTGAAAACAAACAAATAGGAAGCATCCAAGCGATGGGAAAGTCATTTTGCTAATAGGCTGTTGAATCTGCATCTACAGGACAGTTGTTTAATCCAACGAGACATTAATAGGTCACAATTTGTTTTTACAGCACAAAAAGGAGTTCTTGACATCTTAAAAAATGCTGCTGTGAGGACACTTTCCCCCGAGGCCAGATTTCCGAGGAGAAATTGCTGTAGTCTTCAAAACGTCCCTGTTAGCTCTTGTCTACCATCAGCAAATGATCTTAGCTTTGACTTACAATTAAAGACATAATGACAGACTTTATGAAAATAAACATGTAAATAGAGGGACAGAATCTATTTATATCAGCAGATTGCCTTGTAGTGTGGCATCAGCTGAGCAGACAAAACTTAATTCATCTCAACTGGAAATGCAGTTATCTCGGTTTTCTTTGTTTCTTTCTGACAGTGATATTCTGAGCAGCACTTTTACATGTATTATATATAATGCCTTTTTAAACAACACTGGCATAAAACCAGGCCTAGTGGGGGAAAACCGGATCTTAGAACACTATTTTAATCTCAAAGATGATAAATGATGAGATCATGTAGCCAGGATCCATAATTAACATTTGGCCACACCTTCAATAGCAGGTGGATTAGAAATATTTACTGGCCATAACGCTAGAATACACACATAACGCTAGAATACACCAGGGGAGAGCGGGACACAATCTAACACTTTTCGACTTTCTCAGTTAGTGTAAATCCACTTGGGGTTATAAGAGTGTTTTTTCCCACATTAATTTAACACGTCAAGTACAAAGCAGTCTTTTATTATTATTATTATTATTATTACAGTGTATAGTTTTTTCTTTATTTGCCCTGAAAGAATGGAAGTGAAATGTGACAACATTTTTAATATTTCAAAATGAAAAGGAAGGCTTGCTGCGCTACTGTAATTCCCAAACAATCCGGTGCAACCAGGGCAGGACAAGACTCTGGACGAGGACTCTGATGAAGATGTAACTTTACATCGAAACGTTAGTCACTCAAATAAATGGATTACTAAGAAGACTTATGTGTTGCACCGGCGATTTTCCTTTTCAACATTTTTAATATGTTAAGGGCAGGTTGTAACATGACCATGTTACCATTAATTAAAACGTTATCTAATCTAATAACAAATATACAGGACAACAAACTAAAATGTTTTTGCAATAAAATTCAATTTACTTTATAATACTATTAACATTTTCTATTAATTAAAAATAAAAAAATGTTTGAGTTTGACAATGAACACACTACAGTTCCCTTTCGTTGTCACTTCGAGTTACGTGGTGTGACGACGAAATGGGGATTCGCTTAGAAAGCCTATCAACTTCAAGTATTACAAAACGAGCCAATGGCAAAGAAATGCCATGGGTCTGAGGAATTTGCATAGAGTAACTCCGCCCCACCTCGTGATAAGGAAGTATGCTGGCAACACACAGTTATGTTTTTGTTTCGGAGCCAAGAGGTCCTCTTCACTTCCGCAGCCTATTCTCTGACGATCCTCTGGAATCTTCTAGACGAGCAGCTTCCAGTCGGTGTTGGTGTAATGACGTGTTCCAGCGAGTTTCACATTCCTGCCTGCTGATCTGTGCAGTGGTCTGCAGCAGCGTGTGTGTTTCTCCCTGTGTGCTTCAGCACTGCTGCAAGCTTTTCTCTCACAAAAAAAGTGAGTGCGATAGTCTGTTTGTTGTGTTTGGGCTGCGCTCAGAAAGCATTCATTGATCCGTCATGTTCTCGATGCAGGAACATGAGTATAGCAGTGTTATGGTTGAGACTCAATGAGCTCAATAGAGCGAAAGTTCCCTCATCCACACCCCGATCTAATCTCTCCACGAGAGGGAATACTTGGCTGGTGACCAGGGTGACCTGAGGCAGCTGGTGTGGAACAAACCGACGATTTATCCTTGGTCCACACCCCCCTCTAACACATTGCAACCCGTGTGGTTTCCGGATGAGTTCGCTGACCAGTCGCGTTCAGAGGATGCTGGCGGGCCCAGCGGCTCATCAAGCGCCCCGGCATCTATTGGTGCATCAAGGTGAGCTGGAGTCCTCTGGAGATGAGGGTTCGGCTGTGCTGCCACCTCCGGATGTGCCAGCTTGTCGAGTCTGATCCAGAGTTGACAGCTATGCTTTCCCGGGCCGCCACGAGTATCGGGCTTGTGTGGATATCGTCCCTGTCCCGAGTGCTCAAGGCTGACGATTGGTTTTGGGGGTGGTGATCCCAATTCCTTTCTACCCGGACGTGCATGAAGAGGTCAAGAGATCATGGGAGTCTTCTTTGACTTTTCGCACCTGCTTAGTGGCCTCTTCCACCTTCTCTGCCCTCGTAGAAGCTGCGGCCAAGGGTACACTGGGGTTCCCCCATGGAGTGTTCTGTGGCAACACATCTGTGTCCCCACAGCGTCTCCACCTGCCTTGGCGACCCTAAGCACCTCTAAGCAATGCCTGTAGGTTTTTTGTCTACTCCTGTGGCAAAGACCTATGGAGCTGTGGGGCAGGCTGCCACCTCACTGCATGCTCATGCACGAGGGTAGGGCTGATTCAGGGCTCATACAAGAGCTGCGTACCGCCACCGACCTCGCTCTACGAGCGACGGAGGTGTCCGCACGCTCCCTGGGTCAGGTGGTGTCCGCACGCTCCCTGGGTCAGGTGGTGTCCACATGCATGGTCAGACATCTCTGGCTTAACCTGGTTGATATGCGCGAAGCTGAGCGAACCCGCTTCCTCAACTCCCCCATATCCCAGGCTGGCCTTTCGGCGGCGCGAAAAACTCTGCCCGACAGTTCTCAGCCGCCCAGAAGCAGACTGAGGCTATCAAACATTTTCTGACCACGGCTCAGACGCCTCAGTCCGCTCACCGCCTCCCGCCCTACCCCAGCAGTAGCTTTCACCCGGGCCGCGCCGTGGAGGTGGTCGCAGGAAGGCGCCCCAGCCCGCATCAGTCCTGCAGTCTGCCGAACGCCAGGCGATGCGGCACTCCCGTTAAGGGCAGCTCACAGATGGGTTTCAGTTCTTCCAAGAAGTGGTTGCAGGGCCAGTCCTTCCCCCGATGGAGGGCCGGGGGAGAATATCTTCTCTAATGAACTGACATTCCCATCTCTGAGCCCCTAGAAGGCACAGATGGGAGTGCGTGCCGCTTACGAGCCTCACCACTCTCGTCCCCCTCTGTCGCCAGACCCCTGACAGACCAGGCCCCCGTTGAACGCTTGTCCTTCCCTGGCCTCTTCTGTCAGGATGCGGTATATGACCGTGCCCCCACACCGGGACGCTCCGCCTCCCACGTCTGGGCTGGTTATTCTGCCTCGCTGCCCCATCGTGGGTACGTCTGTAGTTCACATGACCCTACTGGTTCAGTCTTGGAGCTTTCCAGTCTGTCCCACCGGCTCATGAGAACCATCTGGCTCAGCTATGCGATTCAGTTTGCACGGTCTCCTCCCCGCTTCCGGGGAATCCGCTATACCGTGGTGGGTGGCAAAGCCCCTGTCATGCGTGCGGAGGTCGTCACCCCACTGGCGAAGGGTTCGATCGAGACCACCCCTCCAGCTGAAATGAAGTCCGGCTTCTACAGCCCCTACTTCATTGTACCTAAGAAGAGTGGTGGGTTATGACCAATCATGGACCTGCGCGTCTTGAACCGTTCCCTTCTCACGCTTCCGTTCAATGCGCATGGCCAACAAACGCCTTTTCGAATGTGTGCGGTCACAGGATTGGTTTGCAGTGATTGACCTGAAGGACGCCTACTATTTTTATGTCTCCATTTTTCCTCGAAAATCCCCTCGGCACGGATGCACTGGCGCACAGGTGGCCGCGGGGCCTCCTAGTTTCAATGTGGTTTATTGGATAGTGTGCACACTTTTCAACATGCTAAGCGTATTACATGATTATCACCATTAAAAGTTAAATATCATTGCTGCTTTTTGCAGTGCAAAATTAGTTTGGAAAGAAAACTACGTTTTCATCAGTTATTTTATCTACGGGTCGCTATATTTCTTACAGATTTCTGCTCATTCCAAATCAAATACAAACAGCACTGTAAGATTAGCCTACATTTATTTGAATGCAATGCATTTGTGAGAGAGCGATTGCGTGTGTCAATAAGTGTTACCTGTTTAAAATGTGCTTTCACCCGATCCAGCCCGATCTCATGAAAGTCTGTATCTATAGTGCACATTTTTTCTTGTACAATTTATACGCCAAAATTTTTTGGCGTGCAGATGATACACAGTTTTTTTTTTGCCACTTTAATTTTCTATATAGTGTTGATATGGAAATAGTAAAGTTTTGTCATGCTAGCATGTATGGAAATGTTTAAACGTGTTACAACTAGCCCCACGTTACGTTGTGCCTAATCTCAGCCTCCCTTCAGGAGTTTCGAAGTCGCAATCTTTAACGGCCTGCCTGGAAACAAATGCTGTGATGCCAGAACTCCTTGTGGAAGAAGAAAGCCGTTGTGTTTACAACTGTGACAATGAGCGCTTACCAGGATTAATTAAACGCTGGATTTTCAAAAGTAAGTTTACGGCTCAATTGTTGCAGTAAACTTGCACAACATTCTTGAATGAATAATTAATTTGTTAGATGCACACCGGTCAGTTATTGTAGGGACGTCGACATTATATTGCCACGCCCCTAAACATGACAATGGAACAAAACAACCTGTGATTGGTTGCATTACATGTCAGTCAAACGTCCTCCTGGGTGGTCCTTGGCCAAGAAAAGCTACGATAGAGCCCTGACCTTCTGCCATCAGTCTGAAGGTCTGTCTATGCGAGACTACGTTGTGCCCCGCTCACCCCTACATGACTTTTGCCCAGATTTGCAGTCTGGACAAGTCAATGTTTCTGAAAGTCATAGCCAGGTTTCAGATTTCACAGGAAACTACGTTAATGAATGATGATCACAGACTCAGATTTTTGTTTAAAAAAAATAGATAATTTGTTTTTCATGTTTTCAATCATCATGTTTTGAGCCGATTTTAGAACACACATTGTTTTATTTATGTTCGAAAAGACTGGTAGTGTGTGATCCTTAGTCACTCCGTTATTGCCAGGTTTTCTCTGTAATCATTTTCTAAGTTGGCAAATGTATGATGCCCAGTGTTTTAAAAGTCATGTAGTGTATTCCAGTCTTTCCACTGTAAAAATTATATTGAATCAATAAATATAAAATTATTCTTATTTTACACTTTTGTCCCTATGGAAACTTAGGCAAAAATAGGCACTTTTTCCCCCATCATGATTTGACCCATCATGATTTCGTTCCTCACATTGTTTTCCTGAGGTAAAAGTTAATAGAAGACATGTGAGTCACGACTCACGACAGATGTATTATTTAATATTTTTATTTTAAGTTCTCTAAAAGCAGGTAAATAATAATTATTATAATGTATATTTTTGTATAAATGTGGTATCACTTTTTTTTCAAAACTATGTAAATTAAATTTAGCCAGGATCATTCATTTATGTTAAAGGTGCAACATTATGTTAATGAATGTGTGATTAAACATGTAAAACATTTTAATTTGGTTACTGCACTTCAGATAAACAATGGCGCAAACCTTGTCCGCTAAATCAAAGGGTTTGAAGTGTAACATATTAACCCGTCCCTGCATCGGGATCCCCCATTTTTCCATATGAATATGAAAGGCTTATATCTGCTCCATGACTCTAATTCCCTCTGTCTGTTTGACTGATCCCTAGAGACAAGTTGTTGACCTGTGGTAACATTGTGATACACGGCCACTAAGCCACGTGGCTCCAGCAGTCTTTCCATACTCACTGGATGATGAGAGACGGGGAAGGCAGAGAGAGAGAGAGAGAGAGAGAGAGAGAAAGAGAGAAAGAGAAGAGGCTGGGGATAAAGAGGAAGAGAGCGACATCGTTTTATAAGCAAGTTACCATGAAAAATTTGTTAGCAAAATATTTGCACAGGAGTGCGCTCTGTGCTGGGTAGATAACCTATCTGTGTTTGACTTTAGCTTCCCATGCTCTAAATACTCATCTTCTGCCTGTTTGGCTTATTGATTAGTTTGGCAAGAAACTAGGCCTCTCTAGCAGTGACCAAGGTCAAATGACACACATTTAACTCACTAATGCTCAAACTTCTGTTCTCACACACACACATACACAGCTACACAAGAGGCATTTATGCTACCAACACAAAAATAGCTATTTTAAAGCGACATTATCTAGAGCGTTAACGCAGTTCTCAGCACCATCAACCTGATGTCTCCAACTTTGAATCGAATATCTTTCAAACTATCCAGTCCCACCCAATCTGATGGCCTCCCTTTTCTCAAGCCATGCAGACTAATGCGATGTGCAATTAAAAAAGATCTATTGAATCTTTCTGCCGGCGATGGCCTCATCTCATCGCACTGTCCCGCACCCAGAGTGCACCGAGTGGGGAAAAAACACCAACAACTTCCGACCTCAAACTTCCTTCTGATTGCTCTGGGGCGGTAGCAGAGGGAAGTTAGTGTTGTCGTGTTACCCCGTACACGCTGTTCATGCGATTAGCTGTCTATTCTTTAATTAGTCCTGGTGGAGTATGCGGGCAGAAGGCACTCATTCCTCCCCCTGATCGATGGTATTGAAATCTGAAGGTTATTTCGGGGGCGTTGGGCCTCAGATTGTCGATGTCATTCCCATCACATGTGCATTGCCCCTAAGCCTTGTTCTGGACTGGAAGCGTTAGCGAGCAACAGTGCGACAAAAAGGTCCTTAATTCTAAGCACTTTGATTAACCTCTGCCAGCAAGGACTTGTCCGAACTGACTTGACGTACCCATGTGACGCCCTATTATTAGCCCGTATCGAGCCACAGCACACTACCAACCCCTCAACTGGCGCTCCCTCCCAACAACCACCCCCCAACCTCTAAGTTTGTCCTTATGTAGATGTATACATATCTGCCTACTTGCAGTAGGGGAGCGGGCACATGACCTCCCATTGTGAGGAATACTTGGCACGTGGCCCCGCTCCTCAGTTAGAAGCATTGTTCTGTTGCAGAGGAGAGTGACACTGCTGGAGAAGATACTCGCTGACATTTTCGACTTTTTAACCACCATCAGCCCATTAATCAATGGCCGCATCTGTTTCAGAGGGAACGGGAGCGAGGGAGAAAGATAGAGGGCGAGAGAAAGAAAGGGAAATGGGGGGAGTGAGAGAGAGATGCCCGTGTAAATACACTAGCGCTAATCCAGCCAGACAAACGTGTGGAGGAGCTGAGAGAGAGAGAGGGTTTGACTTTGACTTGCGCTGAGAGGGGGCTTGTGTCAGTTCCACCTTTGCTTTATCTCATCAGCTCAGTATTAGCACATTGCATTTGCCACTCAAGTGTTTAGCATATATGTAAATTTTATAGCCCTCGACATGTTTGTCCCTGCTGACAGCCATGGAAATGTTTGCCCATGAGTTTGTGTGTGTGTGTGTGTGTGTGTGTGTTGGACATTCACTTTTTGGGGAAGTGCATCTGAATGATGCTCTGCAAGGTGTGAATGTGCGTGTGCGTGCGTGTGTGTCCGCTCTTGGGTGTTAGTTTCCGTATGCGCTCTGATGATAAGCGAATGAGAGCTCCCTACAATAGAACACTTGAGTATCTGAAGAAAAGGGAATTGTGTTGGACACAAGATGGCGTGAACAAAAATCCGAAGACACCTTCTTTTGCTTTGAAAGGAATCTGCATTCATTCAAAGGGTTCTTTCTTCTTTAGGTACAATGGTTTGAAATTTCCTGAGCAAGTAGGCCTCTTCTTTACCCTTCAGTTGTAGAAGCAAGAGTGTTTTGTAGGTGCGAGACACGGGTGACCTTTCTTTGATAGTCGCTGTGATATACGATGGGCCTAAAAGAATAGTCTGTTCCATGCTTTGCATTCAGCTGGCATGAGGGCTTTTTTCCCTGCTGCAAAAGCCACCTCATAATGTTTTTTAATTCTGTTCTATTTTAAGAGCATTACAGCATTCTATTTTAACATTGTCTGAGGATCGCACCACACATTCTCTGTTAATGACCTTTACTGAAAGGCTACAGGAAACATACAACATTTTTATGAAACTTCTTTCATGTTCACAGTAGATTTGTTAGTTGGTGTATACTTAGTAATATTAATACATAAATAATGCAACTTAAAGATATGTGTTGATTTGGCTAAATAACATTTCCAAAGACATACAGTAAAATATTCCCATGTTATAAAATAATACACCCCATACCCCTCCTCAAAAATACTAATTATTTATAGGATTTTGTCTCTACACTGTTCATACAGTATAATATGGTCCTGCACATAATATTTTGCATTAAGCACAGACTTTGACAAAATATCTCTAATCAAGCACTGGAAGACATGGATGAATTTCCAGCATTCCTGTTACGACATTTGGGAGCCTCACTACAAATGGTGTCATCATGTGCTAGCATTTGTATTGGGGGCAAAATGTATTTGATGGAGATTGTGATGTCATTTTGAGCATTTTGATATGACTACTATGGTTATGGTTATCTGTCATTTCAATCAGTCACTGTGGCATGAATTGATAATCAGCATCTGAGAGTGTCATATATCATGTCCAGCAATTGTGATTGTGTGTAAATATATTTATACTGACTCTCTCCAGCATTAAGTTTAAGTTTATGTAAACCAGGGTTTGGGAAAATCCAGAATAAAATTGAATGGGTTACACCCCACAGGAAGTTAATTTACCTTCTGGGAGAATAAGTAAGTATGTCTGTCTTTCTATCCAACCATTCATCCATCAATCTATTCATGTTCTTTTGTATTTTTTCCATTGAGCTATTTAGTCATCTTATGTCTCTAGAAAACAGAAAACATGAGTTGATCACTTTGTGGGTCATAAATGGCGGAAGTCTCTGGAGATGGATTTAAATCCTTGAGATTGTCCATGCTTGACAATCCTCTCTTAAACCTTCCCAGATGTTAAAAGCATATACAATGTCACAAAGAAACAAGGCCTTTTCTTTATTCAGACTAGTTGGATCAGTTTTTTTTTTTTTTGCATTATAGGCAATTGATTTCTTGGCTTTTCATGCACACCAAAGAAAATTCTATGTGGATTAATTTTTTATTTGAACCATTTTCCTTGTAGAAATATCATATTATCAGAAAAGAAATGGCACACATGCAAATGAACTATGGACCCTTCAATGCATTGAACAAAGCTGAAAGAAGGTTTGGGTTTGAAAGTTTGAAAGAAATGGTACTGTAAGAGAAATGTTAAAAAAAATTGTTTTGAATGTGACATTCCACTGCTAAAGAGCCTGCTTATTAACAACATGCCTGGGATTTGGTGCCTTTTCAGAAAGGTAGTCTACTAAATGGGTCTCAGGACACAACACTGTTAACTACTGTCCTTGTGAAAATCTGCACAAAAACCACTTCAGCATCTTTCCAGTTGCAAAATATCTACTTGCAATTTAGTTTATGGAAACATTTCCAAACCCTCTGTCCTTCATTGGTCAGAGAAACAGATAGCCATGCCCTATACTCAAGCCATTGGTTGGTCAGGATGGTCAGGATATTCAAACAAACAGAGAAATGTTTTGATACCGCCACAGTGTTTACACTTTTTTCTAAATATCTTTTACCTTTAGGTCTCTACATCTTAAGCTGGGATAGGAGAAAGTATTTCAACATTTTAAAGGGCACCTATTATGGCATTTAAAATGTTCCTAATATTGTTTTGGGAGTCCCCAACAACAGTTTTACATGCATGCAATGAAAAAAAAAATGGAAAAAAAACGTAGAATATGCATTTATTTTTACCTGATTTGCTCACCGACTCCCAAATGATTCGTTTAACTACTCATTTTTCCAAATCCCTCCTTTGCGTGACGCTAATCTGCAGTGATTGGTCAGATGACCCCGTAACTTACACAACACACACAAATACTTATTGAGCATGCTACAAAACACATAAAAGCAACAGTTATTAATAATACTTACAGGTTGTGATTCGGAGGAGGAAGCTGATCCAAATAAACTTGGTACTGAACCTTCCTTCAGTATCAACTGAATCGCGAATCCACACTTGAAAGCTTTATGTTTGTAAAGCAATCGTCATTAAAATGCACACAGCATTTTAGAACACAGCACAAGGTTCGGGCTATACTTGTGTGGTATAGTTGTAAATATAAACTCTAGCCGCTGATTCTTGACATGCTCGTCCCTGGGCAGTGAAAAAAAAGGTTGCTTTTGATTCGCACTTCAGAACACAACGTCTTGTTTCAAGTTTTTTCCTGGTGTCTGCGAGCAATGAGTGGGCGCGCCCAGTTTGATAATTTTTCGTCTTGATGTCACAACGAAAAGGAAAATGACTCATTGGAAAACCGATTCATTAAATTGACTCAGAGTCGACTCATACTTTTGAGAGACAATAACTTTTTTTTCGGTGAACTTTCATATATAAAACTTTGTTGTTTTTTCGATGTTTTTGTTCACTTAGATCTATGTTACACACTACATGAAAGGTAATTTTCAAAATTCCATAATAGGTGCCCTTTAAAAAATACCTTTAAAAACAAAGTTATGTATATAAATGTAGATTACAAGTGTTTATATTGGTGTTTAGAATATAAATCACTGTATTAACAGTTACATTTTCCTTGAGGTCCTCTGATGGGGGATGAGCATGAAGTGTACACAGAAACCTGCAAGCATTGGTTGCGAATACATCATTGCTAATTGCCTAAACCATTCAGTGCCAAACCTATTGAATGTAATCATGCTGAAGCACTCGGATTCAACATCCTCAACAGGCACAGTTATCTGAATTTCTCTTTATAGCCACAAGCCTGACAGCATGTTTGAGTCGTCTAGGTGTGAGTTCATTCTTCGTCATTTCTTTTGGAGGTTTAGAACATCATGATCAAGTGGGATAAGGACGAAGAGAAGGAGTGATTACTGGAGATCACAGGCCCCGTTTAAAAGAAGGATTATGGCTCAGAGCAGTTTACACTCTTCTGCTCTCGACTCAATTTCTCAAGGCTCTGCTAATGATTGGACTTACACTCAAGGCCACGCGTCGGCAGTTACACTATCCAAACATACACACAGAGACACGTGCGTGCACACGCCACATTTATTAATAGCCGAAACAGCTGCAGATCCTCTGGCTCACACCCGAGGAGAGGAATTCCCAGTATTCAATGGACAGAAGTGTGTTAATCTGTGATTCTTCACCATAGGCAGAAGACAGATGGATTCCTTCACTCTTTCACTTTTCTCTGCGCGTGCGAGGGGATCAGCTAGCAAGAGGCGCGGGTATCCACCGCTAATTAAAGGTGGTGGGTGGGAATTGGAGGGATTGCTGGACAGATGGACTGCCTTCACCAAGGAGCCAGGGATCTTTGAACCCAGACTATGGAGCATATTTAATTAAAGCTCTCCAATTGTCCCAACGGCATGGAGATTTTTATGTGAGCATTGACCTCATTGTCTTTCTCAAGTTTCAGTATGATCTCAGATGTGTTGACTTCTCATGCAAATAAAACAGGCCTACTGTATCCATTAAAGTGTTGCATATGCATATGCAGTCTTTTAACCCTGGGTTAAGGGCCATTTTAACCATGGGTAAATCAATAAGCATTGAAAGCAGGTTAGCATTACTTTTTGAGATGCTAACCCCCTAGAAAAAAAGAAAGAAAAAAAAATCACAAGCTGTGTAGCTATGTTTCAGTGTCTAAAAGGATAAATGTTAAAGATCTCAAACATTGCCTGTTATTGGAGTGACAACACGTGCTTGTCACATGCTGTATTTGTCATCTTAATGTTTTAAAAATTATAAGAAATGAGAGGGAAATCTAAAAAAAAATCAATTATGGTATTATAATACAAAAACTGTGAAACAAATGTATGTATTTAAATATAAATGTATTTAAGTTGGGTATCAATGAAACAATGAAGTAAAGATTTTCATCTAGCCAATCACTGCTTGCTAAATGTCCAGCTATTTCATATTTTATTCATCTGAAAGTAGGACTAATTGATAGAAACTTAAAATAAATCATTCCTGTCCCTGAGCAAATAATTCTTCACTGATATTGAAAATATAACAACTTTCACCTTTCCTAACTGGTGTTTGGTTGCACATTAGTAAACCTGCTGAACCTGTTTCTAACGAAGCCCTTTTGTTTACTGCACCACGACTGACGGCCAAACACATAACTCTGGTTTATATTAGCTCCATTGTTCAGCTAGTGGAAAGGAAGTGAAAGTTTTCTGCCATCGGGTAAGAGCTTTTCAAACTGACCCCCATTTACTTGCGCTCACACCATTACAGGTGTAGAGAGGGTAAAGAAAATCAGAACGCCGGGGGTTGACATCCAACCTCTAGATACCAGGCTAATCCATCTATTCCAACCTCATTCTCTCCCTGAATTATCACCTTTTGACATCATTTTTTAAAATCTGCTGTCAAAGGAGTGTGGGTTGCACATTACGGGGAGGATGAGGAGTAGAAGAAGAAGAAGAAAGAGCGAGCGAGAGAGGGTGAAGTGGGTGGGGGAATCTCCTCTTAAGTCCTCAGCCTCAGTTATGATTAATGACCCAATGCACCTCAAAGTTCATAAACTTCCCAACCCGCTGATAGTTTATACAAGCTAAATGATTTATTTCCAGCGCATGCCAGGCTGCTCATTCCATGTGACGGATATTTCCAGAGTCCTTGTATGAGGTTGCATCTTGGAGTGAAACAGCAAACCTTATGAGGGTAATATAGTGGTAGATCTATATTATATAGATCCCCCCCACTTGTTAGAATTCAGCACAGATTTCACCTGATGTATGTGACAACACCATGACAAGATGCCACCATGTCACATTTATGTGATATACATAGTAGATGTAAAAATAAAAATATCTTAGAACTAGTTATTAACTTTAGGTTGGGTGGCTCCCAACTATCAGAGCTATCTAAAGACTTGGAAATGTCCTATCAGGCCTTACATACCCCACAGATACCTAGCGCTCCGACTGCCTCCCTCTCATTTAATGACCGTTGGAGGAATCTGTCGTCTTCCCCGCTAAATGCCTCCGATAGCTCCTCTCCACGCTGGAACCTACGCGTCTGAGGGATCTCTCGAACACCTGTCACCCCAAACAGCAGCATTTTCTGAGAGCGTTCTCCATCACTGTCACCCTCCCATCACCTGCTTACTTTACCTTATCCCCCTCTCCTTTCATTCATCAACATTTTAGGTGCTGCCTTTGACAAGGTCACATCTATTGCTTGGATCGTACATCATATTTATACTAGGGTGCTGACAAACCCTGTGATATTGGACGGCGCTTATTTGTCTATTTACATTCTGAGGTTGTACATGGTCTAAGGAACATTGGAAAGCAAAGGAAAGTGCAGATGTATGAGGTGATTTTAAGGGAGAGTTTTACAGAGTTGAATGACTCTTGAAGGAAAAGGTTAACTGCCTGGCCAGATGTAGTTTTTGTGTTTTGACAGTCTTTGACAGGCTATTGGTGTTTGGAAGTAGACTGACCTTCATATACTTTTAGGCACAATTATCCAACTAGTTTGATTCAACTAACTCTACGACATGGATTCATTGCACATGGTTGTGCTGGAGTCATAGGTAGAGTTTGGGGGCCGCCCCTCCTGTGGCCAGAGCCCTTTTTTTTGAGCATGTGAAAAAAACCTCCAAATAAGACTCATGATTTTCAATGATTTATATGGTTTACTAATGACTAAACAAATATCCGATTACTATATTTAAACACCAATTGCAAAAGATTTCTGGGGCATGATTTAATGTGACAGGATCTCCCTGTATCTTCATGAAAAAGATATGTATATACACAGTATACTAATATAGATGAGGTATATGAGTCTTTATTATTAATATTAACAATGCACTTTTTCTCGATTTCATCATACCGTTTTGAAAGAAATGTGGCAAAGAACCATTTCAAAATTAACTGCAAAAACTTGAAGAAACCAGTTACAGGATCTAAAGAAAAACACTTTACCTAATACAACTATATATTAATCGACTAAATAAAAATAAGACTACAAGACACTACACACTACAGTTTTGATGCATCGACTTCCATTCATAACCATGCAAATTCAGAAGACAAGAAGCTAATGTGAAGACGTTCTGCAACTTTAAAGCTGCAGGTTTGCAGTGTTGAAGGAAATAGAGAAGATTTATAAAAATGTACTGTTAAATGTGCCACAGAGCGTGACGTCATATCTCAATCGGTGCATTGTCCGAAGGAATATGCGCATGCTCCAAATCTAGTGTAACCGTGGCTTAAAAGTTACTGAATGATTTTAAACAAATGCCCATGTGCAGCTGTTTCCTGAAGAGCGACCTGACTATATAAATGCTGTGCACCGACTGGAATAATTAAATTGTAGAATATAATTCTGCTAAATGTTCAGTTCTAACAAAACATTCAATAGCAACATGACATATCAGGGCACTCTTCAATTAATGCCTTAATGAAGTCTCCATTTAAAATAATTGGCTTGGAATGAATCGCTTAGTGCTGATAGCATGAGTCTTTGTCCTAGTTATGATTTCCCTTTTTGTTTTTCTGATGAGTGTCAGAGGTCTGTGTGTAAAATAAGATCCTATCATTTGTTCTCTATGGAAAAACCTGTACATATCCCAACTCCGACAATGTCTCGGAAAAACGACATTGTTATTTTTATGATTATTAATTGTACTTTGCCTTTATAACAAAGTGGAAACAATTGTGACATGACCCAGGGCCAGGCTTTAAAAAATAAATAAAAATAATATATATATATATATATATATATATATATATATATATATATATATATATATATATATATATATATATATATATACACACACATACACATATATACATACATACTGTACTCTATACTAAGTTTGGGGTCTGGAAGATTTTTTGTTTCTGAAGGAAGTCTCTTGTTCTCACCAAGGCTACATTTATTTGATCTAAAATACAGCAAAAACAGTAATATGGTCATGGTGAAATATTATTACAATTTAAACTTTTCTATTTGAATACATTTTAAAATGTAATTTATTCCTGTGATGGTAAAGCTGAATTTTAAGCAGCCATTACCCCAGTCTTCAGTCAAACGATCATTCATAAATCATCCCAATACGTGGATTTGCTGCTCAAAAAACTTTTCTTATTAATATAAATGTTGAAAACAGTTGTTCTGCTTAATATTTTTATGAAAACTGTATTTTTTTTGTAGATTCTTTGCTAAATAGAAAGTTCAAAAACAGCATTAAGGTGTAGTTAAAAAATCCACCAGCAGGGGCTAACTGGCCAGTTCTAACCAACAAAATCTTGACCATTTATCAAGATCTTATCAAAATCTTGATCATTATTGAAACTTTGCGCTTTGTACACATACACACTTGTACACGAATCAAGCAGAATCACTCTTTCTGAGAAAACAGGAAGAATCTCAGGTAGGAAAGAGACATTTTTATTCTTTCCCGATCATCAAGGTCATAACTTTTCACTGTTGCTCTCTAAGACAGTAAATGTTTAAGACAAAAAAAAAAAAAAAAAACCTTGCAAGGGTTGCATCAGTATGTGACAAAAATAAAGATAGGAGATAGAGGGATAGAATGCTGAGAAAATGCGTTTATCATCCAACAAAATCACCTACAAGGAACCATTATTTATTTGTTTGCTTTAATAGCATAGCTGGGCTAAGCTGATGGCATGACAGCCTGCTAAAGCAAACGGAAAACAGAAATGTCTCATGGAAATAGTTTTCAGCAGTTGGACTGAACCTTTCGTGTTGGCAGCATCCCAAGCCTAACTGCTGTTTTTTAATCACAGGGGAGTTTTGTCCTCATTGTCAATGACCTGACAACACACACCCTGAAACAGCAGCCACATCTCAAGAAAGGATGCAGCTGCTTGTGAAGGAATTGCAGGCTTCACTAAACACAACCCAACCAGTATTTCACAGGAAATCTATCAAGCACAAGACAAACAGAGCTTTACCAGAAGTAGTAGTTCACACTCTAGCAACTAGAAATGATGGTCCAACACTGAATCAAAGATGAATGAGCTGAAAGGATATGACAAACAGATGAGAGTGGTCTGCATTTATCACCAAGGTTCTCACCTTTTGCCCCTATTGTGCCATAGAGAGCCAGGACTCAATCTAGAACTGTTCCGAATGATTCCAATGAAGAAAACATGTTTCTAGAAAAATCAGCATGGGCTCCTTAAACCTGCTCCAGATCAGAATAAAGTAACTTCACAATGACCTAACAAGAGCATAGCAAGGTCAAAATTTGGCTGCTTAGGCCAAACAACAAACTACTGGAGATCACAAAAACAACTGCCTTGGACGAGTGCCTGTGTGAAAGGCTACAGATTTTATTGGTCATCAATCCTGAAGAGAAATAATGCAGAACCTGGAAAAGGATTAAACTTTGGAAAAGAAGTGCATGTGTCGAACGCCTGTGTTCATTAACGCTATCAAATGGAGCATAATTTTAAAGGCTGTGTGTTCGCATCAAAACTGAAGTACACTTTGGGCTTAATGTTGCCTTCACGTGCTTTTGCATATCTTAAATATGAGTTTCCAAGTTAAACATTGGACATGAAATTAATGCCCTCTCAAGTCGTATTCTTTATTAGTTTTTTCACACCAGCTACATCTCCTTGTCTTATAATAAAGTAATGCATATTTACATATGTGAATAATCATTTGAAGTGTATTGTGCAGCGAAAATAGCCTGTATTTGCCAGAAATTCCAGAATGGTCAGCAAGCTATATAGATAGCTAGATATTCCTTTAATAAGATTTTCTCAAGAATAGGCAAAAATAAACCTGGTTTCCTCAATGATTCCAGTTCTTTCCGACAACAAAGCACTTGAATGCGACAAGCTCGTAATCACGAGTTCAGAACTGGGAAGTAGGAAATTTCCGATAGCACATTAAGGCAGCATTAGTCTCATTCTATATATATTGCATTCAAAATCTGAATAAATGACTCGTATATTAATTACGTTATACAGTAAAAAAAAAAAATTCTCTGTTTTAGATGTTCGTACAGTACTTCATGTTCCATTGATTCAACATTTATTTATCCTAGCTAAAATAAAATAATTTTATTCACAAATTTAATGTGTGAATTACTGTTCACTTAAATTATTAAATCATTTATATAGCTAGCTACTAATATACAGTTTCTTAGACTCTTCTTATTCTTATACCATTTATGCCAAAGCCAGAATGTGACGGTACAAAGTCACTTTTGATGTTAAAGTATGTTCTCAAAACTACTAGTCGACAAAGACAGCCATGTTGTTTGGTTTTTGGCCAGTTTCCTGTAATAACAGCCAGTTACGTCATCATACGGCTGCCAAGACTAAAAGAGTTTCACAGACATCCCAGCATAGCACCAGCTTCGGCTCCAACCTCATTATAGTGGAAAAGTGGTACTTGTATTTCACTGTGTGATTAGCTATGATGTGATGTGATTTGGAATATTACATCTTGTTAAATGAAGAGCATATTTACGTACAATGTGAATGAGTGCTCTTGGAGCAGCTGGGGGAGGAGAAGGTGTGATGGTACGGCCCCAGCTGTAGTGACCTGTCTGTGCTGATCGCCTGCAGCAAGCCTGAGGGCGCTGAACGCCTGAAGGAGGTCCTCAATGAACAACAAGTAAATAAAAGATATGAGGGATGTCAGAGCCACAAAGGCCATGGCCATCAGGTAGGAGACTGAGACTCCCCTGTGAAACAATACAAGCATCTACGACACAAACCAACAACTCTTTACTTCGTAGAGAGACCTTTTTCTTCTCGCCCATCAAGTATAATACTGGTTTACAGATGCACTGTGATACCAGGTAACATTCAGGGCTAAAACATCACATATTTATCATTAATTATGATCAAAGCATATCAAAATGACTTTGTATACCAGACCAGTCAGCTGAATGTGTGCTAAAAACTGTAGCAAGGTGTTTTGGTTAAATGAGGGATAATGTTAAAAATCCAAAAAGAGTGATCAAGATTCCGACAAGGAGATTTGTAAAATATATATTTTACAACTTCCCATTCCACAGAAAAACTATTCATTACAATATACATTTTTATGTATATCCATCAAAAGTTATATGCTTGCCATATACCAACCCAGACTCGTTGGGAAAATGTGCTTGCTGGCGACATTTCTGCAAAACTGCATTACGTTGCTTCTTGCACGTTTCAAGACATTTTTCAAAGTGAAATGTCCAGTGAGCGGTGCTAAAAACATGCTCAGTCAGATTTATCGGAAACAGATGAGTGTGAATCTGGCAATGTTTTTATTACACTGGATGTATTGCTGCAGTTCGTAAATTAAACATACTGTGAGTGTACAGTTGTGGTCAGAATTAATGAAATCAAAAATGGCTGTAAAAAAATAAATCTGCATTGTTTATCCTTTTTTTTGTTGTTGCAAAAATCTAACCTTTCATTGAAGTAAAATAATTGAAAGTGGGGGGGAATATCACATTATGAAATAATGTTTATCTCCAAAACACGTTGGCCACAATTATTGGCACCCCTAGAATTTTTTACAAGTAAAATATCTCTGAAGTATATTCCCATTAATATTTACCTTTTTTTTAGTGACTAGGAACATGAAATTTTCAAGGAAACACATAGGCCAAATTCCCTTAATCATCCATCACAAGGAGTAAAACCAAAGAATATAGTTCTGATGTGCATCAAAAGATTGTTGAGCATCACAAAATAGAAACTGGCTGTAAGAAAATAGCTAAAGAATTAAAGTCCTCGTGAACCGGAAGTTGCAACCGACTTTTCTCCAGCGTTGTGACGTATTTCCGAGAGAAACGGAATACTAAATGAGGCAAAATAGTGGGCATGGCTTTTTTTTTCCAACTAGCACCTGATTGGATCCAGAAAAGTAGGTGTTTCTAGTAGCCTGTCTACTGTCAATTGGACGGGCGTGGTTACGGATGTTAAGCAGACACCCAAACCGTCAAAACTACGTCATCAGGGAAGGTCCTCCAAGGCAGAGGGGAAGGGCATTTTCAGACTTTGATTAAAGATTACGAAGCCAAAAAATGTTTTTGTGTGGATTGACTTACACGGATGAATTGTTCACCACAAAACGATCAATTTAGGCAAACAAAGTGAGTATGGTCAATTTTGATTTCATGGGGACTTTAAAAATCCCCATTTTGACCATCAGGGCAATAATTAAGAAGTTCAATAATTAAGGGCAATAATTAAGAAGAAGTAAAGATGTTACGAATCTGAAAGGAAGAGGACGTGTGTCTATATTGTCTTGATGCACTGTGAGGAGTAAAGTTTTGAGTGGCCAAAGACTCTCCAAGAATCACAGATGGAGAATGCAGAGATTACTAGAGTCTTGTTGGGGGTCAGAAAGGCTAAACAACCCCTACAATCACCACATGTTGTTTGGGAGGGTTTCAAGAAAAATCCTCCTCGCTCCTCCAAAAATAAATCCAGCATATTCAGTTGTCAGACATGACTAGAACTTCAAAACGGACTGGATTCTATGGTCAGATGAAACAAAAAAAGGGCTTTTTGGCAGCAAACCCACCAGATGTGTTTGGTGCAAACAGGGATATAAAGTACCTCATGCCTATGGTTAAATATACTGCTGGATCTTATGTTGTGGGCCTATTTTTTTTGCTGGATGTCCTGGACATCTTGTTCAGATACATGGTATCTGATTTAAAAAAATCTAAACCTGACCGCCTCTGCTAGAAATCTTATAATTATGGGCCGTGGTTGGATCTTCCATCAGGAAAAAGGTTCAAAACAAACATCAAAATCAACGCAAAAATGGGTAACTGAGCACAAAATGAAGCTTCTGTCATGACCGTCTCTGATCTCTTGTCAATTGTTCTCCAAACTCATCCGGCATTATAGGAGAAGACTGAGAGGAGCGGTTATCTTGCCAAAAGGAGGTTGCAAAAAGTATTTAATAAGGGAGCCAATAATTATGGCCAGCGTGTTTTGGAGAAAAGCATTTATTTCATAATGTGATTTACCACCCACTTTCAATTCTTTTACTTCAATGAAAGATTAGATTTTCTTTGATTTCTTGAATGAAAGATCAAAAGGATAAACAATGCAGATTTATTTTTTACAAACATTTTTGATCATATTTACCAGGGATGCCATTCATTCTGACCACAACTCTACCACCTACACTAAATCATATTCTAAACATAACCGATAGGGCCAATAAAAGAAAATGTCAGAGAAAAAAAAACGCATTTGCTAAAGCAACCATGCCATTTTAGCCCACTTCTACAAGTCTTTAAGCGGTTTTATTGTGATTTGTGTTTGATGGGACTCGTAACCAAGCACTCCACATTGCAAGTGCTGTACAGGTGAGCTAACAAGCAAGTTTACTACAGTAGAATAGCCATACATATGAAGCTGGTTATGTGATGGAAATGTTTCAGTTTAAAAGTCATGCACTAGTAAAAGTGTTTTGAGGTCATAAAATAGTATTGTGCCAGGAACCGTGCAAAAATAAGTCTTTATGAATCGATAATCTAATCATAATTAATGGGAAAGGGAATAAAAGATGTTGGTGTTTTACTGCCACTAGTGTTTAGCTTGACACTGCAGTGAATTTAAAAATGTACTTTTTAACCAACAAGCTTATGTTAAAACACAACACTAAATTTATACATAATTTTATACATTTATACAGAATATAGCCTACAGTTTTAAGTTGCAAAACAGTGCAAATGAAACCATCGTGATCCAGTTAGGTGTAATTGTAGAAGAAGAAAAAAAGGGACCACGACTGACCAATCATTATCAGGTATTTCAGAGACTCATAATAACAGCCTTTAGTTTGTCATACCAAGATCATTCTCAAAGTGACTAGGGGCAGTGGTCACGTTCTTAGCCTTGCCTTAGTGTTCACAAACAACTTAGTGTATGCTCAGTCATGCCCTATCATCTCTGATCTACACTGCAGAGGAGCGAGGCGTGAGGTTTTGCATTTACTTGGTCCCTCCCCCATTAACTTCAGTTAAGTAACTGCGTCAGTCGTAGCGCCTTAATTACTCTTGTCCTTTACAAATTAACAAACTCATTTCTTTCCCAGCATAATAACCAGATGCCCCGTAAGAGCTTCTGTCACCTCAATTCGGTTCTAATTATCTCAATTTCCCCGTAAATCATTTTTATAGGGGCAGTAAAGCAGTGTAATGCTGTTGGCAAGCCAAGACAAGGCATTTGATGGAACAAATCATGTGAAAGGTGTGTCAGTCCCGGCTCTTGGAAATCAAACTGCTAAATTTTGTTCCAGCTCTAATCAAACACCTGAATGAACTAGTCAAAAATCTTTGGGTTCACTTGAAAATTACAAGCAGGTGTGTTAGACCAAAGTTGGAACTAAACTGGGTGTGTCACAATCCGCTCCTTATATATCGTGTAGCCTACACAAATTCAGCAATGGCAAAGAGAGTAAGGACCCTGGCTCACTAGGGACACAGATGCCATCCTCGCAATGTCAATATTGGTATTTCTGAATAACAGCAGAAATTATATTTTTCTGAAATTTATTTTGGTAATGTTTTATAAGAGTAGGCTATAAAAATAGCAACTTGCAACTTTTTCATAAATGACAATTATATCTGCAATAAATGATAAATGTTAGCTAGATTATGTTCAGTACCAGTCTAGCAATATATATATATATGAATTGTTTATTTGGGTCAAATTAATATGGACAAACCCAACCATTGGGTTAAAATTTTAATTAAAGATTTAACCCAACGGTTGGGTTAGTCCATATTTGAGTGGAAATTTTTAGTGTGTGTAAAAAAAATTCAAAACTTCTATTGCGTGTCATTATTAATGGTGGCTCACGTGATTTGTGTTTCATGCTTCAGACTTTTCGTTAAGAGAACAAAGTGAGAATCAATGCTTCCAGGTTTTCACATTGTGAGACTTTTTAGGGAGCGAACCTTTCAGTGCACTGGAAGAATTTTGCAATTGAGACAGCCCTTAAAATGGCAGAATCGTTGATCAGTGCCCAGACTACTGAACTAGAGAGCTGATTGAGACTGTAAAGCCGAAAGTATGGTCTTATTGGGATCATTATCCACGGCTCTACCATTGGAGAAAACATAACGGCCAACTTTGATCACCTGTGACTTGATAACCAATCACATTACAGCTATAAGTTTATTGCATTTCTGTCAGAGTAATATTCCGTTACTGTTTGCAGATACCATAGAAATGGATGAGTAGTGCCTTTAACTGAATCCTACCAGTCACAAAATTGTCTATTACAGAACAGCATTTTTTTTTTTTTTTTTTTTTAACTCTAAACATTTGTTTTGGATTAATCTATTTTTAATCATTTAAGTTATCAGAACAGTCCGTCTGTCTTCCGTCCGTGTGCAGGCAGATTTTTGTGTCTGCGTGGACTTGATCTGAACATTCAAGAAAGCACCACAAAGTAGTGTGCATGCACCAAATGCGTCCATCCGCTAGACAGAGTGGAAGGCGGAAAAAGAGTATAGGCCAACTCTCTGAAATAGGACTGCCATAAGCTGATCATTCATTTTGTTGATTTTAGAAAATAGAACACAACTGGGAATTATGTACTACTGTATGACTGCTTGTATTACTTATCTGGGTAGTTGCGAGGGTGCTAAGGCGTTCCTAGGTGGTTGCTAAACAGCTGAAAGGGTGTTCTTGGTGGTTGCTATGCGGCTGTCAGAGCGCTTTAATGCTGATTGGTTGATGGAACCAAAAGAGCACAAAGATAAATTTTAAGTCAATTTCAAGTTTTTAAGAGCCCACTTAATATTGGAGACTGGTAAAGAAAGAAAAAAAATCTACAACAATTAAAAATTACCAATTTATGTATAATTTATATAACATTTAGTCAGAATAGCAGCAAAAAATAACATATCTTTCTTGGTCTGCCAGATATAGAAAATTGGATTAAAAATATACATTGCATTCAGCAAGTAAAGTATTCCATTCCCAACATTGCCTTGCATTACAATTCATGAAGAGCGTGAAATAAAGTTCCTTCTTTCACCACATGGAGGTTTCCTGCACTCAACTTTGACTGGGATCCTTCTCACTATCACTGTAGTAAGTTGTTTCAGTCTCCAGAACATGTAAACCATACAGAGCCAGTACTCATTGGTCAGAATGCTTGGTCATGTCTGTATGTTTATCCACGTGTCCATGTAAAGTAGCTGTGTTAACACAAAAACTTTGGCCCTAGAATGTATTTGGAAACTTCATCTACTCTTAAAAATATATGAATGTCATTAATATTAATATATTATTATATGAATGTCATTATAATAATAATAATAATAATAATAATAATAAAAGTGTTTAAGTGTCTTAAAACTTATTGTGGCCCCTGCACATGTATACTTGCATTTTGGAATTAAAATATACTCTATAATGCTCTGTACATACATACAGTAGAACTACAGGCTACTTGGAAAAGGGTAAAATTATATTCAGTGTCTTCTTTGCATGTCTACCAAATTAAGTTATGCTTCTTTTACCTTAAATGACTTAATTAGTCTGTTTTGCATGAGTGAACGTAAAATCAATAACAGAGTGACAAAGCAAATATAATTGGGTACAATGTGTCTGGGTCACTGAGCTGCCCCTGTGTACAGGTTGGGGGTTCTTGGACGGAAAAAGGATGAAGACTGCAAATATGAAAATAATAGCCATTTGATCAAGCTTATTACGAAAGAGTGCACTGTTTACGTTCATGGAGGGGCCTTCTGTTGTAATTATTAACCTTCTCTCTCTCTCTCTCTCTCTCTCTCTCAAGACCTTGGGTTGCAGCTCTTCAGGCCCATTTCTCTCTGGTGACCATTTGAACTAATTACAATGGCTTCTTCAGTAAGCATCTCTAAGACGTGCTAAGGAGGATCCTCTCCCAGCCCGACGCACGATGCTCTCATCCATTCAAATGCTTTCTGCAAGTAATTGTCTGTCCTTAGCAATCCCCTAATGACATTAAAAGTCTCATTATATGCCATCTCGGAGGGGCTTTTAGCTGGAAAATCTTAAGCAACAGACAGCTTAGCTCCAGGGCTTTGAATAAGATCCTTATGTGAATCAAGTGTCATTTACTAATCCAAACTGTAATCTCATAAGTATTCTCACATTCCATGCTGGTATTTCCTCATTTCCTTTGAAGGAATTACAAGTTTTGATTGTCCTTGTTCTTGTTATTGTGTATTGTTAATGTCCTTCTGAGTGCACTTTTTTTCTTCTTAAAACAACTTCAAAACACTTAACTTGTATTCATAAAGTTTGGGATTTATTTATTTTCTAAGAAGCTTTATGAAAACTTTCCAGAACACATTCTAATACTGTTCATACAATAATTTCAAAAGATATTTATATCATGTTTTTACCTCATAACCTGAACCTGGGGGAAAAAATCCATTCACAATCAAAATCGGCATTTCCAGCTGTGTAAAAAAAAAAAAAAAAAAGCCACTTTCAGAGAAATTGGCCCAAAATAGAAATGCTTTGAATCATAGTTGAGTTTCACCTCAAGCATGAATATACTGTATGTTTTTTACCTGGATTTTTATTTGCATGCGTTCCCTTCCTCCATTTGTATGCAACATCCAAAAATTCAGAATGGATGGAAACCTTTAATAAATGCATCTCAATTTATGTAAAGATAATCTACCTGCATTGAAATTACACCATGTTGTGCATTAATTTTTTTTCTCAAATTAATTGTCCACTGTTCTCTATAACTAACTGCGTGTAACCACAGTCCTTCATATTGTAAACAAACTTGTGTCTAATGTTTCCTGCCAAATCGTAACATTCAAAATATGCGAGAGATTCTTTCTAATTTAGGAAGACTCCGAATGACAAGTATTCAGGGTGACTTTGAGTGGAATGCTGTTATTAATGAAATCTTTGTTTATAGTTATGGATTTTTGGTCATATATTTTGAAGGCCACGTACAGGCTTCTAAGCCTGCAAGAGCACATCTGACATTGCATGCTTACGGGCTTTTCTTAAAAACAACTTGTCTTTATGACTTTAAATGACTTGTCTTTATCTATTTCCCATAACATTTCTGAACTGACAATTCTTCACCATTCACCCAAATGTGACTGAAACAAGAAGCTGTTCTGTACACACAGGCATGACATCGTAAACAGTGACCGGCTCCAAACAACTGTCATCAAAATCATGTGATCTATGTACAGATCAGTAAAACTTAACCCTTCTGTGCTACCGTCGTTCTGTCAGTCCAATTTGTCAATCCCAGATGTCCATCAAGTGTCTATCGCTTTTATTTGTGCTGCCAACCACCAAAAAATTAATAAATTATAAAAAATTTAAAAAACTCTAGACATCTCAAGCTTTTGAGCTTTCAGCAGATTAATTCAGATTTGTCTAATCCGTATCTACCTTCTTTTCCACCAGCAGATCAGTCAGATTGACACGATATAATGCACTCCCAGACCTTCTTATAGTTTAAGCACACCAAATAGCCAAAGATACCTTCCAATAACAGATTATCTGTCTATCCAGGGCCTTAGTACCCTCTTATTGTACATGTACATATTAGTGTTTAGCATGTATTTTAACAGATAATGGAGCCAAGGACTGTCCTCCCCCACATGATGGAGATAAAAAGAAATGAAGCTGTACTCAGTAAGAGGCCACTGCTCAAGGAGGACTTTCACATGCAAACATTTGCATTAGTTTTGACCTTAAATGATGATAAATGTCCCAATGCCTGTAAGAGGAGATTTATTTATCGCCCTTTTTTTAATCAATACAGTACATCACATGGTGCAATACTTTGGAAAAGTATACAGTGGCCTCGAAAAGTAGAATAATAAGAATAAGGACTTTATAATGAATACTTGGCACCCGGGAACAACACAAGTCGACACAATGACACCATAAAAGTTTGCTAAGAAGTATTTCCTACTAAAGCAAGGCGGTATTTGACTCTGGTAAGCGCATCCATAGCAGACTGGTGGGAGTGGCCTTGGGCGGCAACATGCCTAGTGCATCATGGGTGTTGAAGTTTTCCTACCTATTTGGCAAAAGGAAAGACACTTTGTAGTCAACATTTCAAATTGGATGACCACGAACATAGTGCTTTAGGGCAAATGGACGGGGGAAACTGGAAGAAATTACCGTTCTGTCAGTTGCGCCCAACTTCACAAAGCAAAATGCTGTTGCGTACAAAGTAATAAAACTGTTGACATATTTTTCCATTTTTACCAAAATGCAGTAGACCAATTTTCAATGATAAACCTACTGTTCTGGTAATAACCCTCTGTTGATCTGACTGTCCGTGGGTGGGGATACAAAGATGCAGAAGTATAATCTGTAGTTTTGATGAAGTCTTTTATTAAAAAAGTACTTTTTTTTTTATATACTAACATTTTAAGTTCACAAGCGCTCATTCAATACAATTAAGCACACTTCTTTTTCACAAGGGACAGCTCACTCAAAAATGAAAATTAATTTTCAATGAATCATTTTCTTGCCCTAATGTAAATTTCAAATGACGTGTCAAATTGACTTTCTTTAATAATAATTGTGTTAATTGCAGTGACAATGAATTAAGAACTCACTATGTGTAGCCTATTAATATATTAACAATGTAGAGACTCCAATTTATTAACCATGAATGAACTATAAACTAATAGTTTGTTAATGATTGGTAAGTACTTTATTACTTATTATAAAGTGTTACACTGTTTAGTTTTGCTTTTGAAAGGTCCAGTGTTGTTTTACTGTATAGACAAAATTGTATTGTATGTACTTGTCATAGCCTATCCGGTTGTGTGGCTATGAAAGAGATAACAGTACATTAGTCTTATATTTTCAGGGTTGAGTTAATATTTCTAGTGAAAGATAAAGTGTACAGTAAGTGAATGTTTGGCATGTCACTCTTCAAAGGGATGTTCCTTTCACAGCTGAGAGCATTTTGTATGTATTTTAACCAAGTGTCTTCATCACTTATATTAAACTGTGATGAGAGACATTGCAGAGACCAAATTCAGATCTCAGCACAGCTTCTCTTCTCCTTCACTTCACTCTCCAATGGAAATTCTTAAGAAAATCTATACTTGTTTTGGAGAGGAAGGGAAGTAGATAAAATCTTCATTGACAACTAAATGACATTGTGTGTCCCTCGATAAGAGATTGCATCTGAGTGATCTAATCGTTTGAAATTCACTGTTGTTAATTATGGGCAAGTAGAACAGAAAGACATGGGCATGGTATGAAGTAACAAAAAGGTCTTGTTATTGGCCTTTGTTTAAGTAATTTACGGATATTGATCTACAATGACGTCTGCTGGCCAACTTGGACTGCAATTTATCTATGAGTGGATGTTATGGTTCCCTCATCAAGCCATATAAAAAGACACAATTACGGCCCATGCATTCATAAAATACAATAAACACTTGTGAATTTTGTATTCATGTTATGCAACTGGAATCATCCTGTTTCAATGGAAAATGGAAAGCCCCGTTTATGATGATGATGATATATTATTACATTAATTGCACATTTGTCAAGCAGTTAATTGACAATAATTAATACTGAGACTGATTTTGGTTTACATCATTGTCACCTTTATGATGACCATTGAGATTTAGGGGTGTGTTTGGGGGGGGGGGGGGGGGGGGGGGGGGGTATTTTGCATACCTCATGCAAAATTGCAAAGTTATATAACTTCAAATTATTCTGCACAAATCACGTGGATTACTGTTATGGTACTTTATTGTCATTTTTGTCACCATTCACTTTATTGATATGGAATAGAAGCATGAACAGCCTGACTAAGATCAACCTTTGTAATAAGTAATACAGGTTTGAAATTAGAGTAAATGAACATTTTACATTTTTGGTGAACTATCCCTTTAACAGAAAACACAAAAACATGAACATCATAGAAGAATGCTGAAGTACCTTTACTAACTCAATAATTGAATTAATCCAATGTTAAATTTAATGCAGTGTTTCTTTATCCTCGGCATTTAAAGATACTAACTACCTCAATCATTTTTTGGCATCACAAAAAAAGAAAGCGAGATGCAAAAACAAGGTGCCAAATGTTGGAATATTAGATAATTTCGCTGTTTCCTCTCTTCCATCCTAAAAGCACTTGAAAAACTGATCTTTTTTTTCCCTGACGGAACACACTTATAAGCGTGGTTAGGTTTATAGCAGTGAGGGGGGGGGGGATGATGGAAGGGAAAAAAGGAATAGAAAAATGGAACAATCTGTGTTTAAGTAAATAATTGAATAAACTCAATTTGGGAAAGTTGGCAAACTGGGTCTAGGTAATGTTTTCACCCTGGTGCTGAAATAGTTTGAGACTGCATCGCACAACATCAGCCTCATCTTGTCAGCTCTGGAGAGCCCTTGAGCATGTTATTAGCTTGGTGTTCGCCTTGCCATTTTCCACCCGAGGCAGATGGGTAATTACCGAACTAATACTCTGATTGAGAGGAATCAGATGCAGTGGCTCACCCAATTAGATGATACATTAGCTTTCTTTCTTTGTAAGCAGCTAATGTGTGAAGCAAAGTGGCATTTCCAAGGGGGTCAGAGTCTCAAACAAGCGGCGAGTTGCAGATTGCAGCGCTCCTCTCTTTCTCGCTCTCTCGGTCTTACTTTCTCTTTTCCTCTCTAGCTCTCTCTCTCTCTCTCCCTGCCTTTCTCTCTAATGGACTAATAGAGTGAAGTCTTCATCACCCGAAAAAGCACACAGAATGCAAATCAGGCCCCCTACTCCCAAACAAAAGGAGGCAGAGGATATTCATGTCTGATGTGTCAGCTACAACATCAATTACACTGGAATACACTGGAGCTAATGAGAGAGACACTGTAATTGTAATAATTGTATTCTTTTGTCAAACACATTGCGGTGCTTGTTGTTTTGGACAGTTGAAGAGTTCTCTCTATTTTTGATCAAGAAAAAAAAAGAAAGTTAGGCGAGTAAAAAAAATCTGATTTTTCTGTATCATTTCACAAAGTGTCCGACAAGCTCAATACGCACTTTAAAAACAGAATGTGACGAGTGTGTGAAAGCCTCAAAATCTCAAGTCACTCATACAATATGCTGCTAACACATGTGGCACTTTTATGTCCAAAATATTCTCATAACCCTGTTGTAGCAGGAGTTATTAGTGTCTCTGAATGATGCTTGCAGAAGAATTACCACATCTTTATCTTTGTTTTAGCTCGTCTCTGGGTGTAGCCATGCGCTTGATCTCCAGCCAAAACACATTAGAGCACATCTGTCCACTCACGCACGCCACTGCGGCCAACTCTTTCTCGCCATATTTCTGAAGAGCCCTCATTGCTGCCATTGTTCACTTTGTCTGACTATTTGCTCTATTCTCTTCAATTCCCCTCCTGTTGATGCTCTGTGACAGCTTTCAAAAAACAGCATATGAATGCAAAGAGCTAAAAAGCTGCATTTTTTGGGGTTGTTTTCTCCAGTTGCTAAAATGATTTTGTAGTTTGTCCATTTCAGTCGAGCGAGATGATTTTGTGAAACTGATCTGCATTTGTTATTTGTACATTTCATCGCTTGAAATGGTACATCCAATCAATGTAATACACCTTTACGGGTATTTTAGAGAATAGTAAAAACTGATTCACGGAGGTATCTGCATTAAGTGAGTCATTTCTAAAATGAGGGCAGGAAAAAAAATTAACCATATATGTTTTTGAATGTTTGCAGTATATCAGGTAGTTTTGGAACTTGAATGTGTCTGCAATGATACAGAGATTGTGGCATCTGGATGGGCAGCAGAGAGAGCTCTTACCAGCTATTAGAGAAATAGTTGATTGTATGGTCATTGCTGAGAGCAGAGAACCCTTTACCACCTGTCACACTGGATAGCGAGAGCTGAGTTTATTCTAGCATATGCAGATATGGTACATGACACGATACAGAAAAAAGGACAAGATATTTACAAATATTAGCAAAGCTATTGCAGGCCATCTTCACACACAATTCACCAAAAAATAAGTTTAAATTAAATAGCAAATAAGTATTTATGTTTTTTTCGTTTTTTTTTATCCCAGTAACTAAGGCTGTTACCATTATGTCAAACGTCCGATTACAAAAATCTCTAGTAGGGGTTTTGTTCACTACCACCATTTGGAGGTGGTAAGATCTTTAAATGAATAATTCTTGAAATATGTCTGTTATCACCACAAGACTGCATTTATTTGATCAAAAATACAGTTAAACCAGTAATATTGTGATTTTTTTTTTATTATTATTATTTATTTATTACAATTTTTCTATTTTAAAAATGCAATTTATTCCTGTGGTGGAAAAGCTGAAGTTTCAGCATCATTACTCCAGTCTTCAGTGTCACATGATCCTTCAGAAATTATTCTATGCTGATTTAATGATCAGGAACCATTTCTTATTATTTTTAATGCTGAACACAGTTGTGCTTCTTAATATTTAGTAGACAAATGCAGTAGATGCTGTACATTTTTAATTAATATAATTATTTGAAATAGAAATCTTTTGTAAGATTATAAATGTCTTAACTGTCATTTTTAATCAATTTATTGCATCCTTGCTGAATAAACTTCAAAATAATATCTTCATAGAGTTAGTTTTATAGCTAGTTTTGTTTATTCTATTCAAGGACTCATTCATTCGTTGGTTCCTGTCTTCTTACTCAGGGCACTGATAAGGGAGTCGGCCATTTTAAAGTGTTAGTTCACCCAAAATTGAAATTAATTCTGTCATTAATTACTCACCCCCATGTCGTTCCAAACCCGTAAGACCTTTGTTCATCTTCGGAATACGAATTAAGATATTTTTTAGAGCTAGGGTTGAACCACTGTAGTCACATGGACTATTTTAATGAGGTCTTTCCTACCTTTCTGGGCCTTGAAAGTGGCAATTACATTGCAGTCTACAGGGTGTCAGAAAGCTCTCGGATTTCATCAAAAATATCTTCATTTGTGTTCCGAAGATGAATGAAGGTTTTATGGTTTTGGAAATACATGAAGGTGAGTAATGACAGGATTTTTATTTTTGGGTAAACTAACCCTTTAAGGGTTGTCTCAATCGCAAAATCCTTTCAGTACACTGAAAGGTTCACACCCTAAAAGTTCCCACAATGCAAGGTTCAAATCAAAACAAATCGCGCTAACAAACTTACAATTATATTTCAACATAAACAAACAATCACTAGACAAGTACTGAACAATCTAGCTAACATGTATAATTCATTTAATTGAAGTCAAATCAAAAGTATTTATCATAATGTACTTTGAGTAACAATAAAAATAAATTTAAAAAAATGACCAAAAATGTCTGATGTTGTTCATAAATACCAGAAGTGATGTTGTCATGTCACCATCAGTATCTCAATGTGTAGTAAGCCAGGGTCCTTACATTCCTTACCAGTGCCCAAATTTGTGTGCACGATATACTGATTCACAACCTAGGGAGCTGATTGAGGGTACATTTACACAACAACGATGTACTAAAATTATACCTTTGTTTTTACTAAAAACAATGTACCTTTGTTTTTCACGTACAGATGACAACGCTGTCAAAACGATCTCAGTATCTTTGCATGCCATATATTATGCATGCGAGTTCAGTAGATGGCAATGCCACTTTGTAAAGAAACTACGCACCTATTGACTGAACATGTTGTTCAATATGTCGTTGTTTATCATCATCCTGTATATATATACTCCTTGGTTTCTTCAGTTTCAGTCAGTTATTGTCTTAGGGCCCATTTACACCTGGTCACTTCATGCGTTTTTTCAGATCTGACACCTATCAGATCTTGAAAAGACCAGATATTGTATTGTCTATACATAAAATGACAACAAACAAAAAAACAATACCCTGATTAAAAAATATTCATTAGAGCATGACCATCCCCAGTTGCACATATACAGATTAGATTCCCATTTCCTCAGAGCATCCTTTCAGTGAATAGCTTAAACCACATGATGCACAATTTTGTGAATTAGTAAATTTTTGGGGGTGATTGACACCTCGCAGTGTTAATATCCCATTCCCAGCTTGTGTTCAACAAGGGGTATGTAATACAGTAAATGCCACTCGTCCTAGCATTAGTGAACCTTACTTGCTTTTTATCATAAAAAATTAACAGGCTCTCAGACACAAAAGGGGTGTAGTTGAGACTTCAAGTGTAAAAAAAAAAAGTTATTAGAGGGAGAAAGTGCATTGGAGGTGTCATTATGTGGCCAAATGGCCTTCGTGGAAAATGGTTCGACACAAAAGAGAAAAACCCCTGAGGGCATACTCAAATATTGTTACCAAACAATGACCCTGAGTGGCTCCTCGCCATGCAAATGTCAACATTCACACTTGGAAACATATGTGTGTTTTATTCCCGACGTCGAGTGCTACCTAAAGAACAATTATTCGTGTAATCTCGTCTGGCGGGACAGCAAAATGGGACGTATTCCTCCCTGGCGGGTAAAAGGAGCTCTCATTATGAAATACAAAGGCTCTGTTACAGATATAATAGAGGCTTATAAAAAAAAAGACGAAGTTGGTTTTGTGTTCCACGGTCATGTTTTATTTTTTCATTAATATGTGTCGCTTTGATAAAGATCACAGTCAATATTTTGCCATCAGAGAGAGAAGCCTGCTGTCAATAAGAACAGCCGTCTTTTGTTTGGGTAAAATAATCACTCATGGTAATATTGATGTACTCACAGTAGCCTATATCCTTGCATATGCTGTATAATGAAATAAAATATTCATGTTTCTTTACTTCATTGGAACACAGACTAAAATGAGTAAGACAAACAATTTTTTTTTTAAAGTGACATACAGTAATTGTATACTTTGTGAAGAATCCATCTGACATCAAAGGTGAGGGGTGCTTACTCATGATATGACACAGTAGTATTCTGTGTGTCCCCCATGTTCCTGCTGTTTACCTCCTTTTCATTCACAAAACAACCTGAGGTCAGTCTACTCATGTTCGGATCGTACTTCAGCCCAGGCAGAAAATCAATAAACACTATTGCCCCCTTTGGCGAAATGTGGTTGTGAAGCATAGGGACACTTCATGTCCGTGAATCGGGGAAAAAAAACAACTCGTAAGTGCCTGGTTTGTTGCTATTGATTTTTCTGTTTATTCTCTCACAATAACTTAACTCCTCTTGTGTGATTCCACAATAGAGAGACCTGTTACTTCTTTACAGCAATGAGGGTATAATGAACATTTTAAAAACAATCCAAGTGCCAAATTAAAAAAAATGGAGACTTGACCTTGCTCATGCAGTTATATGTATATATTAAAGAAAAAAGCAGTTGAACGAAGCACTTTAATAAACTGACAATGTAGAAAATCTGAAGCAAATTACTTTGCTATAGAAGAATTATTGAATCGCTTTGTTATTAAAACCCAAATTGCTCATCGAGCACAGTTTTGTTGATGTATTTCCCACTGAAACAGAAAGTTGAAGCAGGGCATATTGAATCCATTTGTTTAAATGTTTACATAATTTTTCTTCTGGGAAAAAAAAAAGAGACCAAAAATATTGATGACATCATCTTGCACTCATAGGCGTGTCCAATCAAATGACGCCAACTAGAAATGTTCATGGCTACATGAAACAAATGTTTGTTTTTTTTGTTGTTTTTTTTAAATGCATGTCAATGCTAGCACACAGATGACCTCAGATTTTGATTTTGAGTGTTCTAAGACGTGTTGTGAAACAGGGTCCTTCCTGTCCTTTACAGTGCCTGAATTCGTTTACACAATGTACTGATTCACAACCTAGGGACCTAGGGAGCTGATTGAGGATGCATTTACACAAAAACGTTGTACTAAAACGATGTACCTTTGTTTTTCACGTACAGATGACAACGCTGTCAACCCGGTCTTTGTTCACGTGGATCTGCGAAAGCGACTAAAACCGCATGGCCATGCCAGGCCAGTAGATGGTGATGTCACTTTGTAAAGAAACACGACGCGCCTATAGACTGAACATGTCGTTCAATATGTTGTTTATGTTATCATTTGTTTTCTTGGTTACTGACAATGTTCCTCACCTGTGTCTAGTTTAGTTTATCATTATCCTGTATATACTATTTGGTTTCTTCAGTTTTCAGTCAGTTATTGTCTTAGGGCCTATTTACACCTGTTCATTATATGCGTTTTCTCTGATCGGTTACCTATCCGATCTTAAAAAGACTATTGTATTGTTTATACATAAAATGACTTTTAAAAAAAATTACACCCTGATTGAAAAAAATTAGAACATGACCATCCACAGTCGCACATACATATACAGATTCCTATTTCAAAAAAATATCGATGACATCATATTGCACTCATAGACGTGTCCAATTTTTTGTCCAATCAAATGACGCTAACTAGAAATAGCAAGTAGCAAATCATGTTCATGGCTGGGATAAGCTAAAGGCTGTTGGCTGTTTTTTTTTTTTTAAATGCATGCATCTGCTAAAAGTCAATGCTAGCACACAGATGACCTCAGATTTTGATTGTGAGTCTTCTAAGACACGCATGCAGTTAAAAACGACCTTCTGTTAAAGGACCAATGGATGGTGTGCTGATGCTCACACATTGCCCCTCCCCGTTGTCTTTAGCCCCTCCTGCAGCGAGAGGGCAGGGGTGTAATTAGCTGTAGGGGGGCTTCTAGCGACCCTCGTCTCTGTCTCACCTTGTAGAGCTCGCTGCAGGCTATCCTGCATTGACTGCTAATGTCACTAATGAAAGCGTGAAGCCCTGGATTATGACAACATGATCGACTAGCAGGTCTTAACGAGTGGCTGAGGTCTCACCTGAAGTTAACAACTATAATCCTCTATTCAGTCTAGGTGATACAACATAATTATAAAAAATATAACTGACCTCCTAACATTTATAACACTGCTAAATCAATGAAAGCCCATATCAAACATGAAATTTGTTCTGACAAATTCCATTTGCTGCCAGTCAAATAGTCTGAACGTCTAAAGATTGTCTCTGTTTTATAGGAGAGAGCAGGGATCATTGCTTTTCAAAGTTTTTGCTCATTTATTCAGAAAATATTTGGATCAATGCTTTGAAATTTTGCCTCAAACTTTTTTGATGCGTCAGTTACATTAATATTTTAATAGAATCGGATACAAATGAAGGTAGAAGTACACAGAGACTGATGTTACATTCATATTTGTCCATGCTGTTGAAATAGTGGTACATGATAAATATAACATTAAATTTAAAGCTATATAAATGCACATTTATATGTTTTAACCTACAGTACCATTCAAAAGTTTGGGATGATAAGGTTTTCTTTTCTTTTAAAATAATTCATTATTCCACAAAGATGTATTAAATTGATTAAAAAAAAGTGACAGTAAAGACATTTATAATGTTACAAAAGATTCCTGTTTCAAATTTTTTTTTTTTTTACTTTCTATTCATCAAATAATCCTGTAAAAATGTGTATCATGGTCATCACAAAAATATTAAGCAGCACAACTGCTTTTAACATTGATAAATAAGAAATATTTCTTGGGCACCAAATCAGCATATTAATGATTTCTAAAGGATCATGTGACACTGAAGACTGGAGTAATGATGCTGAAAATTTTGCTTTTTATTATCATGTGAATGTTACATTTTTAAATATATTAAAATAGAAAAGAGTTATTGTAAATTGAAGTATTAAATATTTCACAATGTTACAGTTTTGCCGTATTTTTGATCACATAAATGCAGCCTTGGTGAGCATAATAGACTTCTTTCAAAAACATATGACTTAACAAAATCTTATGACCCTTCACTTTCGAATTGTAGTGTATTAAAATATATTTTTAATCATTAGAAACATGCTTAGTACATATAAATGCATGTAAACACACAGCAAGCAACAAGCGAATATAATTAAATCCTAAAGAGCACTTTTTAAATGCATGAATATTGATATTTCAGCTGAATTAGTTTCATTCATACAGACAGGAATAATGATTTGTTAGCAATACTACAAAAATCTGCAGACGCACAAGAACAACTGCAACTTTTGATAGAGAGTTTAAAATTATGTATTTGGTTACAATCCCCATGTCTTCATAAACAAGAATAGCAGTGTATATGGCTTGCTTAAAACCCTTAGTTACCTCATCAGTAAGGCATATGAGGTCAACAAAGACAGGGGGACGTCCTTATTGTCTTAAGGATTATTCATTTGTTTTATTATGTTGATTTTTTTTATTATAGATTGCAATTATGTCCACTTAATGACTAGAGCATTTTTTGTCCTTTACATCCACCTGTAATGACATCTGCAAAAGACGATAACAGTTGAAAGAAACGCAAAATTAAGGGGCATATTTATAGAACTTGCTTAATTAAAGAAGTTACTTGGTATCTTTTGTCCGTCCACATTAGGAAACGGTATTATTTGCATTATTTTCTGCTTCTTGTGATAGATGCAAGGTTCTAAATTAATTAATGACCTCAACTGCGAATTCAAAAGATGGCCATCACAAAAGCTCCTTCCGTCGTAAGTGCAGCTCGGGTAACTGAGCATTCTACTCTGCCTGTTGTTTCCCCTTCCATTCAACTGTAAATTGGAAAGCAATGTTCAGAAACTCATGGGGTAGGACGATATAATTGTACATAATTGGTGAAAACTGAGGGCAGAAAAAAGGAAAATATTGAAAAGGAAAAACATTAAATTAAAAAGCAGTGCCCTTGTGATTTGTGCCGCAGAGAGGTTTTTTTTTTTCTTCATTCTTCCTCAGAAATGTCTTCTATTGAAATTCTAGAATATACAGGGAGGATTTTTAAATAAAATACGCAGAAAGGACACCGTCAAGCCAAGTGAAGTAGCTGCAGCACAGCAGTCATGACAGATGATGCCAAACCGGCCTAGTTGGAGGTTACAAAAACAAGTCCTTCAGTGAGCATAAATGATTAAAAAAAATGTGGCTAAATGAATAAAGAAACAGTTCTTTATATATTTAAAAGTAGATCCATTTGGTAGATTCCCCTTCTGACCCTCTTCTCCTCTGTTTCTCGTATTAATGCACTTCATATCACCGGACAAAAATAAAATGCATCAACAAAAAAGGCCACAAAGCATATGGTGCTCTAACAATATCCTTTCTTTCCAAACCAAATGCAAATGCATTAGTGATTATTGTCTCAGTCAGGTATCAATGCCCATTGCTCATTGATAATGGAACAGATTGAACAGCACTGAACATCTTGGCACAGTGGCACCGTGTCCCTAAGACCCTGCCTGAGGCATCACATGACTCCAGAAGGTCAGTACCCGTCTACCAAAGACTACTGCATGATTCAAGAGCACGCCACACAACGTGGTACACCACTCGCCGAATCCCCCCAGATTTCACTTGCAAACTTAATCGAAGAGGCAACTCGTAATCCTTCGGCTCTCCGCACACACGGAAGCCCCTTCGCTTGAAAATTACTTACAGCTAGAAAATAATTGGTCTCAAAGGGCATATCTGCGGCTGACTATCAGGTGTGATTCGCTACTGTCACGTCTGCACTGACCCTAGCCCATGTGCCACCGTGCCAAGAAAGCCTCGCATTGTGCGTCTGCGTATAAACAGACAGGAAGCACAAAGAATATATGGACGGCTATGTTGTATTCAAAGCACATGTGGGTCTGGATGGTCTTGGGTCCTTTGTCTGATCTGAAGCTGAGTGGTTGCCAAGATAAGGAGGCTCCAAGATTTTTCGCCTCTTTGTTCTTCATCTTATTGATACGTTCCAGTATTTTTTCCCGTTTCCATTTTTTAATGGTCCCTTTGGGAAAGATGTTCCACGCCATGAAGAACAAAAACTGAGCATTGGAAACCGCACTGTCCTGTTTGAACGTCATTATAGCTTGAATTATTCGCACCTTGAAAGAAATCTGTTTCTATATTTACAACAATGTCCCTCCTGAAGCACCATTGAGCAGCTCTGACAACTTCGTCATTGTGCACTCGGGAGTGATCCTGAAAGCTCTGGTGTTGGACACTCTCACAGTGCGGAGCAACACAAAGGCCTGAAGGTGTGAGTGACATGGCTCACAAATGTAAATGAGTGATGGAAGCCCTTGAATGACTGTCACTATAGGAGGAACCATTAAGGAGCCAGTCCAAGAGCATCTTCCCAAGTGCCCTCTGTTTTTCTGTGGTGGTACTCCTTGCATCTTCCAGCGTCCCCTAGCCTCCCCCTAGCCCCATTCCCAATCCTCTCTCATTGTGTGAAGCTCTCCTCCCTCCCCAGACAGAAAGCTCTGAAAGCTTTGCCATAAGACAGTCCCACTCTCCAGTATTCCCATCATTTGCTTATCTAAGTGCCCGTCCTCTGTTTACCAGGAGTGGTGGACAAGTGGTTCTGGGTGCTGGAGGGGGTAGGTGGTAGTGGGTGGGGTTGTTCAAGGAAATGTTGTGGAGAAAATGAGTCTGACAAGAAAAAAAAAAAACTGGCAACAATGAGCAGACAAGTACTGTGGATGCACGCATACTTCACATATGCAGGTACTTTGTGTACACAGGGCCGCCCATCTTAGTGAGCTGCTCTCTGTTGATTTTATAATACCCCCTCATTTCCTTTCTTGTGTGGAGCACTCTGTTGTTATACCCATTATTCCCTTTCCAAGAGCTTTCTCACATCCTCGCCCATCATTATGGGATTCGAGTGCTGTTTATGCGCATTCATTTTCAGACCGAGATCTTAATAGATTGAATTGATTATCCCTCACACAGTGTTCATACTCCAGGGCATCATCTACAAATCCAAGACATTATTTGCTAAGAGCTGTGAAGGGTTTCTGATAGAAACTTATCGTGTACTTTTCAAGACAGTTTTATCCTTCTCCATTCCCTTTCATTTGCATGAACCTATTTAGTAATCATGCTATTCAACCTAACTTTGGTTGTATCTTAAAAGATAATGAAAATCATGATTTTAAAATAACTAGTAAGATATAGTTAACATGTAGGCTATATAGATGCTAGGCCTACATGTGCAGACAGATACTTGCGCTGTTTAATGAGATGTGGGGTTTTCCTCAGTGCATAACTTACATTTCACAGGTATATTCTCCATCTGTAAATATTAGAAGGTCATGCAAGCCAAACAGAGAGAGCAATAGAACAGGAGCACAATAATTCTGACTAAAATATACATTTTGCTAAAATATTTGTTGTTGGACAATAATTCCGCCATATGCAGAGTTTTAAACCTACAAGTAAGTGTATTTTTATGTTAGCAGCAACTGGAAAATAACCATTGTAATGGGGAAATCAAATAGCTTTTTAATATTTATTATAATTTTTAGTTAAGTGAATTTAACCTCTGCTTTAAAAAGCATTCGTTTTGTTTTTAGATTGTAAAGTTACAATGTTAGAATATAATGTGATGTTAACCCTTTTTATACATAGGCCAATATATCCCAAGTAGCCAAAAAATGTTTTGCAGAAAAAAAAAGTTGCTGCGTTCCCAATGCACTGGGATCCACAATGCAGAATCATTATATGTATTCATTATGGAATTGAACAACGAACGCAAATCTTTTTGATTACCATCATGTGTCTTTTTTTTAAGTGGGTGGACCTGCAAGCCGCATGCGGGACTACACGTGATCTCATGGCCCATGAATGGGTGAGACAGACCCTGTGTCACCGCCCTGACCCCTCCCTCCTAAGTGGGCAGGGCCATGAACTTTCCAACTACAGCTCGAAATACAAGCGTCTCCGTGTCATTACTTTCTCAGGCGGTACACAAACTACATGCCCCTCTTAGACCGTCTATCCCACAAGTGTAGCAGAGCACAAATCTGGATTTTAAAATTCAAAACCTACAACAGGAATATAGCAAAGTCTTCTGTTTGTCTGTGTTTCTCCAAAAGTCTCCTTTGTGAACTTCGCATCAAAGCCCTGACGAACAAAAGCGGCCAGCCGTCTGACAAAGACAAGAGCGGATGGTATGTGGAGCCATCTGTTTTGGAGGACACCCAAAATCTTGTGTATGGGCCATACTTAGCTATCCCACAATTCCATTCCAGGAGTGCACTAGCCTCCTATTCACGCAGTGGGCCATATACTGCCCATCTCTTGGCTGGCATTTTTTTCCCTGTTACAATTAAGTAATTTATTCCTTTCTTCGCCCTCCTTTTTAATGAATCCAAGCCACAAACAAGCCCCAGTTGCTCCTATTCAAGGCTCGTGATTGCATCTGGCAGTAATTGCTGCAAAAGCTGAAGTGGGAGCAGGATGGAAGCACATTGTTTTGGGGGTAATAGGTGAAGACCTGCCTCTCTTGACCTGTAATACATTAGTGTCAGTGAACATTTGGCAGCCCTCAAATGATTAGCAATGAAGATGAATTGAGAGGGGAAAAAAAGAAAAAGAAAAAGAAAAAAAGGTAGAAAATCTGCCTCATCTGAAACACTGGAGCCCGCATACATTTGCATGCTGATTAGTTGTTCTTTTGTCTGTGCTCCTAATTATTATGACACATAATGTCTTCATCATGCAAGATTCAGATCTGTCTTGTTCAAAATTTATGTAGGGAAAGGGAGGGGGGAAACGTTTATTGATTCTACATGGAAGTACTTTTTGTTGTGCTTGCTTTTGTTGTGCGTTCTCCTTTTTTTAACGTTTCCCATTAATTGAACACAAATTGGATTGCCTCCGACTAGTGCGTTGCGTTTTAGGGAGAGTTTTGAAAAATCATATTTGTTTTGCTCTTGTTGACAAACACGCAGGTAACCTCCTCACTTCATGCTTGTGTGGATATGCATTTGGCTCCTTTTTTAGCATCTCTGGCAGGGGTGGCGATGCCTAATGCATCCTGGAGCTTCCAAAAGGTGCATAAGGTGTTACTGAAAACGAGGCAAAAAAGAAATCATCATCATTTGCTGTTGTGTCTTCATAGGCACCTTGACGACACATTTTATATGCATTTATTTTTCGTTTCATTTCCTAATTCTCACAGATCACTCCATTTACAGATATGGGGGATAAATCTCCAGATTAGAGATTACGCTGAGTGCCAGTTTTTGGAATCAGGGTGTTAAGGCTGTACGTCTTCATCTGGCAGGGGTTGATGTAGACACCTAATGTCATTTGCGTCATTAAGTAGAGACTCGGCAACTGTTGTTTTTCTCCCAAAATATCAGCGCCTAAGCAAATATGGCAAGTGTGATACTGAACTGAGGATTCAACATTAACTCAAATAATTTAAATGTCATAACATTTTTATTGTTTAGAGATTGCTCAGGAGATGGAGTTTTGCATCATTTAAGTATTAACTTTATCTGAGACATAAGATGAATAATAACATAAATAAGAAAATATTTGACTTACTATAAAATTAATGAGGATGCATATTTATCAATACTGATATTCTTCTCAAACTTGAGAATTGTGAGTTTACTGATGTCTTTTTGTCAGGACAAACATCTGAGAACCAGGAGGCTCAATTTGTTTTCCATTTCATCTCATTTGTTTTTACTGTAGATGAGACGATTGGACACATTAAATACCTCATTTGTGATTGGTCTTTCCTGTCACTTAGAATATGATTAAAGGCTCAAGAGGTCCGACATGCTAAAATAATTAACTCATCAACTTCAGTGCGGGCAGTTCATCTTTGTTTTTAATCATCATATCCAAACGTTCCATCCTCTCCCAGCATGTGGGTTATACTGGACTCTGGAGATCTGACAGCAGAGGGAGCTCAACAGACCAACCTCAGCTTCTCAACACATGCAAACACTCTCTCTCACACACACTTTATAGATCAATCAAATGATTGTGCTGCTAAATAAAAAAACTAATTACAGTGTCTTTTTTTCATGCTTCTTTGGTGAAGAGAATGATTGAAGAACTATTTATTTGAAATGGGCTAGAAAACATTTGTAAAATTATAAATGTCTTTACTATCACTTTTGATCAATTTGATTACTTGTATACTCTGAAAAAAAAAAAAGGTACAAAGCTGTCACTGGGGCAGTACCCTAAGGTACAAAAGCTAAAAAAGGTACATTTTAGCACCTTTTAGCTTTTGTACCTCAGGGTTTAATGACTTATATATTAATATCAACTTGCTTAATATTTTTGGAGGGGAAACAAAGTCAAAAATAGTCAGTAATACAACTGTCCTGATGTCATTATCATAATGAAGAAAAAAGCCTTATCAAGAAAACCATAAAAAGAAAACCTTTATTTATTTTTTAATTATTTCAAAGAAAGAAAACTGTTTCACTGCTTTATAAAAAGAAAAACTAAAGAATAAAAATAAACCCATAAACACATGCACAAAAACAGGAAGTGATTTTTAAGAGGTTAGCTCAGGATGTAAAATGTGGAGTGAAAAACTTGATAGCTATAAATTAATTATACTATAATAAAATAATCTATATAAAGTTTTTGAAAGATATATAAAATGTTTTTTTTTATTTATTTTTTTTAGTTTAGGGAGAAAATAGGACATTGCTTTTTAATTGATGGTTACACCACATGATATATCTATTTTTTTAAATTGATAGAACTACATTTTGTAGTTTCTTTTATCACGGACTCTCTTAAATGTCATTGACCGAGGCTTAAACCTCATATTGGAAGCTGTAATTAAGATTATCTACCCAGCATCTACTGCAGCAGATAACGGTTCATATGGTTGAATGGACATGCATCCTAAGACCCACACACTGCCGCTGCTCTGTCCCGGAGGACCAGCGGCCCTCAGACGTGCAGAGGCGCAGAGGAAGCGAGGAGCACTAAGTCTACAGCTACGTCAGCCAGTTAATTTGTTTACTGCCGGCATTTAGCCATCCGACGCACTCCAGGGGCACCTGAACACTTGGTAAAGACAATAATTATCCGGCCCACTGGAGGACACACACACACACACACCCCTGAATGCAGTTCCTTTTATAACTAAGCTTATTAACTGTTCAATAGATTGTTATGCATGTTTTGTTTTTTTTTACTTCAAAAACACAGCGTGCCATAGCGTACTCTCAGAGGGCCCGCAGTGCTAACCGACCGCATACCGCTCCTTGTTCCTCTCATGAAAAGGTCTTGTTGCAGTCGCAGTCCGTGAAATGTGCTTTATTTGATTACTCGTGCTCCACTGTACTCGTTTTTCCATGTGACTCGCTGTACCGTCAAGAGACCGAGCTTTCGCTAACATGTTTCAAACTAATAACCATTGTTTAAAATGTTCACTCTTTTATGAGATTGGCACTTTGTTTGAGCAAAGAGAATTTCATAGAGTGAACTGAAACACTAGCACAGCTATGCACAGTATAGGCTATTTCATAGTTCATCTTTGATGGGGGAAAAAAAGAGTGAAATGAAGTTTGAGCTGTAATTTGGACAATTGTGATAATTTAGACAATTACCCTTGCCATTAAAAATCTTACTACAAAGTACAAGTGTGACCCCTTTAATTAGTTGTGACAAATTCAAATAGGGTATTTGATAATGTATCAATTTTCACTGAAACAAAAATACCCTTTTTCAAACTTGTAGAGTCTGAAGTCATAAAGGAGTGCTGTTATACGAGTTTGACAAAAAGGGTCTGAAGGAGGTTCTTCATCATTTAAATTAATTATGATGGATTCCTTGATAGGCAGATTATCACACACACTTGATCATTTCTATCAATTATGTTGATAGTGAGGAGAATGTAAAGGTTTTGCATGACATAACTAGCCTACTTGAAGCCCTTTAAATGAGTATATATTAGAACAAATAATATAAATAATCTCAACATTCGTGGTGAATGTTGGCCATTATGCTTGAGAGCCTGCAATGCAAAGATAGTAAAAAAAAAAAAATTGGGTCAGGTCATTATTCTAAATATTTTTGCAAGTTATGCTCAACAAGACTGCATTTATTTGATAAAGTAAAAATACAGTAACACTATATTGTAAAATATTATCACACTTTAAAAATAACTTTTCTTGTTTAATATATTTTAAAATATATTGTAATTTATTCCAATGGTTATTGTGCAGCTTAATATTTTTGTGGAAATATTCTATGATGAATAGAAAGTTCAAAAGAACAGCAAATTACTTTACTGTCAGTTTTGATGAATTTAATGCATCCTTGGATTCCTTGCTGATTAGAAGTATTCATTTCATTAAAAGAAAAAAAATCTTACTGACCTCAAACATTTGAAAGGTACATTGTAAGGGTGTTTGGAGTTGAAGTCTGATGAAATCATAAAATAAACCATGGAATGACATCTAAGACATGTATTCTTTTCATGTAAATCTCTATTTTCTCTGGATGTATTCATGTTTCCAGTTAATAGTATGCTAAACTGTTGGTCAAAATGCCAGAGTTTATCTTGGGTATCCTTGATGCACAAAGCCAGCTTGCAAAGCCTCAGAGCAAATGTACTCAGAGCAAATGCATTTCCAAGGCCTGGTCTCCGTTGACTTCAGCTTTTAAGTGTTCCATATATTATCCCTGCTCAAGCAGCTCACACAACATACAACATTGGGGCTAACCCTCAGATACAACAATGACTACATCTGGAGCAAGAGCGAACGCATGGGCTAAGATGGAGTGAATAATGGTAAGATGGTATTGAAGCAATGATAATCATCGTTACAGTCACACTAATTGATACAGAAAACGACCATACTTAATGTTTTCTAAAATGCTTTCTCGGTTTCGTATGTTGATTCACAACATATGTTATCATTTCATTTATTTAAAGCAACAACAATAAAAAATTTAGTTATGACCTCATGGGGTAACGTACAACGATCTGAAAAGAACAAAAGAAAGAAATAAAAAAAAAACTTAATTTAGAGGCCAACTGCAAAAAAAAAAAATGTTTGGTTCACATTGTCAGTGTCTCACAATAGCTCACCTGATTCATTTATATTTTGTTCTTTGTAGAATTTCTGCATAATTTTTGTATAAACTTTTTTTTTTATCGTTTTTTGTTTGTTTTTGTGAAGTCTGGTATAAGTGTTAATGTACACACATAGTTTTTATGCCATTGAGCTATACGTATTTTACTTTATCGAATGTAATACGGCAAAAAAAAAAAAAACTGATGATGATGTGAATCTAAAACGTTCTGTCTATGCATTTGGCCTCTAAATAAAGTATTTTGGTTTCACTTTATTTTGATGGTCCCTTTAACACATTCTGTTGACTAAGTAGCATTGCACCTACATTTCTACTAACTCTCATTACAGTGTTAGTAGAGTATTAGTGGACTGGTAGGGTTAGGATTAGAAAAACTTGACATGTAGTTGCAAAGTTACTGATATTCAGTTGAATGTCTGTTGGAGGAGCATCACAATAAAGAGTTAGCAGATCTAAAGCAGACAGTCTACTAATACTCTAATGAGAGTCAATTGACATGTAGTTGCAAAATAAAGTGTTACCAGTATTTTTGTAAGAAATCTTCCACTATTATGTGTGCGAGCTCCTCTCAGAACTTTGATGTATTGAACACGTAAAAAAAAAAAAAAAATTGGCACTTATGTTCTACAACCATTTGGCTGTTTTAAACAATTACAAGGAAACGGTAGGTAATATTGACTTAAATGTGAAATTCTTTATGTAAAAAAAAATTAAATGGCATTTCATTTAATTGTAAAGCATATTTAAATAATATTTGATTTATTTACAACTTCGTAAAACTGTCCTAAAGTTACTGTTTTGTATGAAAGCCCATTTCCGCCACATGAAAAAAAACTTGCTTTGGCAGGGTTTTTCCTGCAATGAAAATATTTTGGCGACTGCCAAAGATTTATTTGATCATTTAACGTGACGATAATCTACAGTACTGCAGTACCACTTTAAAACTCTCCTGTGAGTGTTTAAGCGCTCTGTGAAGAGTGTCAAATGTTTCTTCTTCAGCGTTGAGCTTTAGCCAATCACAGACATATCTGTTTGGCGCATGAACGCAATGGCCAATCAGATGTGTTTAAGTTAGTCAGAATCCACTCAATACTGCAGAGATTTTGTTCAGCGCGAGTTCTGCATGCTCTCATCACAAATCCTTTAATTATAACCGACAAAGTATAAACACGTTGTCAATAAGAGATTTATTGCACAGCGTAGACAGCTTCATTGATTATAATGGGAGTTTCAGAGTCCAGCTTTGTGTACCTCGCGTTGTAATTGACAGCTTTAGTGATTATAATGGCAGTGATTTTGCTCGCTTTCTGTATATAGGTAGCCTATATATTTTTCATGCTGCTAAGTTTTTGGATTGAAACCCGAATTTAAAGTTCCCCTGTAGTCAATAATTGTATCCCTTAAAACTAATCTTTGATCACCAAAATTACATATTTAAAAGTTTTTTCCTGTAAAAAAGAAAAAAAAGAAAAAAGAAATTCATGTCTTAAAATAGCTTGAAAGCACCCTTCCTTCATTTAGTATGTGCAGATTCATGAATATGCTAATTAGTCCCGCCTCCACTCATGCCAGCTCACAGATTCACTCGGCCAACTTACAGAGGTAAACGCAGCACAATGGTATCGCTGTTTACAACGTCGGACACATATAGTAACGGTAATTAATATTATTAGCCTTTTTTGCTTGACTATCAAACAGCTAATAATGTGTTGCAAACGTTACACAAAACATGTTCCCGTTTGCATCTCACAGTCAGACAGCTTCCTTCTAACAATCCACAGAAACACTTTGAACAGTGGAGAAAGGCTCAAATGAAAGTTCATCATAACATCATAATTTAAATCATACACCTGCTATATTGTTAAATCTACTTGATTTTTTAAAATCAACAGAAAAATATACAATGATAACCTGGCTTCTCTCGAGACTCCCTTGCTAGTTTGCTGTTGAAGGGGCCCTATCATGGATTTTTGAAAATGACCTTTCATGTAGTGTGTAATATAGTGAATGAAAACATAAGTGAATGAAAACGTCCTGCAAAGTTTTAAAGGTCCCGTTCTATGCCCCTTTTCACAAGATGTAAAATGAGTCTCTGATGTCCCCAGAGTGTGTCTGTGAAGTTTCAGCTCAAAATACCCAACAGATCGTTTTTTACAGCATGTTTAAATTGTCTTTTTTGAGGACTCAGAAAAACGCGCTGTTTTAGTGTGTGCCCTTTAAATGCAAATAAGCTCCTGCTGCACGACACAGGGGGCGGAGCTTCAAGAGCTCGCACTCAGACTCTTAGGACAATTTCATCTCATGGAATAATGATAACATCAGCAACTCTCAGTAACGGTGTTCATTTCGAGTCGGACAATAATGCCTACAGAGTCAGAGGGCTGTATAGAGATGGAACAGGTATAGTTTAGTAGTTTAATTACGGTTATTATAACGTATTTGTCATCTGCTTGTATGTATCCATTATTTATTAATAGCCTACAAGTCTGCTGTGTCAGACCAGGTCCAAATGATGATCAAACATATACTGATGAGTTTAATAAAGTTTATTGTACATCACACAAAAGATGAAGCGTCAGTTTTACTTCAGAAAATCACCGTAAGACCTGAGTAAACACAGTAAGTTATAAGAAGTGCGCGAGTTGAGGGAGTTGAGGGAGCAGTCCCGTGGGCGGAGGTTAGTCAGAGAGCTGTTCTACTGACGTCATTAAAAACGGAAGTAGAGCGATGTAGTCCAAACGAGCCGTTCACTGTAGGCGACTTCTGTTAAATAAAATATCTCGCTTGGCATTGAACTTTGAGCTTTATAATTTTACAGATATTATTTATACTCTAACAACAACATTACACACTAACTTAAGTTTGAAACATGGGATCACGAAGAACGGGACCTTTAAATCTGAAAGTGCACCGTATATAAAGTTATTGTCTTTCAAAAGTAAGAGTCGACTGAGTCAATGAAATGAATTGTTTTTCAAACGAGTCATAAGCTGTTTCGTCGTGACGTCAAGATGAAACATTAGCCCGCCCATTTATTGCGCGCGCAGACACCAGGGAAACTTAAACCGGCAGCTGAGTCCTGTGGATACTGGAGAGCATCATGTCGAGGAGTCGCTGTGCTCTACAATGTGACGGTAAAGAATTTTTTTTTCTGCCCAAGGACGAGCATGTGAAGAATCTGTGGTTAAAATGAATCTTTACCATGATACTACAGCAATATAATCCTAAACTTTTCCTGTTACCTTTATTTTACTGACGACTGGTTCTCAAACATCGGAGTCAGCTAATCAGCTGTGGGCCACTATTACATAAAATTATCTTGTGAAGCAAGATTTGTTTTACCAATGTTTATGTTACATCAGTCATTCACACTAGAGCTCGGCTAATGCCTGGTTCAGATTACACGATTTTTTTGTCTGTTACGATAGTCACTGTGTCAGATTACGCGATTTTGACTCCTAAAATCTTGTCGTGTCGTGGACAAGAAACATGTCAGACTACACGTTGCTTCCTGACCAGTTATCACGTGCGACGCGCGTGATGTAATGGGGAAGGCGAAACTAGCGAGTGACTTCCGGAAACAAACAATGGATGAAGCGGTGAGTGTTGTATTGGCTGTCCTGTGTTCAGAAAAACGTAAAAAAAGAAAGAAAACCCGACTATGGACACGTTCCTGGATTGCTCGAACAGGACAGTATGGGCTGTCAATCCTCCAAAGAGAACTTGAGGTAAAATATTGTTTTCTTATATATTTTTACTTTTAGCCAGTAGTACAAGTAAAATAATGTTGCTAGCTTGCCACAACGATAACATATTACAAAAACAGATTGTTAAAACCTCATACATGTGACGGGACCCGTCGTGGACGACCGTTAAAAAAATTAAACATGCTAGTCTTTTTGACGTGATGTCGTGAAGCATCGCAGACGCGACGTAGGTTGTCGCCCACTATGACACACTATATGAGATGATACGATCGAATCTTGCGTCCCGACGCCCGTTGTCGTTTACGAATCCCCACGACACCCTACGTCAAACAGATCGTGCCAAAATCGGGCTAAAATCGTGTAATCTGAACCAGGCATAATGTATACATTGCATAGCCTACATGCTATTGATACAGTTTCCACATGTTCACCGCAATATATTAGAAACATACTCTGTAAATAAATTAGTACAAGTAAAATAATCGGTTGATGGACATGCACTTGTTAATGCTGATGGTGAGGAATAGCAACATCTCATAATGCAAGTTACCTCAAACTGAGTAGTGAATCACTGAAACGTCCTGCTCGAGTCGTCCTTGTGATGGAGGTTGAATGAATCGATGATGTTTCATCATCGGACTCGCGCTTGGATTGATATGGTAAAATCGCCGTCATTGTTCATTACTGTGTTTAGTTTACGGTGAAGGAAGCCTCAGGACACGCAAAGCTGTCGGTGTTATGGCAATGGGAAGGACGTGTGCTGTACGCGGTAAACCAATCACAACAGACAAAGTAGCTCAGACAAAGTAGCTCGCGGAAAGGAGGGATTTAGAGAGATTGATTCATTTGGCGAGTCATTTGAGAGTCATTGAAAATCTGGTGATGTGGAAATGTATATTATGAGAAAATGAAACGTTTTTTTACGTTTGATGCATGCAAACCTGTTGTAGGAGACTCCAAAACAACATCAGGAAACTTTAAAATATCATAATAGGGGCCCTTTAATGATATGCTAAAGCCTGCTGACAAGTTGACGTGATTGGTTAGAAGGTAGTTTGTGGCGCCAGAAACACCAGCGATTTCAAACCGAGTTTTTGAGACTTTTCACTGAAGTTTTAAGGAGAAGATACTCAGCATTGACTTATGAATTTGCACATGGTTTGTCTTAAAGCACATTAAAAACACCACAGACATATAAACAACATTAAAAACTTTTCACCACAGGATTGAATAACCATAAATAAATGGAACAAAACAATCTGATACTGCATGTCAAATGATCTGTGCATTAAATCTAGGAGTGCAAATGCAAAAATTATAGACCAGTCACTTTTTCTATGTAATGTGTTACTTTGTTAATTTTATTACTAATTTTTCAGATCAGTCACTCAGTTAGTTTACTGGACTAGCAGTTCACAGGGTATTTTACTGTGTGTGTGGATAGCCATGTTTGTCTTTCACCACCAAAGACCATTTTTGACCTACGGAAAAACCCTGTTTGGTAAATCATGATTATGACAACAAAAAAGTTTGAAATTGACATAAACAGTCCAATTTTGTATAACTGTAATAACTGTATAAACTTTTTATCTTGTAATTTTGACTTTTGTCATGATTCCATCTTCTCATAATTGCTTTTGTCAAAATTATGACTTCTCTCATAACTTTTACCTTTTTACGTATTAATTTTTGCTTTATGTCATAATTACACATTTCCAAAGCATTTTTTTTATGTGGCAGAAATGGGATTTTAGAGTTTCTGTAATATAAAAGATCCATAAAAATAATTAAAAAACACAGTTTTATTAAGTGATTTTTTCCTCTGGTATTATAAAAAAATATCCTTTACAATTAAAAAGAAATTGTTGAAAACCTTTATTGCTGCATACAGCTTACTGTCCTGTAGCAATCATTTGCCAACATTATTACAATGTATTATAAACAAAGTCAGATAATTCTCAAGAAAAAAAATGCTTAAAAGTTACAAAACATTCTCACAGTTAAAAGTACCATGGGAGAGTGTGTTCTCTTTGAGTCTCACGTCTCCTCTTGCACCTCCAAGGCAGCGTAATTTGAGGTTAAGGAAGGTGGAGCGTAAAACATGGAAGCTGCCCATTTTCCTCAGGATGATGAAAATTGATCCAACATTTCATATCATAACTGTCATATTATTTTCATTATTCCTGCCTGCAAGAATGTGGTATTAACACTAATGCAAACTCAGGTAAGGTAATTGCCACTAATGGATGTGAAGGACTCTAAAATTGGATGTCATTAAAGCCGTCAACACATTCTCTGGATAGTTCAATTGTGTGGCTATGCACTAAGAGAGGAAGAGGGTGGTAGAGAGACAGAGAGAGAGAGAGAGAGAGAGAGAGACAGTGTGAGTATTAAACATATGGCAGTATGGAGAAAAGAGGTCAGAACAAGCAAATTGAGGTTATGCATGTAAGAAACTTTCAGGCACAAATCACATGTAATAAGATTCTTACTCTCAGCTCTAATCTATGTGTTTCAAGGTAATTTTACATTTTTTTTCTTTTTTTCTGCACTTTGAGGAGAGAAGTAACCACACTGCTATTCTATATACTGTTAGCAAAACCCACAAAATGGAGGAAAACGGATGAATTCACGTTGTTTAGACTTATAATCTACAAGTACAACCACACTATAATTTTAGTTAAGACTTCAAAAATGCAACAGTAAAATTTTAATTGGCTTTAAGTTGCCAAATGCTGTGAGAAATTCTTATTTAAATACTTAAATGGTTTATCACATTTAATTTAATTTAACTCATTTTACAGTAAAATAGTCAAATTTATAGTTTTTGCAAGTAAAAACTTACCATATAATAGAAAAATAAAAAACCTTGTAAAAGAACATTTCCAGAAGGACCTGGGTGACACATGATTATATTTGATTTAAATATAATTTCATTTATGTGATTAGTAATGTACATTAGAATGTTTTATGGTTTCTGTTTTTTAATGTGTATTACTGTTGTCTGTTACCAATATATGCATATATACATATACATATATATATATATATATATATATATATATATATATATATATATATATATGCTCAAAAAAATATTTTTTCCATGTTCCGCAGCAGAAAGAAAGTCACATGGGTTTGGAAAGACATAAGAATGAATAAATGATAGCAATTTTCAGTTTTGGATGAACTGTTACTTTAAAAAATCCTGCAACTAAAAATCAAATCAAAGTTATTTGAACATTCATGTTTGCATTTGCATTCCAATTATTAAACATGTCACTCCACCACTGCAAGACATTCAATGGAGGATGACATAAAAACTACAGCTATTAAGTGAAACCGATATCTTATCATGAAACAATGAACAAGGATTATACATCTGGTTAAACCATCTCAGTGTAATTAACAATCTAAGCGTTTTGATTAGCGCCACACCAATGTCATATATCTCCCAATTAAACTTCCCACGATCCCACGGGTCATGCTAATGTCATTTCTTACATGTATTTTACTTCAGCACACATAAAAGACAAGACAGTGATCCCAAGTTTTGCTCTGCCTCTTTCAAATCACAGTATGACAGCTATAAATTAAAGCATCATCCTGAAAGAGAGAGAGGACCATAAACAATGATTTTCAGTCGCATTTGCACAGTTTTTTCCCGTTGCTTAAAAAACAAGGATGAGGTAAATGGCAGAGGAGTGAGAGTTAACCAGAGACCTCTCCGACTGCTCCAGAAGCGACTGGTGAAGGGAGATAATTGATGAGAGTGAAAGAATGGATCTGTACTCTTAAATAACAGGATTTGCGGTAGCCTGCACATTAAGGTGTTCATAGCCAGTTAGCTGCTGATGACAAAAGGGACAGGAGGCGAGTATTCTACCCTGTCAGGAAGAGGCCACTGCAAAGTGTGCTCCGAGATGTCTCCTATTCATCTGCGGTGGGTAATTACTTCAAACCCTATATTACCATGGTAATGAGACGCTACAGCACTGTCAACCCCTGCCAAGCAAAAAACAAGGCGATCTAGAAGAACTTCAGACCGATCTTTTGTCTATTGGCAGAGATGAGCTGTCTAGTTTCAGAAAAGTGGATTTGGGAAGAGATCGGATTTTCTCATGATTTCCTCCTTTAATTGTTGAGATACTTTGTGCACAAATAACCATTTTGACATTGTTTCAAATGTGACCTATTTTTCTTGGTCTGTTTATCATGCACCGTAATAGTTTACTTTTTGGAACAATTGTATTTGTAATGAAAGGATTCTTGTAGTGTTTTGGAACATGTTATAAGTTCATGAAGATTCTATACATTCCAGTATTTAGCAAAGAGACAGCTAATACTTATGCTGCGTTCCAGGCAGGTTTTTGAGCACGTAAATCATGACTTCAAACCACGACTCACGACTTTGTAGCGTTCCAGGCCAGTCACGCCAAACCACCTGAGCGCAAGGCATTGTGGTAGCTAGATGTAAACAAACCGAATGCGCATTTGTGATAATTTCTGTCGCTAAAGGTGCTTGCTCCTTGTTTATTTATGAGAAACGGAGGAGGAAAAACGGCGCATAAGGCAAGATATGGCATACAATACGCACGCACTCCACACGATTCGATTCGGCTTGGAATGAGATGCCTAAGAAATTAGTTCTACAAACAAGAGCATTTTAAGGACAAAAACCTGACAAATGTCTTGAAATGAATCATTTGAACAATGTTTTAAGGTGTGGGAACTGTAGTATAAGTGGAATAATTGACTCCGGGGCTTTGAAAAAAATAATAAATAAATTAAAAAAATTGCACATTCGAGGTGTAACGCATTTTTATCTAATAATTTGACGGCCCATCGCCAATTATTCCGCACTATCTCCTTACGGGGCCGTTGAATGCTTGATTCTGATTGGTTGACAAAATGTTCTAAGGTGTGCAATTACAAGAAACGCCGTTATAGTTGTTCCAGGCAGGTCTTGAACGCATTACAGTTCCATATCACTTCGCCAAATTATTTCAATTAGTTCAAAGGTCCTTAAAGCCTACAACTAGGGCTGTCACGACTATGAAATTTGGCTGATAGTTAATGGTCTAAGAAATAATTGCGATTATGGAGGTTAATTGTCTGTTTTAGGGCGTTGTCATACATTTTTGTGTACTTCGTTCATTAAATAATTTGAAAAATAAACTATTTTGATTAATTGAATCCTTTGTAAGTTGCCAGTTTTCAGTGTAAGATCAATATAGTTAACCCCTTTAAATATGAAAGTAATTTATTCAATTTGGTAAATAACTGAAACACAACAAACTATTCAATTACAGAAAATGCTATAATACATATTTGGCTGGAAGGTGTGCATTAAAATGTTGAATGCACAAGTAGTTCCAGTCAGTTTAATCACCATATTAAATTAATGCACCTTCATAGAAGCACACACACACACACACACACACACACACACACACAGAGAGAGAGAGAGAGAGATTGTTTAGTGCACACACAGAAACATTCAAGACTAAGGAGCACAGAAACTTGTCAACGCTGCCCTGCGACTTGTATTAATAAAATTACTACTGAAAATCGGCATTAATGCAGTCAAATGTATCATTTAAAATAATAATAAAAAAGGGTTACAAATCTAATATTGATTACTCCTTTATGTTAAACTGCTTGTTTCCCCCCCCCCCCCCTCATTTTTAAGGGCCAACATTCAGTAACTGAACCATTTCTCTATGATCTGCTTGTATCAAAGATCTATTTCTGAAGGACTGTGCTCAACATTATGATCATTGTCATCCAATACTCCTAATAAAAAAGAGAGAGATAGGCATGACAAGTTGGAGGGCATTGAATCTCAAGTTACAAGGTTGATCCAATAAACAATTCAAATATCAAATAAAACATCAGTTTCTCCAAGCTCTGCTCTGACCCTTTTCTAAGTGTGTGTATTATTCAGTCAGTTAGGGATCGGTGTCCGCATCACAAGCAGACCGGCATTTGTTGTGTGACAGGTATAACCAGTCCCAGACGTACAGTATGTGTCTGACTGCCTCCTCACTTTTAAATGATTAAATATTTGTGTGTGATGCGTGTTCAATATTAAGGTCCAAATAAAAATTTAATCACGATAGTTATTCCTGCCACAAAAAGCTTTGTCTGCCTGTTGCGAATGCAAACAATGTTTTGATATCCATACTTAGAGAAACTAAGACAACTGTAATGCAATTTGCATTAATTCATTCTGAATGAATGGCCTGTCAGTCATTTAGTTGAAGGTGTAATTTTGTTATTAAAAAACACTTTTGCAACTTTTAATTTGTTCTAGGTGGCGCAGACAGTATATTGATTCATTTGAAATCCCGTACATTATTAGCGTGAACAGATCAAGCTTTAGATGTGACATACCCAGAATTGTTTCACACAAGATGGCTTACAATAGCTAAACGTGTATTTTAAAAACCTGTCTTTTGTGTGTCCTTTTCACACACATATAATGACATGAAAAGACGTGTACCAGGTGAAGGTTAAATAAAGAATTAGATGGAAAAAAAACACTGTGTATAATTACTGGCCCCAGTTAATTTCTGGAGCACTAATGGAAGCACATGGAGGGGTGAAATGTCTTGGTTGCATCATTTTATCTGCTATATTTTCACTGAATCTCTCCGTCTCTTTGTCAAAAACAACCCACTCTGTCCTGCCGATTGTATCTCGTAATTATCCCTTATTGTTGATGACATTCTACATAGCATAAGTTCAGGTCTAGAACGAGACAAAGCGCCGCCATTGAACCCATCAGGCTGAAAGTGGTTAAATTGTGACATCATCCAAGCTGCACAAATTTTGAAAAACAGGAAATCAAATAATATTGAACAAACACATTATAATTTAACAGGTGTTAAAAGTTTATAGCCCCCCAAAAAATTTAAAATTCATGTCATGAAACCCAAAAGGACATTTTAGGCAAGATGTCGAAACTGCTCTTTTCCAACAAAAGCGGATGAGGGTTTAAACTCAGGCTTAAACTTATACCAATATTCCAACCCAATCTCAGGCCAATTCGTATGTATTTTACGAGGTGGCTAATTTGTACAAATTCATACAAATTACCATACCCCTGACCCCACCCCTAAACCTTCCCATCACTGGGGATTAGACAAATTGTGCGAGTGAGGTCGTATGAATTAGCCACCTCATACTAACTCGTACGAATTAGTCGTGAGATAACGTTGGATATTCTACCCATTTCAATATTCTTCCATAGCTATAATTAAATGGATTGGTCATGTGACATGCAAACTGTTATTTTACTATTATTTATATACTATTTTCATATATTCACATTTTGAATGACCTTTTATTTTTTATCAGTTTTAGTAATTTTTATATTTCTATTTAGCTTTTTTATTTCAGTTTTAGTAATTTTAGCACTTAAACTTAGACTATTTCAATTACTTGCCAAGGCATTTCTAAATTTTTTAAGTTTAAGCTTTTCTTCTATTATATTTGATTTGATTTAAAAAAATGTATTTTTTTGTTAATAACAACACTGCACACAACAACCAAATGTTGTTTTCAGCAAATGGTGCCAAATGTGAAGCTACTAAACTAAAGGCACAATTATTGAATTGAACAAGCTCAAATTTAAATTTCTGAGCTCCAATTAAAAAAAATATTAGGAAAAGCTTGCATTTCTGACTATTTCTCACACAGAGCTAACATATTTCTTTTTAGAAATGTTGGATCTTTCTTGAGCAAGAAACCCTGTTCACATTAGTTTTGAAGCTATACATTATAGTTTTGTTATTTTTGTATATTATAGTATAGTGTATGTATATATATATATATATATATATATATACACACATACATATATACACACACACACACACACACACACATTATAGTTTTACATATGTAAAGCTAGAAGATGCTATGGATAGATACATCCAGTACTCCCTTACATATGTGCACAGACTCATTCACACACACACAACCAGCTTAGGCTAAAGCAGTTCGCCTCTCTGTGTCCACACTGGACTGTCCCTAGACAGGAATCCAATTAAGAAGCTCTGGTTTATCCTCATCCGATCCTTTTTTCTCCAGCACAAGTGAGGGGAGCGAGGGACAACTGAAGCAGGTTTTCTTACAGCAGGAGTGGGACACAGGCCCATCAGCTCGAGGTCTGTGATCTCAATGCACAGGGCTGCCATGGGCACATCGAGAGTGGGGGAAACTGATACAGACATCACATTGCAACGCTGCATTAGTAGTGTGCTTATGCATGAATGCACGCATTTGCAGATATTATTACAAAGGGGTTGCAGTGTTCACTGACCTCAGCATCTCGTGTCTCTCAAACCTCACCTTCCCATGCTGGCATGTCTGCCCTACACTACCCCCACATCCCGCTCTCAGCAGGAGACCTTAATTCCTGAGCTCAGCAGAACCTACAACAGGACCTTCTCAGTTCAGTGGGCCAAGGGAGGCAAAACAACAGGGTGCCAGTTTGCTTCATCTCTATCTCAGATGAAATGGACAGAGAGTGCAGCTATAGATGTTAAATCATCTCAGTGTCCTACCTAGTACATGCTTGAAGAATTTGTAAAGGAATATTCTGCGTTCAATACTAGTTAAGCTCAGTAGGCAGTATGTGTGGCATAATGTTGATTTCCTCAAATTATTTCCTTTCATCTCCTTTTCTTTAAAAAAATTATAATGGATTAAATTGAGGCACACAATGGAAGTTAATAGGGCCAGTCTGCAATGTTAAAATACTCACTTAGATAAATAATGTGTGCTTACTGTGCTAACATGATTTTTTTGTAAAAAAAAAAAAAAAAAAAACACGTTCTAACCATTTTGGTTAAGTAGTTATATCAAATTTTACAACTTCACTGCCTTGACAATGTACTGCCTAAAAATTCTGCCTTTAAAATTTTCATTTTAAAACGTAAATTTGCATAAATTACCAAATTAAATGGAAGTGCTTTTATGAAATCAAATCATCAGCATCACATTTATTCTATTAAAACCTCCAAAATCACCCTATTTACTTGTATTATAAGTGCTATTTTTAATTGCTATTTATAAGTGTTTTTTAAGAAAAAGAAGCGGGTCAGAACTTTTGTGGTAATCAAAATTATGCCACAAATGCTGTTATCAACTTTACTCATGGACAGTTAGCTAGAAGTAAGAGTCATGATGTGACTCAAAAACACATTCACATCGAAATAATATTTTTTTTCTGTGGTGGAAATGACATTTTAAACGAACTCTTAAACAAATGTTACTGAAGAGATTGTTTATCTAATCCTGTCAATCATATCACAAGGGTATATGAGCAGACGCTAGCCTCATCCCCATAACATCTCTTCCGGATTCCCTCCTCCACCCCATCCTCACCGTTATTCTAATATCCATTAAGTACTTATTCATTAATTAAATGGTCCAGGAGAAGCTTAGAGCCTGAATCTTGCGCTCAAGCCTCTGCGTTACGGACAGTAAGCCAAATCTGTTTACTCACATCACATAAGGATTATATGGACAGGAATGAAACATTTTATGAAATAAAATCCCAGACTCCTTTGTCTTGATTATGTATCCTACAGTAAAAACACATAATTTAGCAAAATTACAGCTTGGCTAGAAATGACATAATACAAAAATATTCTATGCTAATCATTCTAAAAGAAAGAAAGAAAGAAAGAAAGAAAGAAAGAAAGAAAGAAAGAAAGAAAGAAAGAAAGAAAGAAAGAAAGAAAGAAAGAAAGAAAGAAAGAAAGAAAGAAAGAAAGAAAGAAAGAAAGAAAGAAAGAAAGAAATCTGTTTAAAGTTTATAGTTAAAAAATAAACTAAAAATCTAGGCCTACCCTTGGAATATAAAAGTGCCCAAATGTGAAGAGGCACACCTACATCAAATAGGAAATAGTATGCAATTAATAGAAAATGGCCCAAACCAGTTAATTCCATTAAAAAAAACTCACTAAGTAATGTCACTATATATTCCAGAGCCTTGCCCACTTGGTGGACATCTTGAAAGCAAGAGTAAATTACCTCTAATTTACTGTAATATGCATCCCATGTACGAGATCCTGTCAAGCATCAGAAAGATGCAAGGAGTGAGTAAACAAATTATCCTGAAAGAATGAGCACACAACAGCAAACATGTACCTGTACAGACTCCATGGAATCTTTATAAATATTTGTAAAGAGTGAGCTGTTGGAAGTAGAATAAATGGTGTGTTTTTTGTAGCCTGTGCAACTCGCAAAGGTTTAAATCCACCCCTGAATCTTTGTAGAAAGGTGAATATTGTCATGTTTTTCTTTACCTTTATGCTCAGGCCAAGAAAAAGAAGTGACTTTGAAAAGGAAAAACAAGCAGCAAGATGCTAAAAACGCACCCCCTTTCTAACTATTCTCGTCTCACCTTGAGCTGCGTCCACACGGACCATTTCCCCCGAATCTTTCCCTGACAAACGAACGAGAGCCTCTGCGGTCCCCCTCTCCGCCACGGCACAAACAAGAGCTGTCCACACATCACTCATTAACGTAACCCCCCCACCACATCAGCCTCCATTAAAAATAACCCGCCCTGACAGCCTCAGAAAGGACGGCGTACCTCCCGAACACCTTTTAGTCTTTCTCTCCGCCTGCACCCTCTGCCCCTCCTTTCATTAGGCCTGTTTTGGAGTGCGCTGTGGTATCTACACCATAACTAAGGCTGTTAGCATCTGTTTTACTCCAAGCAAAGTCAAAAGGTGCAGTGCTTTGAGGAGCAACCCCCTCTCCCGCAAGGATTCCCTCTCTGGCGCCCCCACCTCCCCTCCCTCCCTTCCTATTACTTTGCATACCCAGAAATGTCACCTTACTCCAGCAAGCTGTTACCATGCTGCCTCCATGCCAAAACAGCCAGCCTCAAAGGACACTGATGGATCCTGCATTTTTCAGTGATGGCTCTTAAAAGGCATTAGACGCCCGAGGCACCTCAGGCTTGGGCAACAGAAGAAGATGTGATATAATGGCGCTGGAACGAAGGACTGTGCCTCAAAGTCAAACCCAGCATGTGACACTGAGGGAGGTTTGGAGGGGTTGGAGAAAAAATGATTCCTGACTGCTGATATCTTGGCTGCGTCCGTGAGCCGGTTTGGACAATCGTGGAACAAGCACAAGCTTTTTATAAGGGAAGCATTTATTGCAGCACATGGAATAAGATAGATCATGCTGCTTTTTAACTCACAAACATTAAGTGCAACTTTGATATTAAAAGCATGACATATTTTGATGCTGGCTTGGAACACTCAGTCAAGATTCACCTTGATGACCGCCAGAGTTAAAATAATTAGCTAACTTTCATCAATGACCATTTTTTTCCCAACAGAAATGTTGAATATCAATGTGAAGGATAAATTTAGTTAGACGTGTATATAGTATATGTACATTTATTTGTATACGATGATACTAATCAGAAACAATAAGCTCAAGGTCATCGCTTAATATGGAGACAAAACCAGAAACTTTTTACAAGCATGTCAAGTTCAACAGACTCTGCTCAAGTGGAGAAAATAGAAAGGTCTCAGCTAGCATACAACAAGCATATTTGTTTCAGTAAGAGACCAAACTATACCAAGTATTTGTATGAAAAAGCGCTGCCGTTTACTATGTAAACAGTTTTGGTAAATGTAAATGTAAAAAAATTTAAATATGTAAACTAATATGCCACATTTTGGTTTGTAACCTTGAGAAACATTACTAAATCATTGTAGATCGCATATCTTTGTTTAGAGAAGGTGGTCTCGAACGAGCCCAAACACAACATAAGGAAACACGTAATCATGGAGTGACATGACATGCTGCTTGCCTAAAGCTATAGAACTTCAGGGATCTGATCGCTTCACAATCATGACGCAGTGATTTCCAACGACATTTGAAAGCTCAACCAATGGAAACTGGATCTCGGGTATGGTGGGTGGGTATAGTGGGGAGGGACGATGTGTAGAGACCAATCAGGCACTGTACGGGCTTGTTTACCAGCTTGTCTGGCATTTATGTGTTAAGAATACATGTCGAAATTAGGTAAAGTAGTAGTAACAAAGGTTCCCAACCCTGGTCCTGGAGTACCCCTAACAGTACATTTTGGATGTCTCTCTAATCTCACACAACCGTTTCAGGTCTTGAAGTCTCTACTAACGAGCTGATGAGTTGAATTAGGTGTTTGATTAGGGAAACATATAAAATGTGCAGAGTTAGAGGTACTCCAGGACCAGGGTTGGGAACCACTGTAGTAACAGACTCAAACCTGATTGTTTAACCGTCTTAAAGAAATGTTAAAAATAATGGAGTTTGAAAATAGTTGAACCAGTGACAATACCCAGCAAGGTGTTTGAATCTGATGATCAGTGTATGAAGGTCACATCCTTAAAGGGCACCTATTATGGATTTTTGAAAATTACCTTTCATGTAGTGTGTAACGTAGTGAACAAAAACATCCTGCAAAGTTTTAAATATGAAAGTTCACCGTATACAAAGTTATTGTCTCTCAAAAGTAAGAGTCGACTGAGTCGCTGATATGAATTGATAGACGAACGATGCTTTTTCTCTGTCTAGATGACGTCAACTTGACAAGTTATTTGAATAAGATACGCCCACTTATTGTGCTCGTAGACGCCAGGGAATACTTGAAAACATCCGGTATGTCGACGAGACGCTGTTTTCTTAATTGCAACGCAAAAGCAAACTTTTTTCCATCTGCCCAGGGAGGAGCATTTGAAGACTAAGTGGCTACAGTTCATATATACAACTATACCACAGAAGTATAGCCCGAACCTTGCTTTGTTCGCGTCATTTTGAAGATGATTGCTTCACAAACATAAATGCTATCAAATATGGATTCGCGAGACGCTGTGTTCTGAAGTGCGATGCAAAAGCGAACTTTTTTCATCTGCCCAGGGAGGAGCATTTGAAGACTAAGTGGCTACAGTTCATATATACAACTATACCACAGAAGTATACGTTAGCCCGAAGCTTGTGCTTTGTTCGCGTCATTTTAAAGATGATTGCTTCACAAACATAAATGCTATCAAATAACGTTATGGATTTGCGAGCCGGCTGATATTGAATGAAGGTTAAGTGTAATTGGATCAGCTTCCTCCTCAGCTTCCTCCTCCGAATCACAACCTGTAAGTATTATTAATATTAATAATTGTTTTCTTTTATGTTTTATGTAGCATGCTCAATAATTATTTTGTGTGTTGTGTACGCACAGCGCGTCTTCAATGTCAATTGTATTGAAATATGTGAAGTGTTTGTCGTTGTTATTGGGGTTGTCATAAAGAATAGAGCAATACCTCGTAGTACTGCATTATCAATATGTTTATGCGTTGGGCTAACGCAAACAAAGACTGAATGTGCTTTACCACTGAACTTTGGGCTATGGTCGCTAACATAACTCAACTTAAATTCCTTCTCTTATTTTGAATTTTTTACTATAAAGCGGTGCACTATAATCATTATTATAACACAATGTAATTGATAAAAGCATTGTACACTGTACTCCATGTTAACCAATAGAAGTATTATCTCTGTATGTGTATGTGTAATAGGGATGGGCACAATTAATCGACGATCGATTATTGATCGTTAAGAATTTCGTCGATCACGTTAATTTGTTATCGATTATCATTAAACTAATGCTGCTGCGCAGTGCGAGTGGAAAGTGGCTGGTCAAGTTAGCGCGGAGGTTCCTGTGCATCCCGGCAACGTCAGTCCCCTCAGAGCGGGTGTTTTCAGCGGCTGGACTGAAGCCTTGTTAACACTCGACGCGTCCGCACGAGCGCGAAGGTGAGCGCGGCAAAAATGATGTCATTGTGGTATTCGGTGTTTCACAGGCGAGCGCGTCGAGTATAAACGCCTCGTCCGTTTGGGGAGGTGCGCGCGCACTCTCTGGGGAGACTCGCGGGGAAGAGCCAGGCGAAAATGTAAACACGCTTGACGGTTACCTTGCGGTCCTTGCGGTTGCGGTCGCGTCTGACCCCAGATCATGTCATCAACATGTTTTCTCAACAAAAATCAGTAGACTGGTGTAGTTGTATGTGAGTTACTAGTTATTTTTTATGAGGCTTTGTTTAGTAGCCTAGGCTAATTGATTGTAAGGTAGGCTAATCTCTCTCACTCTTTTTCGACTCCGTGCCTTGGATAGTTTTGAGTTACATTTTGACAAAACCTGTCAGATCTAAGTATTATTATGTTTTTGGTTAAGTTATTGTTTAACATGATTTTTATTATTATTTAGGAACAAACGAGGGTCTCTGTTTAAGACGCCAACTCGCAGCTGCAGGTTCCGTTGTGTTAGAGCACCGCAGCAGCATATCTTCAAGTTTAGCCTAACCGAACGTCCAGTTTAACTGCCACAAGTTGATCATCTTGTAATAACGATCTAATCGAGGAAAAACACGCTGTATTTTTGTATTTTCATTGCATTTTTAATTTATAAAAAGTTAAATAAATAATGAATTTGAAAATAAAAATATTAATGATTAATCGATAGTCGATCGTTAATTCTCCCGACGATCGACTAAGAAAATTTAATCGAATGCCCATCCCTAATGTGTAACACATTTTACTTATACACACATTGTCAATCACAACTGACTGGATCATCTGACCAATCACCGCAGATTACCGTCACGCAAAGGTGGGGTTTGGAAAAATTAGTCGTAGAACGATTCATATGGGAGTCACTGAGCAAATCAGGTAAAAATAAATGCATATTATAAAACAACACAAGTGTTTTTTGTCATTGCATGCTTGTAAAACTGTTGTTGGGGACTCCCAAAACAATATTAGGAACATTTTAAATGCCATAATAGGTGCCCTTTAAAGGACAGGAAGAAATCCAGTGAAGTACTTACGCAGCATTTAGTAGGCATATGTCTTCCATTTCCAGGATATAGTCTTCAACTGTGAGAAGCAGCTAAAAAAAGAAACCAACATGGAACGGCTTGAATCGGCAACAAGTGGTAGTGAGTCCTGTCAAGCAGTACAACTTTAATGACTCAATCAGAAAAATGGCAGAATATCTGAAGAAAAGTTCATAAGAACAACAGTGACTACGTTAACATGCACCCTCATAACGCGATTATACTTAGATTTAGGCAATATTGTGATTAAACCTTACCTCATGTAAACAAAGCTTTGATCAAAAATGCGATTAAGCTCATAATCATAGTAACCATAATAGTAAAATATGTGGCAAATACTTATTTTAAAGTGCAATAAACAGGCATGTAAATACTCTAATCTCATCTATCACTCTGACCAAAGTGTGCATGCGCTTGTAATGGCTACACCGATGACGTCGTCTTGCACATATTCGTAAACATAGCAGTAAAGAAGGCATCACATTTTTGGGGTGCTGAGTACATGTTGACAATGTTGCATGTCACGAATATAATGCAGTATATTGATGGCTGAAAACATAGAAATGAAGATCCAATATATCCATAGAAATGTGTTTTGCATTTGACGCAAGTAGATTGAAACCTATTCTATGCGAGTTCATCATGTGCTGTGCATTGGGGTATGTGAATAATACCCCATTATATAATAACCACAATTCTTAGTGAATAATCAGAATAATGAAAGCTGCATGTAAACGGGAGTGAAGAGGTATGCTTTTGTCAAGTAAACATCTTCTTACTGCGCTTAAGTCCTTGTGATTATTGGAAATAATCACATTATTGGTGTTCAGGTAAACACTCTCAATGATTCTTATATTCAGCCATTTGTAAAGTAGTGGAGCTTTAATTCAATCAATGATGGAGATCACAAATTAATTCTGAAAAGCATAAACAGTCTTTGATTCATCATGCCCTACATTCTTCGAATGATCTTACTCAGGCCTATTGGAGCAGGTCTGCAGGTCACATCACAGCCATGACCTTAACGTAAATTAAGCTGTGTGGAATCATTCGGATGGCAAAAGTTGACGTGTAACAATTAGTGTTGTCAAATGTACCGATTTCAGTACCAAGTCGGTGCTGAAATTTTAAAAAAGTAAATGTAATTTGAGCCACTTGACATTCTTAAAAAAACTGAGCTCCAGACGTGAGATGCAATGCAACAGCGAGATGTGATGCAACAGACCTATACAGTACATAGATCAACTATTTTTTTAGACCTAGCCCTCTATAAAACCACAGCTTGCATTTAACGAAGTCCCTTAAAACATAAAGAGTAGGCCTACCTTAATATTTTCCAAAAAAGCCTTTCACGTCATGCTACAAAAGCTTAACATTTTAAGACAAAGATGAAACAACGCATTTGTTCCATCACTTCATCAATTACAGCTACAGAACAATGGCCGGCAAAATAACGGCATGTTATATTGTTTGGCTAAAGCCTCTTGTCGCTGCATAATGGTGGAGAGTAGCGTGTGTGGGAGTTTCCTGAAGGACTGGAGGACTCTCATGCACAAACGGCGCTTCAGGCCGGCTAGAGGACTCTTTCAAAGTGAACAATCTGTCTCCTCACTAAAGGTCTCCCTCGCAGTAAACAGTATGTGATACTGTAGTGAAGGACGGTCACGGAGTGGCTAATCGGATGGACACAGCGAGTCTCCACTGGCGGAGCGAGAACAATGCAGCTGCGGCTGCTTAAGAGCAGCAGGTCCTGAGGCGCGACGCTGAACTGCGACCTTGCTCGTATAGACCGGTCCCTGCCACTACCTCTTTGACAAAACTTATGATTCATATAGCCCTAGTGCACTCTTTCCCTCCATCCATTTCTCTCTTTCTCACTCTCTTTCTCTCATTGCATGACCTTTACATCAGATTGCTGATAGTTATACTTTCCCTCCGCCCCTCGGATGTCCTACATATCACAATAGCCTTGCCTTAAGTGAGAGCAAAACTCTTTATGACTTTCTCGCAATCGCATGTAAAAAAAAAAAAAAAAAAAAACATGGCTCGCATTGTCTCCAACCTCTGGCAATGCCTTAATTAGAACACACTAAGGCTCCTCTTCTGTGTCTCTCTTTCTTTTTAGCAGTATAATTAGATTAGTGTCGGAGACCTGGTGTAATCGCTCCGAGGGAAGATGAAGGAGTGGGAGCGATGAAGGGAGACAGGTGGCCCCTCTTCGCTCTTATTTCCCCCTCTCGTGCTCCGCTGCAGGACAATACGTGGAGACAAGGCGAGGTACGGCCCCGACCCCCTTCTCTCTCCTCCCCTTGACAGGTGCTCCTTTAGTGCAGGTGTTTTGTGAGAGCCGGTCCGGCTTCAATATGTGTGCGTGGGTGCACAAGTGTGATCTCCACCCAACACGTACTGCTCGTGTTCAGACGACACATAAGAATGCACCAAGTTATTTTAAAACCTCAACCATCTCACCTGTTTTCTGATAGCATCTGAAATAAAGAAATTGGTGTGCTTTATAAGATTTTATGATCATATTTTTTGATCAAGGATTTTTTGTGTATGTCGCCGATACACTTATAATGTGTCGACCCCAAACCCCTCAAGAGATAAATGACCCTTTTCCCGCTCTTTTTACTTTTCTGAAGGTATCTTAAAATCTGACATTACTGTCCAAATCTCATTTTGCCTCCAGAACTCAAAGCTATTCAAGAGACCATTAAGATATATAAAATAGGATGGGCTAGAGATATGTGACCTCTGGGATGATTCCAGTTTTCTAAAAGAGTGCCTAAAGTGGAATGAGGAATTTCACTTTGGTGGGTGACGTCTTAAATCATGAGCTGATTTGACCAGTGAAGGTATAAAATCCGATCTATCCAAATGGGCACTGCATTTTAGAAAGATTGAGCTTCAGATTGTTAAAGAGTAGGCTATCTGACAAGTGTATTATTGATTATCAAACTATGAGTTCAGAAACAGTGAAGAGTTTGCATTTGGGCCGCAAATGTTGTCAGTTAATAGGTTTCCAATAATACTAAACGATTTTCCGTCAAGTAAGGACGCTTAACAGCTCAGAAAGCCAAATCTTTCATCAAGCCACATTCTCAGGAAGTTTTTTTTTGTAATATTGGAGATACAGGTACCCTAAAAAATATATATTTTATTAGAAAATAATTAAGTAAATTAAAATAATGATGTGATCAGTCTGCCCAACCAATGGCAAGACAGAGCAATTGTTTGGAAAACCTGTTTGAATATTCATTAGTTTTGCATCCTGTAAGGTGGTGCAAGTGTAAAAAAAACCTTCACCTTTATTTAATAGGCTAATTAAATTATATAATAAAATTATATTTTTGCAATAATGATTTTTTTAAAGTAAAGCCAAGATGCAAATTAATTTATATATTAATTTAATTTGAATCTAAATATTTAATTATTAATAATTTTAACATTTAAAATGTTATATTAAACTGGGCTGACAAGCTCCACCATTACATACTGAATTTATTGTTTTTGCCTTGTTGTTGATTTGTTTTAATATTTAGTTGTTTGTTCATTGGTTTGCCTTTCTGTTTTAAAGGCTATGGCAGTCGCAAATGCAAATGTCTAAATTCAGGGTACACTCACAAATTATGTTTCTGTGTAAATGTAAGAGGAACTAAATTAATAAAAAAAGCAAACATCCAAAAACACACTCAGGGTCACCATAAATAACCTTTTACTGACACTCATGTCACAGGGCTGATGAAGTCAACCATTAGGGGCACTCGAGAGAATGTGTGTTGAAGATTGGCTTGCTTGTGGCAACAGCAACTGCCCAAGCCAAGTGTTCTGCTCGACCACAGTGAACCAAGAGGAGATGATACTATTCAAGTGCTCTTGTTGAATGGACAGAGCACCCTAGTGGCCATGTTCCAGGCCAAAAATTAGACTCACCAAAACCAGAACCAAAAAGCAGTGTTAATCGTAACACGTTAACTTACTTATCAAAGTCCAAATATGTCTGCTAGACTGTAGACTTTTACTCTAAAAGACAGACTTTAAAACTTAAAACACAATCTTAATGTGCCCTGTAACCTGATCGGTTTACACTCAACACATCTGATATGATACCAACCAGATGTCAACACTACTCATAAAGAACAGGAGAGTTTGTTTTCTCATGTGTTGGGTGACATGACAGTAAGACAGTCATTGGGTATTTACTCAAGGCTGTAAGGCCATTGTTGTCCCTCAGCCTCTCCCTAAGGTCACAGGCATCAACTTAATTAAAGCTGACACACTGAAACATCATCCCTACAGCTGGTTCAACAAACCTGTCAAAACACAACAGCACCCATACAGGTTTAAGAAATATAGATCTGATGAACAATTTCCTTGATCAGAGAGGAGAAGACTGCTTGAAAGATACAACTGACTCCTAATATGGCTCCTACATTTAAAAATACTAAAACTGTGTATGACACACATAGAAAATGTAGGCCTATTATATAGGCTAATAAAATTATAGTTTATTGTAAATGCATGCACGTTTCGTTACATATTATGTTACGTCAAATGACGACGAATGGGGTTTTGCTGGAACCCCATTCGTCGTCATTTTACGTAACTCGAAGTGACAACGAAAGGGAACGTCTCGGTTACGTATGTAACTCTCGTTCCCTGAGTAGGGAACGGAAAAGTAACTCGAAGTGACAACGAAAGTGAACTGAATTTGTGATTGCGCGCTGTCTGAAAAGCAGCTTTCTGTGTGCGAGTACAATAAGTCATTTTCTGTGGCTTATTATATATATGACATTCATATATATACTTTACATTTTTCTTTGATTATTACAATTCTTCATCCTGGTTGCTATTTCAATTCAATTCAATTTGAAAATTACTTTTAGCAACTAAAGTATAAAATAAATCAAAGAATAAACTCTGGTTTAAATAGTTTTCTGCTGAATTAACAAGGCCACACTGCTACTCAAATCTGTATTGCACATTTAACATATCACAACAATCATAATAATAACACTGATTATAGTGAGAAAACCACATAACGAATCAAAGTTCAACATAGCTTTTCCACAAGCTGAGGTAAACACTAACATATGGAAGGTGCTCAGGTGTGTCATGCACACAACTACAAAACAACATAATGGTAACACACAACACTAAAATAACATAAAAAATTAATTTAACAACATCAGTAACAAAGTCAGCACTCTTGTAGGCTACAACGGTTAAGTTAAATAGCCTAAAAAACATATAAAGTTATGACACTTCACTTTGACCTCAGCCAAAAACATTTGCCAGGGAATAAATTATAGATTCATGAGACCAAAGATAGCCAGTTAGATACACAAGACGAATTATATTTCATATTTAACCACTACAGAGACATCAGAGCCAGCAGCAAACGTCAGGACTAGCCAAGGTAAGCCTGTTCCAGGCAGGGTTAATGAGCGTTGAGCACCCGGTGATAGACTAGATCGCACAACTCCGAAAACGTCTGTGTTTTCTGGGATACCTAGCTGTCTCAAGTCCCTACAAGTCACCTCTCGATGGATCCTCGATAAAAGGGGCGAATCAAGAACACACCCGAGGATTTGAACCATAGGCCTACTTGGCTAGATGTGACCTTTAAATTGGAACAGGACTTGTGAAACGTCATCAGTCGCTGCCCAAGTCCACAAGTAAGTTACAGACAAGAATGCATATTGAAAAACTGCCACTGTTACCGTGTCCTTCACATCCTTCAAAACGCCCACAATCCTTTGCACACATTACAATTCACGAAAAAGAAATGATGGAATACGACTCACTGAGCTTGTCTGGGATCATTAGGAAATATAAGACAAAAAGAATGTTTTCGGCGATGAATGTAATGCCTAACTTACATGTTATTTTTGTTTTGGGGTTAGGGTTGCCACCTTTGATTTGTGAAAAACCGGGACACTTTGAGGGGGAGGGGTCAACCCATATTTGCAAATATACTATGTTAACAGTTGTAGGACTCCCTATACGCCTTATTCACGCCAGCGCCATCTTTGATTTTTAATGAGAATGAAAGCGAGGCTGTGAGGGATAGACATGCATCTCTTCAATGGGCTGTACTGTTATTTAATGTGTTTTCGTTTTGTTCTGCTCATGAAACACTGGAAAAAATATCTTTCCAAGAAATTTCAGTTGACAAAAAACTCCCGACAATATAAGCTGTGGAAAATTATAAGTAATCTAGGAGCTTTATTTAGCTTTTTACAGCGGATGCCATTGGAAACACGGCAAGTCTATCCCTCCCAGCCTCACTTTCATACCTGTCATGGCGCTGCTCTGAATAAGGTCTATTGCCTCTCTTACCTATATTTGTCCTAACGTAGATGCTCTCCCTGAAGTAGTTGCACTCCCTGACGTAGATGCACTCACTCTGGACTCCTTTCTACATTAAATGCATATATTAAATACACTTTTGTATAAAACTTGTAAACATATACTGTATTATAATCTATTATAAAATCTAATCATTTGTAGAAAGATAAGCTATACTCTTTATTAGCAATTAAAACATGATAACATGTAAGTTATTATAATAGATTATAAACAACTTAGTTTTGTTTGTTAACTTAGTAAATTTGGGCAACCTAAGACTGACATTTCTCACCTCTTTTTCCATGTGTATTTCTCATCCCTTTTTGCTGTCCACAAAACTGAGTAACGTTAGGTAATAGAAAGTTTTTAAAAAAACTAGCTAGCAACTGAACTCGCACTGTTTAATCCTGGATGTGTGAATGCGCGCGCGCGACCGATCGACAGCAGAGGCAGTTGCTAGGCGATATAGGCGCTTTGTATTTCTGCTTCCAATCAAATAAAAGTAAACGCCTGGCATCGGCCAATCCACTGTTTTACCCGTTTACGGACACAGGATTGGATACAACCATGAAGACAACACAGTAACAGTAGAAGGAAACGCGGTTTAATTTGAAACCAGGAAATTCTACTTTAGAAGTACATTTTCACAAAAAAACGGGGCAATTCGTGTCCCGGGAAAGAATATACATTTTCCGGGACTGTCGTTCAAAAAAGAGAACAATCCCGGGAAAACCGGGACGGGTGGCAACCCTATGGGTAAATGTATCACTTGACACTAAACTGCTAACGTGAGACACTACAGACGGTGGCCATGTCATTCACTGTATTGCATTAATAGAAAGCCATTTACTATAAAGATATTTAATACATAGGCCTTGTATTTTTCCAAAATAACGTTTTAATAGTATTTTCGTGTCATGGCCGTGGGGGCGGGAACATGTGTGACATAGCCATGCATCTCATTATAGTGTTTGGAGTCAAGCCTACATGGCTCGGTAGAAGTATACTGGACTAGGAAGGAGGACACTCACCAGCCTTTCAGCTGAGAAGCAACCCACGAGTGAGGTATTGAATCATTCAACTTTCAGTGTCATTTTGAAAGCCAATTGTGTTGACGCACAGACACCTTTGACTCCGGTTGGACTTCTTCTTTTGGCAAACCAAACATAAAGTATATGGCAATATTTTGTCTAAAATGCATTAGGCCTAATTTCTAGCTTCTGAACGGTTTCCTCTTGTGGTAACTTTAACCGCTGAGCTATGACGCCAAACTGTTCATCATAACATTTTTTTTAAAAAAAAACATCGATTCAAAATGAATAAAAAATGTTTTAGAAAATTGGTTAGAAATTTCTCGACACAGTTCCATGTTACTGTTGTAGCTAGTAGGCGATTGACACGTCAAAAACACAGACTGACACAAAACCACCAACAAACACAACACTGAATGCTGAACACTTAATCTAGCCTTTAAACCGCCCTATAAGCAATCGACAAGTTTGAAAACTCGCAGAAAGACACTTACCAGTGGGTCTTTGGGATCAAATCAAGCCCTCGTATGCATTCCAAAAACACGACGCAGAACAACGCGGTTCACTCTCGCTCGAAGGCCTCAGACCACACACCCACCTAGTACAGATAACATTTTCATTGGCGGATGAACCTGACCATCTATAATTAGATTATAAATTGTGCGGGATTCACAACATAATCTGTTTTGCTTGTAACTGTCAAAGAAAAAAGTCTGATTGGATAACGTTATTTATTTTGAGGTGGCAAGAGAGAATTCTGGATCTGACATTTTATGAATTTGCTTAATAAAATGATATGTTGTTAATAATTAATATATTCATTTATATATATATATATATATATATATATAATTAAACTCTCACTCCAGGATCAAAAGGATATGTAGGCAACTGTATGCTGTGTATCATGTCAAACTAAAGTTTTTAGCTGTGACTTTATTTACGATGTTTCCTTTTATACATAATTTGAATAATGAGTGAATCAACTTGCAATATAATTTTAAAATTAAATGCTATACAATACTAGCCTATATGAAATAATTAGCTACATATTAATAATATTGAAGTATTAAAAGACAGGTGAGTTTGAAATGGTTTGCATGTATGTAATAGACTGTAATATAAATAGGATTTAATATATGTAATTTCATGAAGAATTGAATGTGTAAATTATGACATCAAATACCATATCCCTAAAAAAAATATATTGTTTTCTTCTCATTCACCTTGTAGTCACATTCACAACTCAGTTGGGCAACTGGGCAGACATTGCCCCATGGAGTTGCCTGCTTAAGTGCGTATGAAAATAAGTGTCACTCTGGGCTACATTCAAAGGCATTTTCCACACATACACAAAATGTCAGTCTTTCAAATGGATATCAGCATGACACCCTGCAGTGAAGTTTAAACATTTGGGAGGGGGGAGAAGAAAAAATAACTTTTGTTTTACCCCTCCTATTACAGAAACGAGCACACACTCACATAGAGAGAGAGAGATAGAGAGAGAGATAAAGAAGAGAGAGAGAGAGAAGCCTTTTAATTAAGATTTTATGTATTAAGATGACTCCCCCTCCAAGCAATCATTATAATTGTGTTTTACTGGCCTTGAAACTTGTTTAGGCAAGGATCTTGGCTTTATTACAATATTTTTCCAGAGTCTTTCAAGCAAAGACTGTTTTGATGACATGCTTTCACCCTACACACGACTCTTTTGAGAGCATTCTAATGCTTGTTAATGAGAGAGTCCAACTTTCATTTGAACACAGCTTTCATTAGTTAAATGCCTGCTCCTTGGGGGACGCAAGATTTTAATTACCAAGAGGCCGTTCGTAATTTTGACTGCTTTGAGAAGCATGCTTGGAATTTTCTCTGCCAGGTTTCAATTGTTTTGTCTTCATTCTTGTCGTTTTTGAGGAATTCAACTTCTCAAAAATTAATTTGAGAGAGCAGCTTTTCAAGGCTGTGCTTAGTAGACATGAAGACGGCACATTTAAAATAAGACCACATGTTGTCTTTGAAAAAGTATTTTATATATGTTTCTATTCAAACTCATAGTAAAAATATCAAAAACCAGCATACACTCAATCATGCAGGATTATATCTCATACTCTTTTGTTTCCATTTTAATTTAACGAAGACAATCTTATGTGCTCAAATACTTTTGTGTGGTAACAATTAGAACTCAACAGACATATCATGCTCAGCCAGGAGTATAGCACTAGCTCGTGGTGAGATCCTCTGACAAGTAGTGCAGTGACTCCAGGCACTGGCTTGGAAATTACACCTAGCCGTTAGCTCCCAATGCTAATTGTTTGTATTAAACAGTGTCTGACAGGAAAGGAAGTGTGCAGAGGCGCTGAGAGCAGCGACAGGTCGTGTTAGCGTAGTGACAGTTGACTCGGCAGCCTGGAGCGGAGCTGGAGAAAGACTCTAATCTGCCCTGCTCGTTACTCTTGTAGCCCATGGCACCTCTGAGACCTCTAAGAAACCCACTGCTGCTACATCACAGCCACATTCTCTAAGAGAACATGTTAAATAACAATATGACTTATGCTCCAGGAAAGGACACTCACATCAAAACATTTCTCACTTCCTTTTGTTATTTCTTACTGTAAAACCATAAGCATGTGGAGTCATTGTTTATTCTAAACTCGTAGGAGTTTCTTATATATAAATCAGACAGGTCAGATTCTCGAGTTAGACTTGCTCATTATTAGTGAAAAATTATGTACAACTCTCATATAGCTTCAAAAGTCTTTATTGTCTTTATTATGCTATATATACTGAGTATGTGTGTATATATATATATATATATATGGTTTTATTTGTGCCCTTTTTGAACGTAAAAGTTCCAGCCCCCGATTACAATTTTAACTGTAATTGAAAGGAAAAGAGCGACTAGTAGATTATTCAAAATTTTTATTATTTTGAATTTTATTATTCAAATGGATATGAAACACCATGATGAAGAGTAAATAAGGACAGATTTTTCATTTTTGGTTGAACTATTCCTTTAAAATGAGATCTCTCTTCAGTTATTGTAAGAAGCTTTCTGAATTTGTCATTCTGTTTCATTTTGAATTGTGGCTATTACCAATTTATGAGTAGAATCAAGGACTAGAGCCTAAAAAAAAACCTCGCGTGGAATGAAGGGAGAGAGAAAAAAACGACAAAATCAGTGCTGAGGAGTGGGGAAATCTCCTAAGTGATTTTCTAGGCTGTGACACCAGCTGTGCGGCGGGTATTGAATGATTCCCAGAGGTAGTTAAGTTAGCTTTAGGCTATTTTAGGCTCATCTTAAGGAGATGGAAACACGATTCTATAAATGTTTGTTCAACTGTCTGTGTCTGGGGGGAGATGGAAGCTCCTTGAAGCGATTACAGCAAATCAAACATGAACATTTTATTGCTATAAACGCCATTTTACATGTGTAACTACTTGGGGATTGGTTTGGAGATAAATGAAGAACATATGGAACATGAGCGTTAGCCTTTTGCAGGCTGCATTAAGTGTGTCCACTGTAGCTCCAGGCTGAGACAAGAGAAGAACAGAGTAACGGGCACTGACCCTCTCAGGCCTCTTGCCCCAGCAGATGGAGGAGAAGGCAGAGCGGGCACAAAGTGCTGGCACTGCCCATTTTGGCACCACTGGAAAGTGCCAAAGCAAAGCAGAAAGCCAAGATGTGAATCCTTTGTCTGTCTTCATAAATACAGTCTCCCCACACCCAATGGCAACTGTATTTTCTCTCCCGTTAGTCGTTTTTTGTTAAAGATAAAAAATGTTTGGGCTAAATTAAATCCCTGACAGAAGTCGTTTTTCTGTTGTCGTTTTTTTCTTTTTCTTTAGTAGATTATTTAAACCAAAATCATTATAACATGAAGCTAGTATTATCAGGTAATACAGCTATAAATATTTTCATAAAGAAATATTATGGGTTAAGCACTTGTGACTTAATGTTGATTACGCTTTTTTTGAATATAAACTTCACATTTGTGCTATTAAATCCTTCAAATATTGGCCCCATTCACTTACATTAAGTACCTTTCTGTAACCTCATATTTTTCTGCTCCTTTTTTGGGAGCAGGGCGCGTCTAAATTGATGTAAAAAAAATCATCATTATTCCATAAATGCTGTTGATTGTGCCAAACTTGTACTGAACCCAGAATATTACTTGAAAGACGATGCTTATTAACTATTTCATTACATTTTTACATTGTGGACGTCAAATAATCATTAAGACACGAGTTAAATGTGCTGAATGTCATGTCAAAAGCACTCACAGTGCTCAATTAACTAATTAGCATGTCTCAGTTGACTCATTATTGTTTTTCAATCCTTCCACCATTTTTGAACATATGTAACACATATGCTCACCAATCACAACTCCCTCTGAAACGCAGCTCCACTTTATAACAAAACTAGCAGCACAAGAAAGAAAGAGAGAGAACGGCAGACAGAAGAGAGGGTTTTTTTCAGGCCGTGCCGGCTCCTTTGGAAGGAGCTTCTTGCCAGGCCACCTGTCTGTGCTCATGCCAGCTGTACGTTTGCGCTGAGGAGTGTCACAAACGCTCCACGCTTCCAGCAGCACATTAGCTGCACTTGGCACTTCTTCCTCATGTGAAGGAAGAAGCGGCGAGAATCAGATGGATACATTTTGCCTGGGGTTGGGGGGTGGTTCTGAAGGAGGGGGTTGTGAAGGTTGAGTGGCTGTCGGGTTTTTCCTTCATTTTTTCCCCCCCTCTTTTGGTTCGGTTCAAGAGAAGGAGTGCCAGTGGGAAGCAGAGACACCTGGTGCTGCCTTCAAGCAGTAGCTAAGTGGCAGGGAGCAACTTGGAAAGAGGTATTGTTTCACACACCTTACCTCCACTACAGTACGTCCGCCTTCTCTGAGAAGCGTTCAGACGGCGAAATGGTGCCCAAACTTCAATCTAAATCGTTAGATTGCGTCCAAGCGTTAAATGCAGAAGGCCAAGTAAAGACAGCGCTAAGGGGGGCCAGTCGATGGCGAGCTTTCAGTGAAGTTTCTCTGAAGGTTTCTGAAGAAACTCAAGTGTTTTTATTTTGTTTATATTCTTTTCAGTTGGATGGAAATCGACTTTTAGAAGCTTTGTTGTCGGGGTAAACACAATCTGTAGGGTTTAAATGAAATAATTGTTTCTAAATAAAACTGGTATTCTTTTAGAGCTGAGATTAAAAGGATTATCCTTCGCTCTTTTCCGTCCCATCTCCTCCTTAAGCCTGGTTCACACGGCAGGATAATTAGGCCGATTTTAGCCCCGATTCACCCCTTCCGACAATCTTAAGGATGCTCCGATTATCGTAAAATAATCTGATCAGATATTCCTGCCGTGTGTGTGGTGTGTTAAGACTCTCGTCTGCTCGGAAGGACGTCGGGACCGCTCCGGTCTCAAATCGGGGATATCCAACATGTTGGATTTTTTGGCCCGATTTCTCCTCGTGTGTGGTGTCCCCCGGGGACAAACGAGCACGCGGCCTGTGGACTGTGGCATGTAGCCAATCAGAAAGCGAGGTGACGAGGCGCAGAGGAAGCACTGGGAAACAAAATCAAAACAGCCGGCAACATGGTGCACCAGAAAGTCCGGTGGACGCCGGTTAAAAACAAACTACAAACTATCGCCACTGCATCCTCTTCGTCCGCCATGATTGTTTACTCTGAAGTCACGTTTGATCTCGAGGGATTTTGCAAGATTTTCCGTCTGACCTGGGAATGCTTGGGAGTCAAATCCGTTTGTGTGATGTGTTGATTTTGCCGTGTGGCTGCGCACCACACACTGTACGACCAAAACTGTTAGACCCGTGATTTTTTTTATCGCTGTGTGTGGGGTCTCTCAGGTTCGGAAATTTTAAAATCGTCCCGTGTGAACCAGGCTTTACCGGTCTACGGTAAGGACTACTGCAATCATAAGGGTAAATTAGCAGCAATCAGCACCCCTCCCTAAGGAATCCGAGTAGTCAAGATAATTGCAGCAACATTTGCCAACAACTCTGACACAACCTGACATTTCCAGGAAAGGTAAATGGCTAAGGCACAACGCTGGGAAGGAGAGATGAGCTGATGAAAAGCCATTATGGACACAATAATTGGATAAATGGCCATCAAAGTTAAGAGTAAGATGGATGACGGTGGATATTGAAAAAACAAATATTGGTGAAGCTTTTTAACACATGCACTAGTGTGTAATGCATAATTGGAATAATGAGCTGGTTAATTTTTGGATGATATTCATGTAATACATGAGTTTTCAATAAGCTATAAGTATTGGTACATCTTGTCAAGGCAGTTCATTAGTTACAGTAATAATAATAATAATAATGTTACTTTTGGGAAGGAAAATGGTTCTCCTTTAGATAAACAAGGATTAATTTAATATCCAATGCATTTATAGTGTCAAAATTGGAAATCATTATTAATGTAAATACATTATTTTGAGTTTTGCATGATTGAATCATAGATTGCAACATGATTAAATTCCCTTGTGATTTAGATTTTGTTTTTAAATAATTTTTCCCCAGTTTAAATGATCAGATGTAAAACTGCATAACATATTTAAAATAATAATAACAATGAAAACATCGGAAAGAAAAGGAGAAAAAAGTGTTATAATAATATTGACTGGAACTATGGGAAACATGAGGAACTGAAAATAAACTGAAATAAACTGCTCTCAGATACATTGAAGACCAATATGAACAGTATTACAATTGGCTCTCGTGAAATACAGTTTTCCCACCCTCCAATGTTCTTCCAGTACCTGAAAACAAGATCTGTAGTGCTGTTATCTGCTCTGTGAGAGAACAGATGTGTTTGCTAGAGCGCTTCATATCGTTCCATGAGGCAAGAGGAAACACTGTAATGACAAAGTGTGTTGTTGTAGCCTGGTTTTTCCTTTCAAATAAACACAGACAAAGCAGTTTGATGGGAATTCAGCTCATGCATTCTCTTTATCTCTTTATCTTTCTCTGGCGCTACACCTGTACCTGGGCTCATTATGTTGCAGCAAGACATTTTACTGGACATTTTGAGAGTTCAGAAGCAAGAGCATTTTGTTTTAGTTTCGTTTAGTTTTGGTTGTTGTTTTGTGTAGCTTTGTGTGTTTTTCTTTTGATTTGTTTGTTGTTTTGTTTGTTTTTGTATAGCTTTGTGTGTTTTTCTTTTAATTTGTTTTTGTTGTTTTAGTTTGGGCTTTGTTTTCTATATAGCTTTGTGTATTTTTCTTTTGATTTGATTGTTGTATTGTTTTGTACCCCCATGTTCTGTTTTAAAAGACCTTTTAGCTCTCATATCACATTTACACCCCAGGTATAAAACTACCGTGAATAATTGGGCTTTGAATTAAACAGAGAAACATATAAATATTTTTTTATACATGCAGCGCATAAATAATGTTCAACAGAACATTAGGGTTAATTATCTACAGCATATTCAAGATATTTAATTTGTTAAAATTTAGAATTCTTTAAGTGTCAATCATAATGGTGATAGATTTGTTGCCACCATCTGCGTGACCTATTGTACTGCAAATTAATTCCCACACTGAGTGGTGAAAAGAAAAGAAACGGTGTCTCTAAAGAATTCTTAATAAGTTCCTCTTTCTTCTTTGTTATAAAATAACTGCTCTAATGTGGCAAAACAGAAGTAGCCTTCCTATTACAAAGCAAAGCAACACAAGGCTTTTTTCCCCACTACCCTGCCCCCTCACTCCACACCGCCACCCTCTTTTGTGTCTCTGTTTTTCTCAGTCTCTCTTTTCCTCACCTCTTCATCCTGCATTTTATTTCGCAGAGGTGAAATTGAGTCCTGGAGTCTGTCAGGTCTTGTCCGACTCTCTCAAGGTGAGAGGACATGCCTCCCCTGGCCCGGTGCCGGTGGGTTCTCCCATCTCGCAGAACCGTTTAGGGAGATGGGACGGACAGTGAGAGTGACAAGGAGGTCAGCTTCACGGCTTCCGGGGAGAGCAGATGGCCCTCGGTGTGGGCTTTTTTGTCCATCATTGTTTTTCCTTTTTTCCAGGGGAATGTGCTGAGAACACAATGGCCTGGAGTGAGTGAGTTAGAGCTCCTGGCAGGGAGAAGGCCAGCGCAGAGCTCTGGATGTTGGGTCTAAATCCCCTTTACCTCAGGGAGGGACTAACAGCTCTCTTCCAGCCAAGGTTACTAAAGACCCATCCAGCCATTGCACTGTTTAACCCATAGAGAAAGTAACGACCTGGCGTACCATACCATGCAACATTCAAGGGTATCTTATCCTTAACTTGCTATTTTAATTGTATATTTAAAGTTCATTGAAAACAGCTAATTCAGTCATAATTTTTACCCTCATGTCATTCCAAACCTCTATGACTTTTGTTTTTTTTATGTGGAACACAAGATAAGACATTTTGAAGAATGTTTTTTCTTTTATTCATAGCCTTTTCCTAGAATTCAATAAAGTGCGTGCGATTTAATTTGATTTACTTGTTTTATATGTGCATTGCGCATACTATTTATAATAGCTGTGAGTATTTTTTTCTGATAGCAGAAGACAGGTGCAGTCACTTCCCAGGAAACTGCTGGGTGTGTCTTTCTCCCAAAGTGACATCTGCTGATTCTGTTAAACCATAAAATAACAAACATCGAATATAACAGCGTCTACAAATAATACAGCCTGGGGCACATTTAAACCTGTTGTTTATATGCTGACACAAAAGTGTCTCTGTCAGGTTTGAAGTGTGTGTGTTTTTATTTTGAAGATGATAAAAGGCCATTAAACTGAAGTAAGACATCACTGGAACTCTGAACATGCCTCAGACCCCCAGGCAATTACGCTCAGGACATGGAGAAAGTCGTTTCCCTTTGTCAGGGACAACACACTGTGGCGTTGCATTTTAAAGGAAGTTCTAGGTAATTGAAAGAAGGAAATTCGAGAAGTGTCTGTGAAGGGCTTTTGTGATGATTGTTCAGCTCTTCTTCTTTCATGCATGAAAGAGTTCCCCTTTGCTCTTTTAAGACTGTGGAGAGGAATAAGAACAGGCAAACTTCTCCGAGAAGTATTATCGGTTTGATACGCTTCTCCAAAAATGACCCTTGAGCTATTGCTGAACATAACCTCAAACTGCTTGCATTAGTAAGGCAGGTAGAATGCATTTCTCTGATGAGAACAAAGAATAAAACATCATTTATTATTTGTCATTTATAAATGTACAAATTTTTGTGTATAATATTACACATACAAATGCGAAAAATTTTAAAGTTGGTGGGTTTCAGTGTTTTAGGCCACACTGACTTTCATTCAATGGACAAAAGCAGTTGAAACCTATATTGTGTTCCACAGAATTTTGTAATGACACGAAGGTGAGAAAATAATGACAGAATTTTGGGTGAACTATCCCTTTAAGTGTGGTGAGGAAAATGCATGAAAAAAAAAAACATATCTTGTATCAGGTCATAAACTAATGAAACTGGTGTTGCTATTGAACATATTAATTTTAATGAAGCAAATGATACTGTAATTTTTCCATTGATGGCATTTTGAACGTTTCCCTGGGGATTAACATCACTCGACAATTAGACGCACAGCGGTGCATGACAATCACAAGGGGGCCGCCATCATAAAAGAGATGGTCATTTTACACTCAAAGAGACAGATCATGTCTCTCATGAGATTAATCACATATGTACACACTTATACAAATTCTTGTCTGCCTGAGTGCCACATCTGGAACGGCTTAATTGCATTGTACAAAGGTACGTTGTCCCCCATTTTAACAGTCTTAAACACATGGATACGACACACAGACAAAAAGACCAAAGACGGGGGTAAAGAAACACTTTGCACTTTAAACTTTACAATGTAGAGCAGGAGTGTCATGGGCCTTTTTTATTATTATTTTTAGAGGCTCACATTGCTCACTTTTTGCTCTGGATGTATTTATGCCCATTTCTGCCCAGTTCTCAAAATTGTAATATCTCTCAGTTATGACTTTATTGTGTCCCAAATGACGCACTATATATTATGCACTATGTACTCAACCGTGTAGTGTATTAACTTTATAGGGTTATTTTGTAATTCAACATCGGAATCTGATAGCTCCTCCCCCTCCACTACGTAATTAAAGCTGTGACAGTCGAGTGCATGGCATGTCCATGTGGGGGATTGTATTTGGGATTTTATGGCTGACTATTATTTATTTTTTTACTACTTAAAGGTATAGTCCACCCACGCAACCTCATATCATTCCAAATCTGTATGTATTTTTTCTTTTGCTAAACACAAAGAAGATATTTTGAAGTTTCGGTTCCCATTGACTTCAATGGGAACCGAAACTGTTTAGTTACCGACATTCTTCAAAATATCCAATTTTGTTTTCAGTAGAAGAATGCATACTGGTTTGGAACGACATGAGAAGTAAATTATGACAGAATTTTCATTTTTGGCTGGACTATACCTTTAATATAGTCCATTGGACTATACCTTTAACAGTCCATCGATCTATGCATTCTCTGCAGGGTCATGGGCCTTTTAATTGCATTTTTTCATTAGCATAAAAGGTGGCCAACGTAAAGTTGTTTAAGATGAAAAGTTATATTTTTGGAAGCTTAATGTAAAATGAACGAGCTCAAAAATCTGCAGGTGCGTGTTTGAACTGGCATGACACTTCTGATGTAAAGGATCATGAGTAACCTCTGTGTCTTGTTAGAGAGAGAGTGATTGGAGGATGTCACTGCTCATTCAACAGGGGCTCAGGTGTGGCCAAATATGCCCAGCGCTGCTGCTTCCTCGTGCACGCAGCCTTCATACACACTCTTTCTGAAACTTGAGGCCAATTCATCTCTGCTTGCACGTTTTTTCCGCTTTCCGGCACTATACTCAGACATGCGAGCGTGTCTAAGTCATGTGAGCGTCGCACACACACTTGTTTAAAGCATAAGCCACCATAAATTAAGTCCCAATGATGCATTCGCTCACAATAGCACCTTTTTCATGATTGCTCCGCTTTGCAACCCCCTCTCCCAGGTCGCCACGTGCAGATAAGTGGACAGTCAGTCAAACAAAAAGGGACATGCATTTTGAATACATATTCACACAAAAGGCAAGTCACGGATGTGAGACACACACTTGTCACACCGTCGTCCCTCGTGGAAACACAAAAGAGCACACCAGAGCGAGAGAAAGACAGCAACCCGGCGGTCCTGGGGTCTCTCATGTCACTCAAAAGTTTTTTGTTTTTTTTGGGGATGGAAACATGTTGTTGTCACTGGTTGTTATTTTAGGACTCAATATAAAAAGGGGGGGCTTGTTTTGGCATTAACTCGCAAAGCTGTCAGCACAAATGAAGCTATTGGTGGAACCTTTTTTTTCTTTCTTCCTTGTGCTCAGAAAAACACCAAAGAACATCCAAAAGGAGGAATGGTTGATGAGGGGATAAGAGCCCCTGTTGGGGGGCAGGCAGGTGGGGGTAAATCTGCTAACTGCACCCCTGAGGGTATAGGGCTGGGCCGGGGAGGGGTCAGTCTGATGAAATAGAGGCTAATGACCCCATAACCCCCGATTAAAGGGCAGGAGATCAGAATGCAAACCAGAGCCTATAATGGAAATCAAAAACCTGGAAATTAAATGAAGATTTAATTAATGCAAAATCTGCTTCTTAATGAGACACTGAAAGCAGCTTCCTTTTATAAGCGCTTGCGTCCTCTAGGGAGTGATACACATATATTGTATTTACATTATCCTCCCACACAGACACATACGTATGCGTGCCCACACACACATAATACCAGCAGACGTACATTTCCTTGTGTGTACGTTTATTACAACTCTTCTAGTATATCACTTAAATTAATAATTTATATATAATATAATGTATAATATATATACGTTCAAACTGCAGTTCAACAGTTTAAATTCAGCTTTGCCACCAAAGGAATAAATTACACTTTAAAATATATTAAAATAGAAAAAAATCTTTTAAAAAGTATATAAACATGTAAAATGAGCAGTGAACTGTGCCTTAATGAGTTTCTTGACTTAAAGAGTGTTTTTTGTATAATGTTATTATTAATATTAATAATGATATATTCTTTCTTTAGCAGTTTAGCAAGACTCGTCCACTGTTCACTGCTTATGTCCAGCAAGAAATTGGTAGTTGATGAATAAGTAAAAAAAAAAATTGATAAGGTAACTGACATTCATTTTAAAATCACATTTTAGCTTTTTGTAGTTCACTTAAATTGTCCTGCTGTGTGACAAATGAATTTTAATAATAATACTTCATGTAACCACTCAGTTAATGTGAGGTCATAAAAACGGCATGTATAATTATACAAGTATTTTAAAAAATAGTTTTAAATGAAGTGTAGCATGTCACACTGCAGGTTAACAACCCAAATTCAAATTTTAATCAGCGTTATCAGATGTATTTTTAAAGACTTTGTTTTACATTTAGAAACATCATAACCCATCTTGTTGTCTTCATGCCAAAATGTGTCCTGCTGCAGGGAGTGATAATGCCCCCTACGCCACTGTTTGCTTATTCGATAGAGTGGATCAGTGTGTGTGAATCAGCACTTCAAACACAGAGAGATAATCGTACATGTACACACACAGTCAGAACCATCACTATACACACTGCCAAACTGCAAAGTCTGTCTAAAACAGTCAAAGTTTTGCGACCCTTATACTGTCAAGCAAATATATGCCATTGGAGGGGGTGGGAAACAACCCCAATGATCTGTTTCTTAGGAATTACATTGACATTATCTGCTGGTCTGTATAGTGGTAGGGTAGGGCAGGTGAAAAAGTTGAAGGTGAAGGCAGGTAGTAACCCGTGCTCTCTGTCTGACTTTGGCATTTAATGGAGCTTCTAAACTGTGTCTTGTTTTGACAGATAGGAGCAAAATTAGCACTTGACCTATCTGATGTGACATTCCACCCCACCCTTTCCCTTACGCACGGCACAAACGGTTTATGAGGGTGGTATCCTTCTCTCTCCACAGGCCTTTATTTCTAAAAGAAAAGAGGGGATGAGAGAGGAGAGCAGAAGGGGGGAGAGGTGAGAATAGATTATGGTGTGTGGGTGTTCGGTTCAGTACACACAGCACATGTCTCCCCCTGCTGGTGAAGGCACGCCATTGAAGAAAACTACGGTACAGTCTTTCAAGAACTCTAAATTGATTTAAAGCAACCAAATGATATGAAAAGTAATATCCACCTTACTTTTCAGGTAAGAGCGGGTGAGGCCTTCTGTAACTTTAATGTGCAAGGCTTTTGGTGTCTTCCACTTCCAGTTAATTTAGCTGTAGCCTATACAGAAACAGTCCGTTATGCAGTTTGATTCTCCAAATTGGTATTTGATATATCCATTTACTGCACTTTGTCATTCTTCTAGTTATTTGCCTATTATAGTGGTTAATGAAGTGGAAGTCTCAAACTTCTTACACCTGCATTGAAAAATATGGTGGGTACCAATGTCCAGTGTCAAAAAAATAAATACAATAATTAATGAATCTATTAAATAAAATTTACCTATGCTTTTTTTTTTCCCTAATATAATGTTTTCATCCTTCCTGAATGTAAAGAAATCTGTTAGTTCGGCCCTTTGTGTAAGGAACCCTGGTTGGTCAGTTTACACAAGACCGTTTTCAACTAAAAACTTTGTATGCGTTTTGGCCGTTCATTTACACGACAACAGGGTTGTAGGGGCCTGAAAACACAAACCTTTGAAAACGGTTTTCAAAGTGCAAGTTTTTGAAACCGATACTGATGTCTACAACAATTACAAGTTTGTGAAAATATGTGCTTGCGTTTTACATGTTCTGTCTATAGGCGCGTAGTGTTTCTTTACAAAGTGATGTCGCCACCTACTGGCCTGGCTGCATAATACTGTGTTTTTAGTTGTTTTCATGGATTGCGGAAGAACGTTGTAATCTGTACGTCAAAAACGCAAAGAAATACCTTTTCCATTTTTTAGTACATTGTTGTTACCCTCAGCATCTGGATTTCTTCTGTCGTATTCAAATCCCATGCCAGATGCATTTGACCTTAAGTCTTACATCTGATTCAAACGACCTGTTTGCTCAGATTCGTCTCATATCTTGTCTAGGTGTGACCCAAAATAAAGGAAGGCCTACTGAAAAGAAGCGTTTAAAATAAAATCTGGTCCACAATCAGAGCATTACATAATGCACATGGAATTAAAAGAAGAAATCAGTGTTCGATGTGATAATGCTGGCATCCTGCAGTTTTAAGCAGACCGTACTGCTTATATTTGTTAGAAAGTTCTCCATTATGCAGTGAATGATTGAATGCTCATGATTCGAGATGCAATAGCCTGGCATTCCCTGGGTTATGCAGGAGATTAGTGCTCTAACTGCTGTTTCAGCCTTGTAGTACTTTTCCCCCTTGACCTCAGATGTCTTAGTAAGACTCTGCCATATGTCTGAGTGTCTTTATTAAATGCTCACACAATTTCAACATGCTTTACAGCTTAAGGCCAGCCATATTTTTTAAATCGTGCTTTCAACTTAATAATATGACATACGTTCAGCCGTCACGGCAATCTCCTTAGCTCGACTTGAAGATTTTTGTAAGCGTCTCTGACCACCGAAACAAAGTCATTTCATCACTGCAAGCAATCCCAAAAGTGCTTCTTTTAGATGATTGGAAAATCCATTGTCTCCATGTCTCATGATTAAACTAGTTTTAGTGAAATTAGGACAATGTAGACTTGCCCTCACACTAAGATTCTTCTTCATTTTACTGAGAAATTTGATCAAAGAAAAAGCACAGGCGGAGGATTGGAAAAATCTGAGTGACAATATTCATTTGCCGAGATGATCGGCGAATACCTCGCTCGATTTAGATAAAGTAGTCAATGTGTAATCTGTGTTGGAATCAGGACAAGCATCTTAACCAAAAGAGACCGACTGGAAAATCACTGGGGAAACTGTGTAATGCAGGTTTGAGGAAGTTTAAAGCAGAAGTGTGAGAGGAAGTGAAAAAGCAGGAATGAAAAATCACAAGTGAGATTTAGAAACCTAGCTTCACAGATTATTTACCTGAAAAAAATACACTGGTAATCTTATATGTTTGGAAGCCTGTTGCACCACAATAGATAAAAAGTTAGCTGCAATATTATATTTACTTGTAACCTACAATATTATTTTATATCTTGCAATGTTACTTTAAATCGCTCAATTGCAAATTTGCTTCTCACAATCGTGACTTTATTATTCACAATATCTTACAATATTACTTTATATCTCGCAAATGTGTCTTTGAATCTCACAATTTTCTCTTTGCTTCCCATAATTACGACTTTATAACTCACAGCTGCTTTTATGTATATTTTTTAATATTTTTAAAAACTATATCACAATTAAAAGTCAGAGATTTCATTGTGAACTCAAACATTTCTCATTAAATTCCTTAAAAAAAAACATCTGGATCATGATATCCACGTTTTCATCAATTTATAGTTCTACAATCTCATTTGTGTCTATTTTAATCTCGCCCTAGGAATTTCAGCAGAAACATCTGTTGAAACACCACTGAGAACTCCTGAGCTATGGAAAAGCAACCTCTGAGTAACAAAACTTTCCTCTGGAAACCGGAATGCAGAGAACAGAACCTGAGTTCAGCAGGAGCCATGCGGCTGTGAGGTCGGAGAGGTGCATTATTTAGTGGGACAGAAGGAGTTTGAGGGCTGGAGGAGCGAGTGTGTTCACAGGACAGGAGGAGAGGTGCGGGTGGAGGGGTGAGTGTCTCAGGTGCGAGTCAGGAGTTTCAGCTCAGCGGCTCTCTGATCAGCCAACAAGCACATCACGCCGCGTTAGCGCTGGGTAGGTGAACAGACTGTCGCATCGTGTAAAGGAACGGACACTGTTTCCTGTGGTTCTAATGCCAGAACTGAGTGGGGTGCAGGAGTGCGAGAGAGAGAGAGAGAGAGAGAGAGAGGGGAGTTAAGCATGAGCAGACAGATGGAAATTACCCTGGCAAGGTATCAGAGAGAAGCTGCAACAAAGACCTTTGTCTAGTTGCTTTAGAATCCCATGTTTTTTCGCAAACCATAAGATGACGGCCATGCATATTCATTCGCTCATTTTGCATGCAAACTTCTGGTCCTGTCCAGATTAGCATTACATTTTTAAAATGCTGTTTCATGTTGCGAGTAAAGAGGACTACCTTAGGCAATTTCGAGCATCTTTTCAATTAAACACGTGACAAAAGTCCTTCTTTTCAACAAAACACTCTCGTGCCTGATGTCTGAACAGCTCTTGCGCAGAAGCACGCACATCAGCCGTTCTGGCTAATACGAACATTTGAATGCGCCGCTTGTAAGCGCGTGCGAATACGCAGTCATATCAGAAGAACGATGTCGTGCTTTTTACTCTAAAACAATCTTCTTGCCTCCAGGGTTGTGCAATGTAAAGGCAGGCCCAGTGTACATGGCAAAACACAACAAGCTCTTTCACACTACCAATTAGCAATTGTAACATGCTGGCTCTCAAAGCCCCATTAAAATCGCCTGTGGCGTAGGGTACGTCCTCCGTTTTAATAGCTTCTAAAACCCTTTCTGTTGCAGTAGAATGAGCCATTGAAACCTCCAACAGCAGAAAGATGGACTGGATGTTGCGCCGTTCTGTGGTGTACACTTGGACATCTGGTCAGTGGGACATTTGAGAGCAAGGCTGGACCACAGAAGCAGGACACCTAGACTTCTGTCCAAAGTCAAATGAGTACTCAGAGAGGCTTAATAGGAGGGTTAAAATGGCTGACTTCACTCTAATATGGCCTGCTTTTGTCAAGTACCGAGAGTCGGAAGTTTGTGACATTAGAGGAAATTGAACTGGCAAAGGAACAAGGCTTTGTACGCAGTAATTTTAACCAATTCTTTTGTGGCCCAAACACATTTTATCTTTTGCATACAGTGTGTAATTTAAATGTGATCTTTTTCTTTTTGATTTTAGACATCTATATCTATACAGAATATATACTGTATGTATTACGTGTGTGTGTTGTATATATGGTTTATGAGGACACAAACGTGTATAATAACATAGGTATTACAACGTAAACATGGTTTATGAGGGCACTGCATTATATACCAAATGGCTTAAAAACATACTAAACTGTGTTTTTTTTTTTAATTCCAAAAATCCAGAAAGTATGATGGGTAGGTTTAGATGATAAAATATGCAGTTTTTACTATATTAAAAACATTATGCCTATGGAAAGTCCCCGTAAACCGTGTGTGTGTGTGTTATAAAAAAAGACCCCATAGTAGTGATGCACAATAAATATATATTGCTACCATATTTGTTGTTGGTCAGTATGAGAGATTTTGTTCATTTTATCTGTAGTTCCGATGTCGTATATTTGATATTTAATGATATATATTTATTACCACTACTTTTTTTTTATTTACCACCATTTATTTATTATATTTATTACTATTTTTTATTACTACTGTTATTATCAATAACATTTTGCAGTGTTTTGGATGTCATCGTTGGTTAACAAGAATATTAGTTTAGAGGGAAAGGAGGATGTCACGTGTAATAGTTCATTACAGCACTACATTTATAGTCAAAATTGTCTTCTTATAGTTTATATAAAAACATTTGAGTTTTAAAATGATACATTTACTGCTGAACTAGAAATGTCCTGTCTCATTCCAGAGCTATTTTATGTATTATAAAACATAATGATACCAATATAAATTAAGTAAATTGTGGGTATCAACCTGTATTTGTGAGTCACTGAATTTGTTCGTATACATTTGTTTAAATAGGGATATTTTGGAAGAGTAAAAGCAAGTGGTAAACAATCTCTCTAACTAAATGTACATTTAAATATTTATTCTGCAGTTATTTAATAAAAACCTAGGTGACAAATATAACAGATGTTTGTGAATCAGTAATGTGCTCAACTATGATGGGGAAAAACTTTAAAGAGCTTTTGATTTCTCACTTTCTGCCGCTCCATTTCACCATGTTTTTCTCCAATACACACTTCCTGTTACAGTGCAAAAATGTGATCACAGGCAAGTGTCCATTTTAAAACAAAACAAAAACACACATGCACACGCACCCACAGGAAAAATATCCACCGTCTTCTCCATGCATATCCAGTAGAACTGAACTGTAATTATTCCTTTGTAGCTAAAAACAGTATCATTAAGAATAATGGCATCATTAAGTACTAGAAGCTATTACTGTGGGTGAATTTGCTGCATTGATAATGAGGCTTCAGACAGGAAATGAAGATACTAATTATGGGATAAAACACCTACTCAGTTAATTGGAAGCAAAGAGCGAAGTGAAAAGAAAAGCATTTGCACAGAAAAAAAAAAAAAAAAAAAACTGTAGAAGATCAGTTCTTGACCTTTTCTAGCATGGAGAAATGGTACAGTGGAGTTCACAGGCCATGATCCAGCATCAAAGGCTGACGACCTCAGGTTATGCTTTTAAAATTGCTCTGAACAACAATTCTTTTTTTTCTTTTTTTCTTTTTTTGTCATCTTATTTATTATCACTTACAGAACACAAGGTAAATAATCTCTCAATAGTTGCTGTTTTGTCATTTAATGTCATTGGGACATACATTCAGAATTTACTCTCTTAGCATGTTAGTGGGCATACAGTATTTTGAATGGTTAATTGGTGTGATGTTATGCAACATATAGGCAACTTTAGGCTGCAATATGTTATTGGATAATGTTAACCAATATCCAATAGCTATTTAGGCATCATTTTAGCAGCGGTCTGGTTTATCGGTCTGGGTTCCATTCACAATCATGTTATCAATATTTTCAATAGATCACATCAAATATTTTTTGTCGCACAAGACTATATGAAAACTTTTTTACTATGTTGTGGAAAAAAAATTACATTACATAATAATATGTATTTTTTTTCCAATTAAATATATATTTTTTAGTTTATTATTGAAATTAAAACAAAATGCATTACTACACAAGACAAGACACTGCAAAGGACTCAGGGATTCTGTCTGTATTCTATCTGTGCATATTTTTGCTATCCAGGAGGACCTGTTCCTGAGACAATATCTCCAGAAACCAATGACAGGTCTTCAGTTCCCATCTGTGTCCCAGCCTCTTTAAGGTGTCAGACGCTTCAAGCAATTGTCACTGCCCAAGACGAAGAACTCCTAACCTCACCTGCTATGCCTCTTCTCTTCTTCTGTGTCACTCAAGAGAGATGTCCAGCGGTGACACATGCCAGAGGGCATCAGTGTTCTACTTAGACTTCATTTTTTGCCTCTGTAAAATACGTAAGAATGTCCTTACAGTCGACAGATTATGTCCTTACAGCCGACAGCCTCAAAGATTACTGTTAATGCAATGCCCCATATTTAAAATGACTGTAGCAATCAATAGATGCACTGCTCAAAATTTGGACAAAAAAGTATTCGGATACTTTTTGGTTTTGTCTTTATAAAATATCCTTTTCTGTTTAATTATTCAGCCCCTTCTGATTGAGGGTTATCAGAATAACACATAATCATATCAGTCTCTCTCATTCAACGCTTCAAAAGGCAATTTTGCGAGCAAGAACTAAATAAAAATAGTTAGCACTGTTCCAAACTCGCCCCAGACCGATGCAAAACATGGCATGTGAAATGGAATGTAAAAAAACAAAATGAGAGAAGGTCAGCCAGGAATTCAAATGGAAGACATTTGCAGTTCCAACAAGACCGGGATTGTGAGCACACATCTGAACCTCAGTCCTTGCTGGAATAATTGCGGGAGCACATCTGGTGCACTTTGAAAATGAATTGGCCCAGCACTGCTATGATAATGACTGCACGGTAGTCTAATAAGTTAGGGAATGCTGCATTCCAAATGTCACCCTGGGTCGGTCCAGCACTTACTTAGTTCATTTACTTGCATAGAGTTTGATTCCAGCTCCCTTTGCTGCAAACTCCATTCCCCTGTTGCATTTGCTTTGCCGTTAAATGTAACAAAACACTTATTTTGCTGGGTTTTTTTTTCCTCGAGTTTGTTTAAACTCTCAATACTCTTACAATAAGGTCCCATTAGATAACTTTTATTAATGCAGTAACTATGGGCAATACATTTGTTGCAATATTTATCCATCTTTGTTAACGTTAGTTAATGAAAATACAACTGTTCATTGTAAGTTAGCATGTTAGCTCAGGTCCATTAAAATAATATTAACAGATACAGCTTTTGATTTTAATAATGTGTTAGTAAATGCTGAAATTAACATTAACAAAGATTAAGAAATGCTTTAGAATTATTTTTCATTTCATTGTTCATGTTCAACTAATATAGTTGATATATAACCGATATGAACAATTGAAACTGTATTGTAAAGTGTTACCGTAGTCATTTTATTTTAAATAAATAAATATATTTTGAAATGAGTCTTATGAAAGTCTTATGTTCACCAAGGCTGCATTTATTTGACTTTTTTCTATTTAATATATAATTTATATTGTAATTTATTCAGTGATTTATAATATATATTGCGCAACACAACAACAGCATTGACTCAACCAATGGTGTGAGATTGGAATAGAACTATCTGTTTTTCCGACAGTGGCAGACAGATTTTTGAAAGTCCTTATTGAAGTCCTTATTATCAAGTGGTGAATATACTCTAATACAAAACAGGGTTGTCACTTAAATTCATGTGGACAGAGACACATTTTCTTTGGATGGATTTGTTTCTTTGGGATCCAAATAGTAGGCTATTCCAAAAAGTACTTTTGGTCTGATGGCAACCCTGCTTAAAGAGTTACGCATTCACCATTTGCTCCTAGTCAATCGTCAATTCCTTCACATCTCTTTCATAGTCACTTTGCCAGAGTGAGTGAAATACAGAGGGTTCTATTTTCATTTAAGGCCTGCAGTGAGGGCCCATTTTGGCTGTTGATCTACAGTGGGCTGGTTACGCTGTGGCGGATGCCCTAAAGGCAGCCACAGTCCCAGTGAGTCCCACCAGTCTGATGCTGCTCGGCAAGCATCTTCAGCTCACTCATTATCTCATCCACTGGATTTAGGTATTCTTGCAAGAAATCTTGTCAGGCTGTTACTTGCCATCCAATTAGACAGCTCATCTGTGCTTGCTCACCAAGCAGAAACGGTCAACAAGGCCCACGTGCATGTAAGTGAGATTGCGCGTGTTTGCGCGCATGTGATAATAACGACCTGCGGCGCCACCTGCTGTAGGGAGCAGTAGTCCTGTGTCACAATGCCTTCTCTTGACAACATCTGGCGGAGCCCAAGGCGCTGGGAGAAGAGAGCAACAGAGCGGAATAAGGAGAAAGAGGGTCCCCTCGTAGCCGTCCACAGGCCTGGGCAAGAACCCCTTCTGTCAGATAGCGCTGCCATTGATGTGCCATTCCCCTTGTTGCCTCCTCGTTAGTCCATGCAGTAAATTAATACAATTAAGCACAGTTTTTCTCCAGGCCCACGTGGGTATTGTTCTGAGTGTGTGCTCACTGAAACCTCAATCCCCCAAGCTCATGTGTGACAAGGAGAGAGCGAGTAAGAGAGAATGGGGGATAAGGTTAGCTGAGGAGGCCAGCCGTTCGTTTTCAATGTGACACAGATGCGTTCATTTGTAAGATGAGCATTAAGTGCTCACTAATTTATCTACGTTCGGGTACATCTGGCAGACATCAAGCAAGGTAAATTAAACAGCACAAAGTTGCACTCGCAAACTTAGCAAAATGCTCACGCTTCGCCTCATGCAAAATTGTCCACCGGTGAGCCGAATGAGCCGTCGTTACGGAAGGAATTTTCACCTTGACCTTCTCGCACCACGTTTGGAATCATTTGCCGAGCTACATGACAGTCGAGGGCGCGATGTTGTGTTATCGGCGTGTAAATCTGGCTATGGGAACTTTGTCTACAGTGCTTTGTAAGACGCGCCACCCGATCAATGAGGAATGACAGCACCTGAGCCTTTTTTCCCTCGATCGAGTCGATATCGTTGGCCGCCACTCCCTGGGTACTTAGCAGATGTAAACTATCCCACGGTCAGGCTCACGCTAGCCTTAACCTTCATTTGCTCAGTGTGTATTTAAGTGTGTCTTTTTCACCCCGCCAAGAGCAATGGAAAGCGATAGCAGTCAACAAAAGACACAAACAGTGTGAAGCACTTAAAACAAGCGCTCCTTTCCAGGCGTGCGCTACTTCCCCTTTGGCTAAAAGCTGCCAGGACACTGGAAGTACCAGGAGAAAGTGGTGTAAATAAAAGCCACCCCCTGAAGCCTGCAGCTTGGATCATACTGTGTCAGCTCTCTCCAAGTATAATAGAAGTGGAAACCCAACAGCAGCCGAGACCATGATGCCACGTAAAGTGCTTTGTGAACAAACAAGCCGCATAGAAACGCAAAACAGAGGCTGTTTAATACAGTTAAACCGCCGTGCCGTATCGCGAGGTCCTCGGAGACGATGTTGCCGTGCGGCGGCTAAGCGTTGTCGGGTCTCACGGTTGGGGAGGATGGTCTTTTTTGTCCCCGCCACCCCCTCTCCGCTGCTTCCTCTGCCCCTGACAGAGAACAAAAAGGTCAGTTGTACCCTCGGCTGCCTTTGGAGCACGCTGCGCGCCGTGTTTATCAAGCACGCTAATCTATTCTTGTTACTCTCCACTTCAGAGGCAGGCACTCATCTGCGCCCTCCCTCCGCCCCAGCCTCCACCGGTCCCCCAGGGGCGGCGCTGATGGCATCTGGCCGGCGTCCAGCCAGCGCGGGAAAGATGGCACGGAGCTGCCATTAAAATCAATTACATGGGTCAATGTTTTTATTAGAGGATTTCTACTCAAACTAAGTCATCAGGATGGCAACGCGACTGCTGTTTCCCCCATCACAAAGCCCCTCCTCACCCCATGACCTTTCTGTACCCACCGCTAGATACTTGCTGAAGTGAACGCAGGAGGAGGATCTGAGGCCATCGAAGGTTGTGGCATTATTTTTTCGACTGTTGTCATCTATGTGTTGCTCTGACTATAAAGCAGTGCGTGCCGATGTCATTACCATGTCTGGACTAGAGCTTGTGTCTTAAAGATATCATTCCTTTTTGAGGATGAAAGAATATGATTATCCCTTTTGCTGACCTTGCATATTGTTTGATGATATTCTGCACATCAAAACATCTGTTGTTGTTTTTAACCTCCACCTTCAAGTAAAATATGGTACATCAAACACCATTAAATAAACTGCACGCAATGTGTTAGCAGGGCAGCAGCAGTGCCTTGAATTAAATGTTTTACTGTTATTATAGCAACAACTGTTTTTTTTTTCTTCTTTTTCACATACGGATGTTGAAAGCCAATTACTCGCCGTAGAGTTTCAAGAGGGTTTGCGATCACCTTCCTATTGTTCTAGACACATTCACAGAAGCACACACACATACATGCCTGAAAGGTGTGAATCCAAAGAGGCGTTTTGACCAAAAGAACACTCATGGACTATTGTGGTCTGTCTCTCTCATGTTCTTGTCCCTGAAGTACTTCTGTTGAGCAGGGACACAGGTAACGCCGCTTCCAGCGCCTGGATTCAAACCACAATTATTCTTCTCTTATGTGCGTACTCATAAAGCACGATCCACAAAAATATCAACTAGGCATGTTCTTCCTCACCAATGTGATATAATTGTTCTGTGATTAGTTTCCTTTCAGCCTTTTGTAGAGATGTTCAGTTTATAGTTTGGGAAAGAATTAGTATTTTTGCTAAAATTAGTGGTTCCGTTTTTGAGTAAAATAAGGTCTGGGGTTTGTACTTGAAGAGACTTTTGCATTTTGTTTGACAATATCATTTATATTGTGTGTTTTTGGACAACTGTTGTAGTTCTTAACTTGTTAGCAACTGTGTGTTTTTCAAACTGATTCTTCAGAAATCCAATTTGAGTTGTGATTGTGCTAAAATGTAAAAATGTGAATGTCTCTTGAAGAAATAAAGCACCTTATTTTACTCATAAATCAAAAAACATTATTTCAAAATCCATTTGAAATTCCACGTTGAATTAGCTTTCCGAGTTGGTTTACAAATTGACGCTGTGACTCCATTGGTATTTCTTACCAAAAAATCATACACTTTGGTTCTGACTAAACTACCATTTGAAACAGTTTCTTGCTGAGATCTTGTGTGGCTCGAACTGGACACCCAAAAATGGGGGGTATCGGGATGAGGTCAAGGATTTAAAATAAATGGCCCTCTTCGGGTCTTCCAAAGTCATCAGGGCCAACAGCCGGGGGTGCAGGAGCGTTCCCTTTCCCTGTGGAGATCACCCCTCCTGTGCTCTGCAGAAGGCCATGCTTCAAACAGACCCACTCAGAGCCCTGACCTTTGAGAGAGAGTGAGCGAGAGCAAAAAAGGGAGCACAGGAAGTTGAGAAAGATGGGCTGATCTGTGAAGAGAGGGAAAGAGGATGGACGAAAGTGAGAAAGGAGGTTAACACCATATGATATTTCACAGCAGTGACAAAATTTGTCAATAACTCAACATGATAACTCTACATTCTTCCCTGAGGCACTGATAATGGCTATTTCGAAAGAAAATACATTTAGAAGAGTCTGATACACACACTCACCACCGCCAGACATATTTTGTCCGAAAGCTGAAAAATCTTTGCGAGCAGTGTAAGATGTAAGATGGCATGTCCAAATGTTTGTATAGGCTCCATATGTGAGTTTTATTGTGCATTTTATTGTTGATGATTTGATCCATTCCTAGATTGTTCCATTCCAAACTCATCTCAGAGTTGCACACGATCTGTTAGCTACATTTTTAATTAGTGCAGCTTTTTTTTCAAGATTAGATGCATAAGAAAGGTGGACCTGACTCTTAAGAAATTTATCATGTTTTTTTCTGTCCATGTAAGAATCCAAGCTTTTTAAGAGAGCTGCATTAAATGATATGCTAAGTTCATCTAAGTACATCAACAACTTTGATAAGAAAAAGAAAAGTAAAATCTGTTGACATGCAAGATAATTAAATTAGGTCATTAAGAATAATGTAACATAACTTTGTTTCAGCTCTTTCTTATGTTTTTCTTTCCTTTTGCTTCAGTGTTATAAATAGTTTATTGAATTGCATTTTGACTGCTGTCACTAAATATCAAGCTCATATATAACATAAATATATGTATTTATGATTGATATACATATTTCTTTTTGTTTTGTTATTATTAAAAAAGCTATAAATTATTTTTTAAAAACATGTTAACTGTATAGGAGAGTGAAGAAACTTTAAAGGGGTTTAAGGGAGTCTTATTATTTATGAATGTCAATTGTTTACAAAGTAAATTTATTGTTGGACTTTCTTTACATTACTCAGAATTTTCTTGATTTTCTTATGAGGTATCCTTATCTATGGACTGGGCTGCTAAAACATAATCGAGGCCTTCCTTCAGTCTTTCTGAAGACACGACCGTTAAACTGTCTCCATCCTTGGCCCGTCCCAGTCTTTCACCCAACCCGTCAGGCTGCTTACAGCATATGCGACTTTCTCCACTCCGCATCTGGCCCCTGACCCACTCTGTCTCTCTTTTTTTGACTCCTCTAAACAGGTGTTCACTAAATGATTATAAATTGGTGGCTGAGTAAACATTCATCGTGGATCCATGCAGGGCCTGGGCTAATATAATTAGAACCCAAACATCAGGACAGTGAGGCCTCCCCATCTGTCCATTTTGTCCTCCGCCATGCAACTTTAAGGAAAAACGGATGAAGGGATGGAGAAAAAAGATGAGCGCCCGTCCCCTGTTGCCCTCTGCCAAGGCATTGAACAGCACGCTCGATTTGTGAGACGTGGCAGCTGGCCTATACCTGCGAGCATCTTGAGAAAGGACGGTAATTGTCTGGAAGAGTGTGTTCGTGCATGTGTGTGTGTGAGCGGTGCGTTTCCAGAGGATGGGCAAGGAGATGGCAGGTTCCTAAGGGATGAGGAGGAGATCTGTCTCAAGGACACACAGCGCTCATCTCTCTCTAGCTCACCCTCCGTTTATCCCTCGCTTTCCTCCCTCATCTCAACCTCACCTTGCCTGCATTAAATTACACTCTGTCAAAAACTTATTTTGGGCGCCGTTTCCCAAAAGTGCTTGGCTTCGTAAGTCACTTTCACAACATGAGGGAATATAATTCAAACCCATCAAGCCAAATTCAATTCTCGCTTAATTGTTTGGATAAGGGCAATAAAAAAGGGCATTGATAAATTAATGTTGAAAATGAAAATAAAAACCTTGATAGACTGGTTCAGTGAAACACCAGCTTAATATTACTTGCTGTATAGCTTAACTTAATACCAATTTGCTAGTCTTAGCTGGTCTCCCAGGCTGGTCTGGTTTCCCAGTTTAAGTGAGGTTTTGGACACTTGCTAGCTGACAAAGGCTGGGACATTAGACACTTGCAACCATTGGTAAATAAATACATACTATACTTAAATGGCTAATTTACTGCAAAAAACTAATTTAATCAGTGTAATGTCTTGTATTTCTATGTCTGTACAATAAGATATTTTTACTTTAGAAACAAAATTGCTGGAAACTGCTAGAAAACAAGACAAATTGACAAAATCAGTGTTGCTTTTATAAAACAAAAGCCGCAGCAATATGATTAAAGGAAGCAATGAAATAAATTTAATTGATTAATAATAATAATCCGAATAATATTTTTTTCTGACTAATAACATACAGCTATTATATTTAATAATATACTCAAAGTCTAATATGTTTTGTTTTTTTCAAACTACCTGTAAAGAAATGAATGTTTAACATGACTCATTCAGTCATAATTTAGTTTTTTTTTTTTTTTTTACTTTCATGCTGGTTGCATTAAAGATGATTTATCTACAGACCAGCATTGTTGTTTTTTCTTCGACAAAACAGCACTTTGATCTTCTGAAGGCATTTTCAATATCTATTTCACCCTCTGTTTCTTTTTGTCTCTCTCTCTTTCTCGCACCAGAAGAAGCTCTTCTGCACTGCTGAGTCTTCCTCTGAAACACTCAGGCAGAAAAAAGTTGGGAAATGAACACCAGTCTGACCAGCGGAGGCCTGAAGGTCTGCCATCTGCCACCATGCCTGTGTCGCGGCGGCGGCCACCTTCAGAACATATGCATCAAAGCCCTGGGTGAGTGGACTGAAGGAGTCCTACAGAAAGCCAGCAGAAGTCCCGCCCCAGGGCTGAGGACCGAAACCAGGCGGCCCAGCAGAAGAGGAGCTGACGGCCATTTTTGCCATCTCTTTTCTTCAACGAAGCCCACCAAGGTCAGAAGGACAGCATGCCGGTGAGGGCCTGCCAGCAAAGGAGGAAGAGAGCTTGGCAGTGACTGTTCTCCTGCTCTCGCTCTGTCCCTCTCTGTGTCTGTCAGGGCCTCAGGCGTTCTCCTTAACAAAAAGCTCACAGAGGGGAAAAACACTGCATCTCTTTTATCTCTCTTTCTCTTTCTCCTGCTAATAGAATGTCGGAGGAGGTACTGGGCATGCCATGACAGCAGTGGGTCCATTTGTTTAAATTACAAAGGGATTCTGTTATTTGTTGTTAAAGGGATAGTTCACCCAAAATTTTAATTATTTACTCACCCTCATGTCGTTCCAAACCTGTATACTGCCATTTATTTATTTATTTATCGTAGTGCAGGTACATTTTGACAAGTCTTCTCACAGTTATTTTCTATAAAATAATCATAGTTCATAGTGACCATGTCTGTCAAACTCCCAAAACGACCCCCAAACTGTTCCATAACTTGTGAACTACATTTCATGTTTTCTAAAGTAATACCTATGTGAGGAACAGACTAAATTTCTACCTCTAAAGCCTGACATTTAAAAATAATAGTCAATATAACCAATAAAAAAAATTTAACAATTAAACTTTTAGATCAACATTTTTAAAAGAGATAAATATATCATTCAATATATTATATAAAATATAGGCTATATTATAGCAATTATATATTGTTCTGTATATATAATCTAATATAATGTGTAACATTTTTATTTTTTTCACTTTTCATTGTACTGCTGTCGATCTTTTTGTTAAAAAGATCGACAGCATCGACCCCCCCCCCCCCCCCTTCTTCTCTTTAATGTATATATTTTCAATGTCAAGTATCTTTTGTTTCACTGTTAATACTTTAAATTAGGTAACAACTTTTTGAAATTGTAATTTCCCCAGGGATTAACAAAGTTGTATCTAATATGATCTATTATAATTTTGTGTTTTGGATCTCATACACAACCACAACAAAACAAAAACGTGCCAAAATAGGGCTATAAATATTAAATATAAATATAAATGTGAGTAGTTGAAATCAAGAGATCAAAAGAAAGGTTGCATATATAAAATTCATATAAACATCAGTCCCTACTCTAAATATAAATGATATATACTGTACATATGGCTTTATAGAGTTAAGTCCTTATTCACTGATGTATTCGATGTGACTGTTAACTGGATTATTGAGTCAATGAGTTGAATCCGAAAACCAGTTCTGCAAACAAATATTTCTTTTGAGTCCCATACCATACCAGACTCACCTATCGGACTGGGCTGTTTCCCAATAGCATGTTAAGCATGAGTAGATCTTTAAAACCAGTGTGATCAATTTACGATCTACTAAGTCACGCAGCCCTTGAGCTCACTTTACTGACTCAATAAAACAGTGCCTTATCTAAAAGTTGTTAAAAACAACATTCACACATTCAAGTGTAGTTGTGGAAAAAAACTTATATTGTAGATCACAGTATAAAACACCAGTTTCAACGTGTCATATATCCTGACAGATTTTCTCTGTAAACTGGTATTGGAGCGTCTCCTCGGAGACAGATGGGGTTTGTGGGTGGCAGGGCTGTGGGCAGTCCTTCCTGACTTGAGGGTTAATAGCCAGTCCACAGGGCTGATCCACCTGCTTTTTAATTAGTGTTTTCACTGCTCACTCGCCCATGCTTATGTGGCAGGTTTGTGCTAGTATTACAGGTTCAGCAGTCAAGATTAAGTTATAGGCTAAATCAGTGTGACAGCTGAAAATGCTAAATAAACAAACAAAAAGACAATAATCAAATATGAAAATACTCCTCATTGTGGAGCACAATGAAACAGAGTGGCATAGGTCGTGTAGCTTGAACCCTGCTGCCATGATTTTATTTATGCTAATTACCGTACATTAATTATGCCAAAGCCTACACTCACAGCTACAGGCTTAATGCAATGATATAAAAATAAATCATTTTCAGCTATTAAAAACATATTTTCTAATTTTACTGCTAACCAGGTAAACTTTTTTTGCCATTAAATGTTTGAATTTGTACGAGTCAACAATTATGTATCATTTTATTTCTTTACTTCTTTATTTATTATAATTTAATAATAAATAATAATAATAATTTAATATTTTATTTATATATTTATTTATTTATTTTTAATCTAGCATTTTATTACATAAATTTTGTGTTAATTTATCACTAAATATTTAATCACTATATATTTACAACTTTACTTCCATAACAATAATTGTGCAGATGTAGCCTCTTGTGTAAATGCATTTATGTCAACTCTGTGCTGCAATAATGAGTTTTTCGGTATATATATATAATGCAATAAAGCACATTATTGTAATAAAAAATGCAACTTCTATATAGATGTATATATACACTTCTATTCTATCTAGAGCTATAAACACACTTTTACCACAAGTACCACTTTTACTTGTACAGAGCAGAACAGCTAACATCTGCCTGTGTTTAACTGCTTTCATTAATCACAGGGACAAGTTGAATATTTTATTACAATATTATTACATTATTAGTACATTATTGCAGTCTAAATATGCCCATAAATTATAACCAGTTAAAATAAATCCAGCCAATAAACCATCCTCATCACACATACCGTAGTACCTTTCCATTCTGTAGCACCATCCTTACAAACAGTGACTTTTTGTTTCGTTTTTTTCTGCAGAGTGCCAGAGGGGTACAGGTGAAACGCTTGCCCTATGTGGCACTAAATAAATCAGCACAACCTTTGGCTTGACCTTTTTTCATCCTGCGAACTTTTCCTGACCTTACAAGACATGCTCGGATTAAAGGCTCTTTTCTTCTAGCTCACCGGTGACCCAGCACCTCCGCCCCTCCGCACCCTACATATCTCCCATCTGACTTCACTGCCTTTCCTCCCCTGTAGGCAGATGAAGTTCAATCCATCCCTACTTTTGTTTCATATCCTTAAGATCTATCACTTCAAAAGCCGCGGCTCACTGCGGCCACCACTGAACACCGCGAGAGGCCACTCAAGAATCAACTCCATCAACGCTGTCAGGACCCTGAAGACCTTCAGCTCCACACTGGGGGCCCCTCCGTCTTCCTCAGGGGGCCCCCTAAGCCCTGTGGCACCCGGGGGCCCTGTAAAGGATATCAAAGATGAAGCATCAATGGGAGCCACTTGAAGGATGCGCAACAGAACTGGAGAAAAGGCCACGCCAGAAAATATGATGCCAGAAAACTCACCGGAAATCGAAGCGAGAGGAGGCGTTCTTCTTTTCAAAAACCCATCATAATGCAAAAATCACTTGTTAAAACAGCTTAATGCTTGCGTTATGTCAAATAAGTTATTGAGTCAATACGATATTTTTATAAAGAAATTAATACTTTATTCTACAAAGGACACGTTAAGGTTTCTAAATAAATGTTCTTTTTTTAACTTTCTGTTCTTCACAGTTTTCTCAGTTTCCAGAAGAAGAAAACAAATTTATAATATGATGATGTTAATAATAATAAATGTTTCTTGAGCATCAAATCAGCATATTAGAATTATGTCTGAAGGATCATGTGACACTGAAGACTGGAGTAATGATGCTGAAAATTCAGCTTTCGCCATCACAGAAATAAATAACATTTGAAAATATATTAAATTAGTAATATTTCACGATACTGTATTTTGATTCTTTGCACGATTTCGTATTTTTGCATTTTCTTCCAAAGAGATTACAAAGGGTTACTGACACCATGCCTTTTGGGCAGCTGAGTATGTGAAATATAAAACTCAGTTTCATATAGTAGCCCGCAGGTTTTTGAATAATTATGATTTACAAGATACATTACTTAGTGCAAATTAAAATGCACTTAATATTAGGGCTGTCAAGTGATTCAAATCAAATGAATTATGCTAAGTTATCAGAATGAATCGCAAATATCAATATTTACTGAGAAAAGTCACAAAATATAATAATTCAACTACATGTATGGGACAGAAGAAAGCACAAATACATATTATAAAATGTCACTGGCGGTCTGTCCATTCTGCACAGCATGAGTTTTTATATTCCATCTGCATATTTCTTTTTTCTTTGGTGGTTTACATATGCAGATGGACGTTTTTTGGCTTTAACATCTTATATCATGACAGTTCCACATTATTACATTGAGAGAGACACCATTATAAGTTTTATATATATATATATATATATATATATATATATATATATATATATATATATATATATATATAACTAATAGGCTATGGAACAGATGGAATAATATCACACTAAATTATTAATTTAATTGGGAATAATTGTATCTATTATTTTAATTTTACAGTTGAAATATTTAATTTGTTTATTCATTTTAAAAAAAGAAATGTATTACAGACTTGTTTTTTGTTTACAGAAGAACAAAACGAAAACCATCCATCACATAAAAATGAAAGAAAATAAACAAAGAAAATCGGTCAATAAGTGATTCTAAACATGGATTACATCTTCCGGAGAAAACAGGCGACTGTTCTGTTCTGAAAAGGCAATCCTCTCAGTCTTTTGTGATGGCCTAGTTTATCTGAAAGTTGTCCCCAAGCAGCGGCTAAAGGAGTCTGTCCGAGCGATTGGAAAGCGACTAAAGGATCAGGGGCGCCTGATTATGATCCTCTGCACTATTCTACTCCAGCCTTCTGGGCCGCCCTGCTTACTTCCTTTTTTGCATTTAGGCAAGTGAACAAAGCTCAGATCTGGCATTATGGATTAGCAATGTACCTTTTTTTACCTGACTTGGAAGCTCGTAGCGGAGAATGTTTTATCTGACAGCGCTATCCCATTAATATGGCTTCTTTTGTTTCTGTAGCCTTGTGTCCTATTTAAACCGGAAGGCCCGGACGATCTGCTTGGCCGGTCGCTGCACCTCCCCACAATCCTTTGGAGGGTGCAGGAGGATCACCACAGAAATACACTGATTAGCCGATTGCTAACACCTTCAGGGGTGTCGGAGAGTCTCTCTGAGAGCGCCTGAGAGAAAATCTTCTACGTTGTCTGCTGCCGTCGTGATAACATTGTTAGCCGTTCTGAATGTGTCAATAAAAGCGTTGCTCCAAATTTGCAGATCGCTCGAATGCTCTCAGCATTGCTCCTCAAAAGCAGCTCATGATTTAGCGAAGGAGGGTGGAGGGTGGGCAAGTGAGCGGGCCATGTGTTTGCGAGAGGAGATGGCTCCCTTCGCGCCGCCACACACACACACACACAGACACACTAGCCAGCCTGCACTGGCCAGGATGAGCGGCTTTTTTGGAGCCAATGGAGAAAACATGGCACAATATGCTGCGAAGTCTGGAGGTGACGGGAGAGCGAGCTGATAAAGGATGACCCGTGAAATCCTGCATTTGCAAACAAACACACGGCTGTTTGATAAAGCTTAGTGAAACACAGCAGGCGGGGAGAGGGAAAACAGATATTACGATCAGGCCTCTTTTTCAGTATCTCTCTTGTGATGCAGAGATAAAGCTGTGCTTCTGATACCATGCCCAAACTTCCAGCCAATGAGAGCAGAGCATAGTTTTACACGCTGAAATTTAATCTTCTTCATTAATTGTGACATATCAATTGTCGTCGGTGCTTTTTTGGGGGGGGCGGGTCAGGTTTGGCCTACAAGGAAAACAGCCTCATAAACATATTAAGTAATATCTTGATTAAAATCTGAAACTGGAAAATGGGTTAGGTTTGGGGATATGTTTAGGACACAGAAAATATAATTAGCTCATTACAAAAAAACAATAGAATTTAATGATAAGTCAGCACTTTGATTGAAAAATATACAGTGACGCATCAAAATTTTGACAACCAAAAATATTCTGCCAAACCGAAACAAGTTTTGACCGAAACAATGACGCTTCTCCAATTATGCATTTTAGTGTGCCGCCTCTATTTTAAAACCCACCAGCCGCCACTATAGTAGCAATAACTGTATGTATAATTTGTTCGTCTGAAATATATTGCCGGCTCATTGCCGAAGAACTTTATCACTAATGGTTTGATTTCTCACCTATAGTACACACCACCCTGAACAGCAGTCTGAGTTTAGATACCCAGTTACCCAAAATTCATTGCTGAAACTTTATTTTCAGTTTCGGTTTGTGGCTAAATGAAAACTTTTGGTGCATCACCAAAAATAAATGTGTTTCTGCAAATAAAATGTGACAGGAAGACCCCATTGTCTTTCAGATAACGTAAAATACCCACTACTCCCAATTCGTAAATTTTGCTGAAAGGACTACATACCCTGAAATGTAAAATCCAAGCAGTGCCAATGGTATCATTCCTCCTCATTCCTCTGGCTGCCTGGTACCTCAGCCAACATGGCTGCCATTCAGAGTGGGCATGAAAGAGTAGCTATATTAACATTATATTACAGACAGATGACCATCAAATGAGTGTGTGTGTGTGTGTGTGTGTGTGTGTGTGTGTGTGTGTGTGTGTGTGTGTGTGTGTGTGTGTGTGTGTGTGTGGCATTCACATTAGCAAAAATTCGCAAAAAAAGATCCATTGTCAATAGTGTAGTGATGTATGAAGCATTACAAACCAGGCATCTCACAGTTGGTCATCATGCTGAATCCATATAGTCATCAGAGAAAAGATGTCACTGCACAGAGGACATTTTATTTTATAAAAAATTACGAAGGCACATGAATTTATAATAATAATAAGGAAGGATGTGCACGGATAATTGATTTAAAGGTACAATATATACATTTTGTATATATTTGTACAAAAATATCAGAATTCTTGTAAAAAAAATCTTTCCTACAAAGATTTTTAATTTCAGAGAAATTCCAATTTTAAATAATGGCTCGTCCCTGGTCATTGTCGTGTGTCAATGACGTAATAACCGCGTAATCCCTGGTTTACGCTCGTACTGCCATAACCATGGCGGACAATTGCGTTACGTCTAGCGGCACACTCACGCGTGTTTCGTTCAAACATTGTTGTTTCGTTCAAACATTATGGGCCATGGCAAGCAGACAGAGGGACAAAAGGAGAAATAAAACGAGGATGAATATCAGCGAGGCGGTTTCGAGATGCCGAGAGCTCCACGTCCGTGACTAACTTCGACTTGACAGGGAAGTCAATATCAGGAAGTCCGCTCCTGTATACTTTAGCCTATTAGACAGGTGAGCAAATCTACATAAAACTAATCAATATTATATAGCTCAACATGATGAAGTGTTAGAATATGATCAGTATGTTATTCTAATGTTGATCTAGCTTACTGCTAGTCTCCATACAGACAAACTAACACATAGAATAACATTATAACTTTCAACACACTCAAATGCTGTTTAGTGTGATAGTGCAGACTAAGTGAAACAGCGCTGTGTTACCTCACAAGTTTCATTTGTCTAATAAACTGACCTGTGTGAGTAGTAATTCAGCACTTGCTTGGTTCGGTAGAATGAAATGTCCTTATTCCTTTCTATCCGCGGGACTCGCGTCTCTGCAATCGCACCCTGCCCTGATACCAGTCATGTTAAAAACAATGTATTTATTCACTCATCCATAAACATTATTAGATCCATCAGCATGACGACAAGTTCCATAATTCCGCTTATGCGTCATCAACCTACGCCTTTGTTATTGTAAGAGGGTAGCGACCCCTAGCGACAAAATAATAATAATAACAATAAAAAAATCACATACAAGGCTTTGTAGTAAATACTGCAATATTCCGTTTAAAAAAGAAGAATTGCCCATTTTGATTTCATGGTGACTTTAAATAACTGATCATGTTCTATCATTATTAATAATGAAAGAGAAACAAAAAAATGAATAAAAAATACGTCATTAAACATTTATGTTAAATAGAGGTATAGCTATTGGTATCAATAGTGGCAATATTGATATAGTTGTATATTAAGTATTTGTTATCAGGTTAAAAAGAAAAAAAAAAACTAACAAACTTTAAAATAAATATTCATTTTATTTGAAAAGTGTACTGTGTGATCTTTTATCTACAATGACAACAATTCATTACATTGTAAAGCTGTTTATGCAAGAAAGGCACCTGTTCTCTTTCTTATAGCCTAATGGTGAATTTGATGACATGCTTATTTTTTTCTCCTCTTTCATGCTGTTGTTTTCTAACAACATTCACATTCACACAAAATGCATGCTCCCACTCTCCACAAGGACGTCTAGAAGGCTAAAAGGCACAATCTGTTTCCCTTTGTTAAGATCGGTGTTAAAACAAAGCTGTGTCCGCCATCCACTTCGCCATGGGCAAAACAAAACGAGAATCGCCCGCATTGCAATTAAGATCTTTTAAAAGAAAAGCAGCAATCCTTCAACTGCGAGGCTTCACTGAGCACCTACGATTTGCACAAATAAGCATAAAAACAAACAAATAGTCCATTATCTCCTTTTGAAATCTATAATGTGTAATTTCTTTATCTTCCTGATTATGGTACTTTGTGATGCTTGAATGGGAAGCCTTGCAACCCTCCCCCTTACTCGCCACTACAACAAACCGCCAAAAAACAGAGTGCATTGAAATCCACGTGGGTAGAAAAATTGAAGGGGTTAGGGCGAGGAGCAGGGTGTAATGATAACCTTGTTGGGATGATCCTTTCGCTTCGGCTCCATTTTCTCCAGCTGCATCGATTCGCTCTCTCTGCATGAATGAAGGTAAATCTGCAAGAAACCTCCCACTTATTTTATTTTCAGCTCACTTTCCCATAATTCCTCCCCCTAAAATTGTTTGCACAACAATGCTGCAAAACATCTGCAAAAACAGATAATTAATGTGTCAAGTCAAACTAATGCATTTTATATGAAGACTATGCTTCACTGGTTGTAATTATAACACATTTCTCTCCCTCAGTTACTCTCTTCCCACACACACCTTCCACCCCTCTGAAATGATTACTTGTTTGATAATGCCTGGCGTCACATGGAAGCACTTATTCATGGAGTGTGTGTGCGCTCAAATGTGTTAGCCACCTCCACCTTGATGGTTCGCTGAGCAGAAAATACACAGTGTCCATCTCCAAACCTGTGCTCTGTGGTCAGTCTGGCCACCCATCATAGAGGACGTACTACAGAAGACACAATTCACAAGGTTTTTAAACATTTTTGTAATAAACTTTCATTGTAATAATTTTTATATTAATATAAAAAAATTACATAAAAAAAAATAAAGGAGCAAAGACATATTTCTGGAGATTTCTAAACTTAAACATTTCTATAATGTGAAACATAGACTATTGGACAAGACATCTCTTATGCTCACAAAAAATGCATTTATTTGATAAAAAAATACAGTAAAAAAGTCATATTAATATTGAATATTAAATGTAATGTGTTCCTGTGATGGCAAATGTGATGTGTTCCTGTGATGTGCTGATTTGGTATACTCAGAAAAAGAAAAGAAAAAAATAATAGCCTAATGATTATGTTGAAAACATTTCTGCTATTTAATATCTTTGAGGAAACCATAATAAAACAAAATCCAGGATTATAACAGCATATATAGATATTTTGTAACATTATGTCTTTAACAACATGTCACTTTTGTTCAATTTAATGTGTCCTTGCTGAATCAAAGTATTCATTTCTTTAACTCTTTCACACGTAAGTATAAAATATTCTAGCTGACCCTCCAGCGTGAGTTTTTTAAGGTGAGCGTTATTTTAGAACGTATTTCACGTGACGCACCACAGCCACAATAGTGCTGTATGGCTGATGTATCGCTTTTATTTCCTTTTTCCTTTTTTATTCAAAATATTCACAAACTTTTTGGCTATGTCATTAAATACCTGTTGTTCTGATTCTCAAATACGTGTAGGTAAATGTGTTTACGTAACACAAGAACAAACCTAATTGGTTCTCGCGGAAGCTCAAACATATTGCGTAACAGGAGAATGAACCTCATTGGTTCTTGCACGTCAAGCATGCTTGAGCTTCCGTTTTTACCATGTATGTTGAATTTTTTCTTGGAAATAAAAGCCTAAATGAAATCTGATGATCATATAAATCAATCATGTCTCTTCAGAAAATTAGGACTAAACCGCTCCATTCATATGGATTCGTTTTACGATCTCTTTATGAACCTTATGAAGCGTCAAAATGGTTGTTGCATAGCTGTCAATGGAGGGACAGAAATCTCTCAGATTTCATTCAAATATCATCATTTGTGTTTCGAAGACATGAGGGGGAGTAAATTATGACAGAATTTTCATTTTAGGATGAATTAACCCTTCAAAGCATTTGTATAATGGCATAATATAGGTATTTATAATGTAGGCCTACGTTATAATGCTTTTTATCTCATAAATAATTGTAACCAAAGTTAAAATCCATTATATTCGCAGATTCCTTGTTCCATCTGAAATAGGTTTTTTTTGTCATGTATTTTAATGCATTATACTTTAATTAACTAAAATTACTTTTATAATGTATATAAAGGCTTCAAGTAAACCAAAAAAATCTTTTGAACAGTAGTGTAAATATAATAATAAATAAAACTCCACTGTACTTACTGTAATAGCAAAGCCTCAACATCCTGATTCAAGTTATCTGAAGTGCTGCCTGCATTATTAAACATCATACAACAGTGTTGATGAAAACCTCAGATTGTCTCTGTATCAAAAATGCCAACTGCTTCTCATATCGCACAAATAATAGAGTTCAGACAGAGTACAAATTCACATCTCCAGGTGTGAGAGGCATTGAATGTGTGCAGGAATCTGTGGCGGGCAGGTCCCTGGCGAGTGGCTCCTTTTCACCCGGTCAGCAGGACAGGAGCCGAGCGAGCCAGCGGACCAGCAGGAGAGAGCCCCTCCTGGGGTAAAAAGCAGCTCCTGCTGCCCCTGTTGCGCAGCATGGCTCCAGAGCTGGGGGCGAGACAGGGGGAGGCCACTTCTATTGGGCAGGAGTCTCACCATCAGCCAATAGGACAGCAGGGAGCAGTCTGATGCCAGGTGCCTCATCTCCAACTACAGGTGGCTGCAAATACATAATCAATTCTGTCATTTCTCACCTACAACTGGGAGCTTGGATCAGTGTTAGACAGCTTGAGGTTCATGTAATGAGCTTGTTGGAAGGACATCGCCTTTATTGTGTGTTTTAAGATTCCTAAAGCATATTTTATCATTTTCAGGCCTTTGTCCTTCATTTGCTTTCATCAGTACAAATAATGCAGGACGGATCAGTTTCACAATCAATTAGGAGAGTGATTCTGATCTAACCTTTGAGATTATTTTAAATTTGACAGGAATATGATATGGGCTATTATTGCCTTATCATCTCGTCTTTCCTTTTGAATTATATTCATAATGCTTTGTAATAGCTTCTATAGCAAACACAGCCTTCATTTCTCTGCCCTGCAATAAATTAATGTTTAGAAAAATAAGAAATAAATGCTGGCACAATATAGTTACGTTATCCGTGCCACTTAACCAATACACTGTATACATTTTCTTGTTGCTGCCTTAAATCTTTAAGTACAATCATCTTGGATGTTTAAGTAATTTCAACTTAAATTACATTATACTGACTTAAAAAAAAAAGTACAATCTTGTATAACTTATAAATAAAAAGTAAAAAAATTGCTTAACTTATTTTGATGAGTTAATGCAATGTAAAAACATATGTTGTCATAACTTATTAATTTTTTACAGTGTAAGGTTATATACATTTCATTACAATTAGTGTGCTGACTCAACCTCTTAAATTAAGCAAAAAATTAAAAAAATATTTTAAAGAAAGTATTTAGCAAACCAGAGATACAAACCAGTCACAAAACAGACTGAAAGCAAACCTGAAATCTATACAGAAAAATAAAGTAATCCTTTGGGATTTAAAAAGGAATAGTCCGTTTCAGAATGATTTTGCTTTAAAATGGGTTTCAAATTTACATATATTATCAACCGGACTGATGTCTACACGATGTCTACAATATGAATACTTTACTGATATAATACACTCTGATGCCTGTCAATTTATGATCCGTTCTGCATCAAATACCCAAATACTGAGGTCACAGGCAAATTAATGAAACACAGCCTAAATGTGTTAGCCAATTAAAGAGGAGGTCAACCTCGAGGGAGGGCCTTTAGATATTAATGGACTCCTCTGGTCTGTTGTATAATGGAGTCAATAAGCTACATAGATGTGCAGTGTGGATTTTTATTAAAATGTACAATGCAAAAGCAACACAAGGCATTTTTAATTAACACACATTTCTGGTATACATTACAAAATTACACATCAGCATAAGAATGTTCAGCATAGTTGCATAATATTTACTGAAGACATTGACGAATTATGTATATTTGAAAGCACTTTGTTTTGATTATGAAGCTCTGAGAGGTAAGCTACAGTTTTATAATTAAAACTATAGTTTAGGATGTTATCACATCTGTGATGAGAGGCTTTCTTCAAAACAGTATAAAACACAATGATTGTTCTTGCACTGAAAAAGAGAAATCATTGAAATATATTTCATTCTTGTGTGATTAGAAAATGCTTAGGAGTGCTTAAAAAATAAAATGCAATACTTGCTCAATAAAATAACATATAATAAATATGATATTGTAACAGTGCTACTGGATCAGGTTCTCCATCACCAGAGTTCTATGCAGAGAGAGATTTGCAATAATACTAGGGCTTGACAACAGATCACAGCTGCCATAAAACATGCACACACACACACGCGCACGCACATGCACGTGCAAGTATGCACAAAAGCATCTCTAAAGTACAGACAAATACTGGCCTTTTGTCATTCACCGGGAAATGTTATTTGTCCTCAAAACAAGACTTTATAAATGTATAAAAATATATTGTCTCACTTGTCAGTTGCAAGGGTTTCTGTATGACTGGCTGTGAATAATATGTGTATAAGTTTACATTTGCGCCAGCATTATTCTGAACATATTGATCAGTCACCGGGATTGCTGATCAATGTTCTGAACTACGTTCCTGCACAATAAACATCTCGCACGAAGCAAAAACTAAAGTAAATGAAACCATAATTAGTCTACATCATTACAGCAGTATTCAAAAGCTGTGAGGGAATTCAATGGAAGAAGGGAGGGGTTTGTTTATTGAGATTTCTGATCAATATGAAAACTTTGCTTTTAAACATGTCGTGGGTTGAAGAGCTTTTTTTCTGCAAGTAGATTTTTTTTTGTAATTGTGGGACTTTTATGGCATTTCCACGAAATGAGAACCACTTAAACATACAGCTGGGTGATATTTGATTAGCCTACTAAAATTCTGAATGTACCTGTTAGTTAAAGGGTAATAGAGAATGGGACACAATTCTTTATTTCTTTTAAAAATAAATATTACCTTGCAAACAAACTAAAAAGAGCAAAAGGCAACTCTATATGATGTGTCAAATCTGGTCTGTTTTAATAGGCTTCATGCTGAACGACACAGGAACAAACAGGAAACCAGGTCTCATTGCACTGCATCTAAATGTTTGTGAGAAAACTAAAATAAAAACATTTAAATATCAATCTGTATTGGACATTGGTTGAGCTGATCTTTGCTCGCTCCTTTGAAGGGATCTTGAATAAAACTGCTCTAACAAAGCACATAGGCCTAAAGATCTGAACCGGAAGCGAAACTTCCAGTTATTAGCAGACATATTTGGACATTTAACCACCTGTAATAACATTAAAGATGATTGTGAATACATATAGGGTAAGTGCAAATGCGTGTACAAACTAAGCTATCAGGCTAATTCATGTATCTATGCTAGTACATAAGCTAACTAATACAGACATTAAGGGCCATTATAACATAGTTCAAACAGCATTTTCCCATCATAACATGATGTTGTAGGAATTGTAATCAGGCGCTAAAGAGAGTAAAAGTAATTTGAGCCAAGGGGATCGCTTGGGGTCCTAAAAGAAACCTGATTTGTCACCACACCTGTCTTAGTGCCAGGAACTTTCTACTGACGATTTTTTGCTGAACCCCTTCTCAGAATATGGACGTTTGTTGCGGATAGGCACATTATCTTTTACTAAAGTCTGTCAGAGTTTAGTTCGTAAGCAACATATTCCAGTAGGCCTATGAATAAAGAATGAATAGAGTAAAATAGTGTTTATCTGGACGTGCGATGTTTAGACCGATCAATTAATATAGAAAAGGACCGAAAACACAGCCTCATCATTAGGCTACTATTTTGCACCAGCAAACTGCATCCATTAACCATTTAATGAAAATCTTTTCTAATCTAAATGAGTGTTGATTTATTTGATGTGCATTAGCCTTTTCAACTCTAAAAGAAGAGTATACACCTGTGATGCTCTCAAAGATATCCCATTGACACAAGTGCTCTGAAACTGAGCACAATGAACTTTTTGGCACACTCCATTCACCAAGTAATTCATGACCTCTGAACACAGAATTTTCTTTGGCAACACGAGAGCATTGATAATTAATACGGCTGGGGTAATTTGCAGGTGCAGATCTTGATTTATTCTTAGCCCTTTTCAGGATACAAAACCCCTAAGGGAGCAGGGGCAAATAATCAAAGAGTCAATTCATTCAGGTTATTTATAAATATATATAAAAACATTTTAGCTGAAGAACACTTTAATAAACTGACTGTCCACCCTTTATTTTGGGATAATTTATTGTGATAACAGAGGTTAAGCGACACACTCAATGTTTTATTAATCAACAATATGCAGATAGTTACCGACACATTAAAAACTAGAAGCAGTTCATTAAATCAAATTAAAGTGCATACTTCATCTGTTTTTGTAAGCTATTAACACCTCATAAATAATACATAGTACATGCAACTCGTGCTTACAACCACAGAGACTGAAAAGACTGTGTTATAGAGACATCTACTGTTCTATGCTTGTAAATGCATTTTCATTTCACCTGAGGTTCGTTTTCATGGTTTTCACTCGCTGAGGGAAATATTACATTACAACAAACATTCTGCACTATGAAACAATGACTCTAATGTAGCTTAGAGTGAACTTTAGGGAAATAAACTATCTTTAAACACATTTTTCACTGTCTCACTAGATTATTGACATGAATCAGAAGAATTCTGTTTTTCTTTGTGAACATCATGAAAATTCCCACCACAGTGTAATTTCCACCACACCTCATGATGTATTGTTTAATAGCATGCTGTGATGGAAATGACAATTTGAACATTTATGGAATAAAACTCATTTGTCTTGCTAAGGCTATTTTCATAAGCTATACCTTTTTTTGTATGCTAATAGACACAACTAATAATTAGATTTCTCTTTATTTTCCTCACACATCACATTTAAATTTATTTGCACATCCTCATATTTTGAAGTTATTCACTGTCAATTGTCTCCTTTATAAATAAATGAACTATCTTTGAAAAAGCGTTATGATTTTTAGCTTGACTTTTTTACCAAATTGTTTGGTGCGACGGAAGCAACGCTACAACCATGGCATAGCCAAATATATATTTTATATAAGCTTTATAGGTATTTTACTTTTTTATCAGTATCATTTAGATTAATATTCTATATTATTTGTATAATGGATTTTCACATTTTAATATTGAAATGTAAAAATATATATATATATATAATCCTCACACTTATGTACGCACTATAACAAAAAAGACAAAAACTGAAATGTGATCCTTTGCGTTCCTTAATGAATCTGTCTGCACACAAGTTCGGCTTCCTACTGTATGTTATTGGTATAAAGCAGATGAAAGCAGAACATTAAAAAAAATATATGCACAGTGTTGAAGCAATCAATAATAAGTATGTGTTTTTAAGTCAGTTTTCAGTTTGTGAAACCGGATATAATCTATATTATTTTTTTTTTAAAATGCTTCAACCAAGAGTGAAGCCATATTGATAGAAAATAAAAAACAAAGTGTTGTTAATTTGATGTAGCCTAAGCCTTAAATTTGTTGGAAGCAAGTACATTATTTGTGTAGAAATCAAAAAATACCAAGCATAGTTACCAATGTTAGTGATATTTCATCATCTTTTTTCTTTTGGGCAAAGTTATGCACATTAACCCAGAGAGGAACAAATAAAGATCACAGAATGTAAAGGGTGTATTCAATTAGCAGCACCCCAGACGTCCTGGAAGATCTTCCAGCACCTGCATCTATCTCTCATTGACTCTCATCTCCCCTCACTCATCAGTATACACAAGAGAGAGAGAGCATCTCTGTTTGGGTGTTCTCCCTTCTGTCTTTCCTCAGGCTGATGTGGAGGACAGTGAACAAAAGTGGAACACAATCAGTACTGAGCAGCTGCTGGCATCCTGACCCCCAACCCACCCAACCCCTCTGTCTCACTCCCTCACTCAGACACACACACAAAGCCTTGAAAATGACCACATAACCTTCACCAAACTGGGAATCTCCCTAGGCAACTGAGGGAGTTCTACTCCGGTGGGACTGTATTCCAGTAAATCATCTGTGTCATGAGCTTATGCACTCACATTCACCTACTTCAAGTCTTTCAAATGTGCTCACACTCGCTGCTCTCAACTTTACATGTATGGATGGATGGGGACAGATAGATAGATAGATAGACAGAACAATGTTTTTCTAGCACTGAATATACTTTCAAAGTTCGAAAGCCTTTTCAAAGTTCAATTTTGTTTTAAAAATGGTCAAAAAGAAATAGCTGTGTTTAATTTTTGTCTTCATCAAAAAGTATGATAAACACAGTATCATCTGAAATTCTTCATTTAAATTCATTTTCTTTTTAGACACGCCTTTGCATGCCACGTGTTGTCCTAATGTACAGACTCAATAAACCAGCATAAAAAATTTAAAAAATCCACACAGCATCAATGATGAAATCATGGACCGTAGACACTATCAAATGCTAATAATAGTATGTTTTAAGAGCAACTGTACAATGAAGAAGAATAGGCCTACAGCATTTTGGCTGTAAAATAAATAAATAAATAAATGTCTTACATTAGGCTATTTCTTCATAGGGATACATTTTTAAATAAGCAAAGTACACTCACCGGCCACTTTATTAGGTACCCCATGCTAGTAACGGGTTGGACCCCCTTTTGCCTTCAGAACTGCCTCAATTCTTCGTGGCATAGATTCAACAAGGTGCTGGAAGCATTCCTCAGGGAGTTTGGTCCATATTGACATGATGGCATCACACAGTTGCCGCAGATTTGTCGGCTGCACATCCATGATGCGAATCTCCCGTTCCACCACATCCCAAAGATGCTCTATTGGATTGAGATCTGGTGACTGTGGAGGCCATTTGAGTACAGCGAACTCATTGTCATGTTCAAGAAACCAGTCTGAGATGATTCCAGCTTTATGACATGGCGCATTATCCTGCTGAAAGTAGCCATCAGAAGTTGGGTACATTGTGGTCATAAAGGGATGGACATGGTCAGCAACAATACTCAGGTAGGCTGTGGCGTTGCAATGATGCTCAATTGGTACCAAGGGGCCCAAAGAGTGCCAAGAAAATATTCCCCACACCATGACACCACCACCACCAGCCTGAACCGTTGATACAAGGCAGGATGGATCCATGCTTTCATGTTGTAGACGCCAAATTCTGACCCTACCATCCGAATGTCGCAGCAGAAATCGAGACTCATCAGACCAGGCAACGTTTTTCCAATCTTCTATTGTCCAATTTCGATGAGCTTGTGCAAATTGTAGCCTCAGTTTCCTGTTCTTAGCTGAAAGGAGTGGCACCCGGTGTGGTCTTCTGCTGCTGTAGCCCATCTGCCTCAAAGTTCGACGTACTGTGCGTTCAGAGATGCTCTTCTGCCCACCTTGGTTGTAACGGGTGGTTATTTGAGTCACTGTTGCCCTTCTATCAGCTCGAACCAGTCTGGCCATTCTCCTCTGACCTCTGGCATCAACAAGGCATTTCCGCCCACAGAACTGCCGCTCACTGGATGTTTTTTCTTTTTCGGACCATTCTCTGTAAACCCTAGAGATGGTTGTGCGTGAAAATCCCAGTAGATTAGCAGTTTCTGAAATATTCAGACCAGCCCTTCTGGCACCAACAATCATGCCACGTTCAAAGTCACTCAAATCACCTTTCTTCCCCATACTGATGCTCGGTTTGAACTGCAGGAGATTGTCTTGACCATGTCTACATGCCTAAATGCACTGAGTTGCCGCCATGTGATTGGCTGCTTAGAAATTAAGTGTTAACGAGCAGTTGGACAGGTGTACCTAATAAAGTGGCCGGTGAGTGTATTTGTTTACTTCAAAATTTAGCCTAAATTACATAGTGATTCCAAACATTGACTACTCAAAAAAACATATTAATAAGTGTGTGTGTGTGCGTGCGTGTGTGTGTGTGTGTGTGTGCGTGTGTGTGTGTGTGTGCGTGTGTGTGTGTGTGTGTGTGTGTGTGCGTGTGTGTGTGTGTGTGTACGGTTAACAGTTCAAAAATCTAAAAGGAACTCAATAAATAGAACATTGGATGAAAAACACTAGCTTGGAAATTTGACTTTACCTTTTACGACCAATAGATGGCAAGCGTACCTCACCGTGGGTGTACACATATTTGGTGCAGTTCCTTGCTTATTTTCTTCTTCTTTTTTTTCTGACCGCCATTCCTTCTTTACCTGCATAGTGAGTGGTGAAGTCCTGTTTTTGAAGAAGCCGTTCCTTCAACAAACCTGCTCTAGGCTCTGACACGCCTCAGCACTGTCACATGTTTCATTACTACAAAACAAGGATTTCAAATTAAACCTTTTGCATTAAAAGCTTAAATAATAATAATAATCATTAAAATACCTGGTACTTTTTACAAAATTTGAATAAATGCTGAAATCTAATGTTTCATTGCATAATGTCTCGGTTGTTTACTTGAGATTTTATTGGGCGGTGTGTATGTGTGTGTGTGTGTGTGTGTGTGTGAGTTGGAGGAAGAGCTGCTCTGCCTCTGACAGCTCAATAAGTCATACATTTTGAGGCCAATGTGCCGAAGTTTTCCGGGTCTGAGTTAGGGAAAGAGGACGAAACTTCTACATTTTCAACGCCCATCTCGTTATATGGGTCAGATAACTGGATTTTATCGAGCTATGTTTTGCTAACCGAGAGCGGTCACTGCTGCTACATTACACAAAAACAAACGCGTATTTTTCGCTACATTTAGGGACAGAAAGGTTTGTTTTGCTACGTTTTGTTTATTTTATGAGCTCATATCGCATGTTAATGGTGATTCAATTATTGATACCACGATGGCAGTGAAGGTAAGTTTTGGCATAACACTGGGATGAACACTACTAATGAAATGACTGGCGCATTATGTATTTGTCTCATATCTACAGCGAGCAATGATTCATGTTGCATCGTCGCTTGTTGTAGTTCATCGGTGAACTTTATTATATACACTGAATTTTACACTAAAATATCACTCGAAAAAGGTTCATTATGACCTAAATAATTTTATTTGACGAATTCTAACGAAATGGGTTTATTAGCAAGAAAAACCCGTGGTCATTTCGCTGGTCTTAAGACTTATTAACTGTAAAGTACTGCACTGTGTGTCTGTTTGCTAAAACAGATGCCCTATTCGTGAATGAATTGTTCTATTGAGCCGGATCTTTTCAATGAATCGTTTGAACCCCCTAAAAAACATGTGTGGGGGAAGGGGTTATCTTGCCCTGGGGGGCATCTTACCCCGACTTACCTTACACTGACACTCGTAGGGTAAAAAGTTACTTTACCAATGCAATATCAGAAATACTAATATACTGGAAATATGTAACATACAACATAATCAATTGGCAGTTTTTTGTTCATAAAAAAGCATTTTAGCAAAATGGGCAAAACGTTTCAGCCAACAATGGATTTTATGTGATATAATGTAAATTCAAATTATATAGGTTATATGATTTATAACGCTGTATATCGGGAGTAGAACACATGAAACTAGAATATAAATCTCAAAAGCAATAGAGTGTGCTTTTTTGGAACTTTTTATTTGGAGCATGTAATAACACTGGGATGTCAGGGAACACGTGCTAAGTTAATTACGTCATGATGTTCAGGAATTGCTGAAGGTGTTTTTCTTTTCTTTTCAAGTTTTCAACATAGTGAAATATTAGGGGGAAAATTTTGTTTTTAATAGCTTTGGAACTATTTTCACAAGTAGCCTACGTGATATTATTTCAAAACTCTTAATACAACATTCCAAACTGATCACACAGCTAGTATTTCGTTTAAAACCTGCTCTTCTGCTTTCATTAGGGTTGTATATGTTTCCACACAGTCAAAACACAAGATTATTGTGGCATGTACAGGGACTATAAATGATACTGTAAGCCTTTTGAAACAAATAAGTGCTTGTACTAGTGCATTGAGCAATGGCATATTGTTTACTACTGTGCTGTATACACAGAAAACAAATTGGTGTATGATTTACTTGTCTTGTAAAACATACTCAAATAATCAATTGTTTTATTTACAACTTGGAAAAATCTTTTTTTGCAATGTAGCTATAGACTTTGCTGGTTTTCTTTAGAAAAAGGGTTTTACAGTATGAATTGATACTGTAGTTGACCTTTTCAAACCGGGGTGAGTTAGAGTAAGTGTTTATCATATTGTATAAAAATATGGCCATGACTTTATCTGATTCATCAGTCTTCATTCTTTCAATGGGGCCCATGCCCACCTCTTTGGCATTTCTTGTACACAAGTCATGTGGTTTCTTGTACACAAATTGATTGTTTCCCTTTGCTTGCAGTCTATTCTGCTCTGTGTTGCCATTGCAAACACACACACACACACGCACGCACACACACACGCACTTATACTTTGAAAGTATATTGCAAACAATTAGATAGTGTTTGATTATGAAATAAATTGGCAATACTGTAACAAGTTCATTTTGTTTGGTTTCAAACATGTAATGTTGAAACACAAAATAATCAAACATTTTGAAAAAAGCATGATTTGATGATAACCGTACAGATCGATTATATTAAATTAATACATTTGTTAAAAACAAATTTTATTAAAAAGTTGTATGTGCATTATGAAATTGTGTGCATGTATATTACTAGGTATGAACAATTTGTTGGGGAATTCATCACTTACTTAAAACAGAACCAAACCTAACTTTGAAAAAAGAAAAGAAAAAAGAAACATAATAGCAAAAATTGTCTGTCTCTCAAACCTAATGGGTTGCTTAAATAGCATTTGTGGCAATATATGCAAGTTCTGAGTTGGATTTACACAAACGATTAACTGACTTGAAACCCACCCCAAAATGCTGTCTAGGTAGGCAGCTTACTAGATCATTATGGCACAGTCCTTTTGTGTCGCCTGTGTCCACCTTATTGCTGTGAACAGGAACATGGTGTATCCTGTCAGGAACTGAACTAAGGGAACATGTCATTCAGTGTACAATGATTTGTCAGCATTATTATTCAAGTGAACACGTCCTTTTGGTATGGATAAACACTTGGCACACTAAAAATGAAAGATGAACTTGGTTAGAGGTGAAAACCAGTTTGAATGTTTTGGTTTACATGTTGGCTGTGTTGTGTGGTGACTGGTCATGTGGATGAGCCTTCATATGCAGAAATCAGAGTATTAAATCTTCCAGCATATATTAAGATGTATATTTTTGGAAGATAAGGTGACATTGCTGTGAACAAATGTTTCATCATAATATTCTCATTTGGGAACTGTGTAGATGGATTAAAAATGGACATGTTTATATGATTCTTGGAGTTGATGCTATAGAGTTTTGCTGAATATTTGTCTTTATAATTTGATATAACAATACACATTTAGCCTACATAGAGGACTAAACTGAAGTTTATTAGTTTTAGGAATGTTTTTCAGTATCAAAATGCAGAAGTGAAAGTTTTATTCGTGCCACACTGAAATATTAATGCCATTGCTGTTCTGTGTTACCCATATGTTTGCTGTGGGCTTTGTGTTCAGGCTCAGGTATTATATGACTTCACCGCTGAGACTGGCAACAATGAGCTGACTGTTCAAGAAGGTGAAATACTCACGATCACTAACCAGGTGAGGATCAGCACTAATGTTTCAAGACATCAAAAAAAAAAATCATATATATATATGTATGTATGTGTGTGTGCGTGTTAACCTATACTTAAACATTCATATATATGTTTAAGTAACTGTAATTTACTTACACTTTTTTTTCTCAGCAACTATAATGTAACTAGTTACCCCCCAACTAGTTATATATATATATATAAACTGCCATTCAAAAGCTGGCATCAGTACACAAAAAATAAGCCCCAATGTACTGATTTATTGTTTTTTTGACAGGTGTTTTCACTTGGGGATTAAAGGAAATGTCTGTAAACTGATAATGTTTTGTACGTTGTTACAAAAAATGCTGTCACGTCTTCCACAAAAATATTAAAGCCACATCTGTTTTCAACATAGTATTTAAATTGTTGTAATATTTCACAACATTACTGTATTTAAATATTGTATGTTTTCATATGTATTTATATTTATAATTTTTTTTTTTTTTGTAGAATGTAGGCGGTGGCTGGGTTGAGGCTCGGAATTCCAGAGGAAATGTAGGCCTGGTGCCAGTGGACTATATCGAGGTTAAAAAAAACACACTAATCACGAGCTTTTTTTTTCTTCTTATACAGAGCAATAGATGAAATGAGAAAAGTGCGTGACATCATTTTTACCTCCAGAGAGGGGAAGTGCAAAATGAAAACAAACTGGTTTCTGCAGTCTAGACCACATCAGTGAGCAGAGTACTATTTTCTGAGCTGAAATACTAAAAACTCTCCAGTGTATTTCTGGGGAAAATTATTCAGATTATTTTGCGTTTTCCTTCTATAGTATCACATCATTGAAATCAAGGTAAATCAACGAGTGTATGTGTGTTTCCAGAGCTGGAGCCTTATTAGATGATTTAAGATGTAACTGATTAAAGGATTAATTATATTTTTGGCATACTTCTACTCCACGAGGAGAATAGTACCATAGTTACCAAGATTCTTACTCCCATCCAGTGTGGCCTTCCTGTAGACACACAGTCGTCAGCGTGCCTCAAATTTAGTGTAATTTGACTGGAAATTTGAGAGTTATGTATGCATAAGCAAAAGGCATGGACTGGATATGACAAAAATATACATATTATTTCATATTTACCTTTTTTACATATCAGGCTACTTTTTTATGAATATATTCCTGATTATATTATAATGTTTGCAGGTCAACCATGGTTCCACACAAGCATCAGCGACACAGAACAGTGATGCTCACAGCCAAGGTTACTACAACAGCTCAGCAAACACTCAGGTACCACGTCAACTAAACCATTTGTATTGCTTAAGTTGTGGTGAGCATGCACTTCATGAAATTCTAGCTTAAAATTCTATAATACGAGAAACAGTATCTGCATGTTGTATTACAGTTCCTCAAATGAAATGTAAAGCAGCGCTCGCTAAAAATAAGTAGCCACAACCGATAAAACCCGCTATTCAAATCAAGGTTTTTCTTCCTCATTTTCTCAGCCACCTTTTACTAGAAATCCACAGTCATTTAATGAGAGTTCTGGTGAGCATAACATGCACAAAGGCCCTATGTGTCATCTGCAGTTGAAATCCATTTCCTGTGGAAGCAGGAGAATGAGAGTAAATGGGCCTCATTATAGCTCGGGACATTAAGCACGAGGACCCGTCTTTCCTCGTCTCTCTTTGTCTTATTAGGTTGTCAGAATTCCTCACTTTGTGTTGTGCACAGCGTCAGTGTGCATGTGACGGTGTTTAAATGCCTGGCAGTCTGCAGATAGATAAAAGTGAAATATATCCCAGCGTTAATCTGAGACCAGGTTCACCATCTGTAGAAAATTTTGGCAGAATTGTAGCAAGAATAAAAGGCAGACGATGCCTAACAATTCACTTTTTACCAGTGAATTATACACTATACGTGAAAATTTGGCACAAGTTTAACCAAATTTAAATCCCTTATGATCTTACTAACCTTTTGATTTAAAGGTTTATCCTTAAATGCTTTATTTTAGTCTTGTAGACAAATGTAAATGTATGAAGATTTTTTTTTTTTTTACAAAATATAAATTTAAGTGAATAATATAAAAATAGAAAATATATTATTATATATAAATATATATATTTTTGAATATCTTTAATCTTTTGAAATTATTTCATTATGGATGAGTTGGATTGTTAAGGGAAATTAGTTAAAGTATTAGAAAATTGTTTAAAAAGATGTGTTTTATGTGCCACATAAATCCCATTCCCATGTGCTCCAAAAAATATTTAATTGTGTATATATATATATACAGTGTGTGTGTGTGTGTGTGTGTGTGTGTGTTTCTTCAGTAATTGATTAGCAAACAAAATTTATGATTAAGTTAAATTTACTATGAATATACAAGGGGCTCTGGCGGTAGATTTTACACTTTGGATGTCCATATACTGAATTTATCTCCATGGGATGAAGCTTGTCAAGTGTATCTTGAGCACAAGCACCCTTGCATGAAAATTGAGCAAATGGTACAAGTGGAGAAAAGACATATCTAACGACTTAATGTTTCCATCAGCCTTCGATGATTTTAGAGCGATCCACAACACCGAAGTACTATTAACAATAAACACATCAGTAATGTTGTGCTCAGGGAAAATGGTATAGATGCTCTTAATTGGTGAGGCCAGGAAGCACGAAAAATGTTTTTTCTTAGCTTTAGCAGGATCAAGGTCAGGTCTATTGATGGAATTGGCCATTAAATCTTAGACTAATGGACTGTGACAAACTCAAGAGCCTTTAGCCTTTTAGATTTTAAAGCGCATCCAGGCCTTTTTTAGTGGATAGATTTTAGAGAACTATATTTTTATACCTTATATTCAGTTCATTTGTGACCATCAGCCATTGGTCCAAGAAGTTTTCATTTGTGTGATTCATGGTTTGTAAAATCTCTAAAATGGCAGTTAGATTCTCATTAATGTTGTTTTACACTGGTAATTCAAATAATTGTTTTAATTTGTTCTATAGCATGTGCATATACTGAGTGTCTACATATTCAAATATAGTTCTATTAGTGTATAGTTCTGCAAAGAACCTTTGTGTTTCTGAGTGTAAAGAATATTTGAGTAATCCGATTAACTCTTTTCTACTATAAAAAAACTTTTGTGCAATGGAAAGGTTGCTTGAATGTTAAAAGTTTTTCTTGAAACCATCAATACCAATAAAGGACCTTTATGTTTAAGAGTGTGCTTTGGTTTTAGGTGACAGGGCCAGCCTGTTTTGTAAGTTATAGGTCAGACATGGTGTTACGGAGCGAATGGAGATACACAAGCAAATATTATGTGTGAATTTGAATATGAGCCAGCTGCATTTTTGATGTGCTTCAAATGTTACATGGCCAACCCAGGAAGAGTGAATCGCTGTAATCTAGTTGTGAGGTTGATGGAGCATAAAAAGGGATGTTCCTAGTAAAAATGTGTGTATTCGTAATTTGAGCAGATACCTTATATTCAAATGGGTCAACCATAGAATAATTTAAGCACAGGTATTTGACTGGGATTGTGGGAGGGAGCTGAGAGAATCCACTTTAAGCTTTAGGCAACTTCACTACCTACAAAATGGCAAATCAAATGTCTTGAGGGTCAGCATGGATTTAGATTAGTTTAAAATAATGATTTAATGTTATCTTTTATTTAGGGGGTTAATGGAAATGAGTCTTTGACTGCCACGACATGCTCCAACAACAACCCTGCCGACAACTGGAACTACACTGAACAGGAACCGGCAGGCAATAATGGTAAAAGGAAAACATTTACAGTACATTATCTTTATCGTTATGATTATCTGTCTATCTACAATATTGTTCAAAAGTTTGGGGTCAGTAAATTAAGACATTTATACTTTTATTCAGCAAGGAAGCATTACATTGATCAGAACTGACTGTAACACCAAGTAACTGGGTAACTTCATTGGTATTTTATAATAATCACTACAGTTTTCTTTGTTGGCAGACATGGGCAGTATTTCAATTAAATGTATTTTAAATACGTATTTAATTACTTTAGTGTATTTTGTAATTTGTATTTTGCAGGTGTGGAAAAAATAAAATGTAGTTTGTAACAAAATATTTTGAGGGAGTGTATTTAGAGTATTTCAAATACTTAAATACTTTTTAAAAAATCACCATAGTAAATGATTTTGCCATATTTTTGGTCTGATGTTGGCAATGCCAATGTCCAGGTTAGATGCATGAAAATCACGTGACACCCTGTAGACCGGGCTACCTCCAAGAAGTGAATGAGTTTTGAACACAGGAGAAGAAGTCCCAGCAAACGTCCCAGCAAACACAGAATGTTCCCCTAACGTTCCCGATGGTTCCCATGTGGTTATTTTTTTGGGAACCAAACAAGAACGTTCTAGGAACATTCCCTATAGGTTATTTTTAGGTTCTATTTTTATAACCTAAGGAGAACGTTCCCCTAACCTTAAGGAACCAAAAATTAACGTTCCCAGAACGTTCCCGGAACCTAAAATAATTGTGCCTTAGTTATGAGATCAATGCACTGTGTTGTCCTATAGGCCCTACCTATTATGAAACTGTTAGTCTGTTGTAACTCCATTGAAATCTCCATGCTAAGCAAGCGTTCACAATATAACATCCATCTGCAGTTTTTACATGTTTTCAAACGTATTACATATGAGAAATATTGATATTGATTTTGTATAAAAATAATCATCAATCCAATTGTTTTTCAGTAATTGCGCACGCACTGCGATTCTACTATGGAAAAGGCAGGGCAGTTAGAGTCTCGGAATGATTAACCAATCATCTAATCAGAATGATTAACCAATCATCTAATCAGAATGATTAACCAATCATTAATACCATTGATCAGCCCTACCAAACGTGGATGTCTTTTTTCCACTAATAAACGAACATTGTTATGTTGTTTTGATTGATACTGTGAAGCTGCATGATACAATCTGTATTGTGAAAAGCGCAATATAAATATACTTGACTTGACTTGATTAATCATATATATTATGATTAAAATGGATTTTTAATTTTGTGACAAATTCTTGGTCCGTTATCTACGGAATAGAGTAACAGTGATAATATGGCTACGTAGCCTACATCAAACACATTTTGCTATTAAGGGCAGCCTACCACACCATTTATGTGAACTTAGCTATACATGCCTTTACGTCAGAGGGATCTATTTCAGGCGCTGTAAAGATTTAGTGAAATGCCCATTTTATTTTGCTACTTCGCCATTTTGAAATTACACATTTCTCATATTTGTGTTATTGCTACTATTTGTGTTATTGACCTTTCAGTAATAAAAAAAAAGACTTAAGATTATTGTGGGAGTATTTTTGTATTTTCAAAATACTAATTACTTGTATTTTATTTAAATACATTTTTCACATCAGTATTTTGTATTTTATTTTGTTACGTTTCATGAGCCAGTATTTGTATTTTGTAACAAAATAGTTTTTGATGTATTTGTGCCCACCTCTGTTTGTTGGTGCCTGTTATAGTTGTTCTGAAATAAGCTGAGAGTGATATATTTACATTTGCACAAGTAAGCAGATCCTTTTCTGGCCCCTCCATATGCATTGTGAAAAATAATTACACTTTAGTCTTTTTATTCACCACAACTGTAACAATAATGGCACAGAGAAACAATATTGTTGGAATAATTTTCAGAACGATCTTTTCTAGCTGATGAACGATAAAAACACCGACAGCCAATCAGAATCCATCCTGCTTTTTAAGAGCTCGAACATTTAAAGCGTTTTTCAGTCTGTTATTCTATTATTGTATATGATGATGATTTGTTGTGTCACTTAGGTTCTGTGTATTCCTTTGATGAGGAATGGGACGATGATTCCGATGATGGAAAGTCAACAGGCGGTTATGGAGGTTCCCAGACGGAAGAGGGCGGAACGATGCAGCGAGGCGGGGGTCACTCTACAATGAAAATAGCACTCAACAAGTAACGTTTTAGTTTTGATAACTGACAATAATAATATTTCATTAATAAAATGAACTATAATAATGCTCATCTCATCTTTTCCCATAGGTTTCCAGGGTTCTCCAAGACTCCAAATCCAGAGCTGTATCTGCTTACCAAGCACATAGCTAAAGGAAATGACACACTGCCAATTTACGTAAGTTACTTGACTTTGTCATGTGATTTGATTCCATGCCTGAAGAGTGATTAGTCTGAATTACAGAACAATCAAACAACTCTGGATTTGGATACATTAACACGTTAATGTTTATTTTGCAGGCGGGTGAGGTGGGTCCAGTATGGCTGTATCCACAAATTCCGTTAGATTGTGTAGTGGCTGATCCCAAAAAGGGTTCAAAAATGTATGGCCTGAAGAGCTACATTGAATACATGGTCACACCTAATGTAAGTTTATTTCAAACTCCTCTCAGGACTGCTTGAATAATACTGACTTTCTGTAATTGGTTTGCTAATGTGTCTTGGATCATTTTTTTTTTTCAGACTACTAACAGACCTGTCAATCACAGATACAAACACTTTGACTGGTTATATGAAAGGCTTGTGGAGAAGTTTGCTTGTGCTCTACCCATCCCATGTTTGCCTGACAAACAAGTTACAGGTGATCTCTCTGGTCTCTTTAGACCAGCTTCTTGCAACATCTTCCATTTTGTTTACTTTCTGTTGGGCCATTCACACCAAGGACGATAACTATAATGATAAAGATATAGTTCTAAAACTAAACCGATAAAAACATTGACAGGCAATCTCAATCCATCCTTCTTTAGTAAGCTCGAGCATTTAAAGCGGCAGACGACGTGCACTTAGAATAAACAGAACGATCTTGTTTATTGGTGTGGATGCTAATATAGTTATCTATATAGTTATCGTTCTTGTGTGCACCCCTGCATAGGCTTTGTTTTTGGCTGGTAGACTCTCTAGCATCTGTCTTCCATTCCTCTTTAGGCCGATTTGAAGAGGAATTTATCAAAGTTCGCATGGAACGCCTGCAGGGCTGGATGTCCCGCATGTGCCGACATCCTGTGATCTCAAACAGTGAAGTTTTCCAGCTCTTCCTTAACTACAGAGACGAGAAGGTGCATTTGCTTAAATATTTGTCAAGTAATAGACATACAGTTTTATATACTGATATAAATGCAGTCAACAAACAGTTAAGGAGCTCTTCTGTCGAGTATTGCCATGTGTTTGCTGATATTGAGATCACATACTTTAGAAGTGTTTTACAGTGTTATATATTAACTTTGGCTTGTGAATAGGTCAGTTCCACAGTGTTGTAAGACATGGTTTATTTGTTGTTTCTATTAGGAGTGGAAACTAGGGAAGCGGAAAGCAGAGAAAGATGAAACAGTGGGAGTGAAAATCTTCTCCACCATAGATCCAGATCTCCCAGAGATAGATCCTACTCAAGTGTGAGGCAATATTTTTATCCTAAAATTAATACAATTCATTTTTAATTTATAATGTTGAATTATATAAAAAATCATCAAATATGAACCCTTTTAATTATATCACAAAATGTATTCAATTAATATTTTCTTCAAACTATTTTTTATATAAAAGTACCAACTATTATTTCTATAAGTATAATATATAAGATCTATAATTATTAAAGAATATAATTATTATATGAAATCTATACTACCATTCAGATTTTGGGTTCATTAAGATTTTTTCTTCTTGAATGAAATTGATACTTTTGTCAAGGATGCATTAAATTGATCAAAAGTGACAGTAAAGACTTTGTTACCAGAAAGTTCTATTTCAAATAAATATGTTTTGAACTTTGAAAGAATCCTGAAAAGAAAAATCTATCACAGTTTCAAAAAAAATATTAAGCAGCACAACTGTTTTCGAATTTGATAATAAGAAATGTTTTTTGAGCAGCAAATCAGCATATTATAATGATTTCTGATCTATTAATTACATTTAAAAATATATGGAAACAGAATATATATATTTGTATAAAGAGGGATTAAGTCTTACCATCCTCAAATATATTATTATTATTATACACATTTTATAATTTCTTATTTCTTAATTTAATATATTTATTTCATAAACAATGGTCGTGTCTTGATGTGATTTGTAGGGAGCAGAAGTTTGAAACGTACAGCCAGTTTAGTAGATCTATGGACAACAGTGTTAAAGAACTGCTGGCTGTTGGGAATCTTCACTGGAAGAGATGTACTGGCCGTGAGTTCACGTATTTCCTCATTGCCACAGTAAATCTATATTTACTATACTGTCAAAAAAGATATACTTTTTTGTGATTTGTTGTCCTAAGTAAAAAAAAAAATCTGCTTTTAAACCAACAGCATTGCAAAAGGAGTATCGGCAGATTGGAAAAGCATTTCAGAACCTGTCATCAGTTTTCAACACCAGTGGATACCAGAGTAAGAAACTACAGCTTTGTTTATTAAAATGCTTTCATATCATGTTCACAGTTCAAATATTAATACTTAATGATTACCATTTTTTTTGTATCTTATTTTCAGGGGAATCAACTCTGACAGAGGCATTAACTGCAACAGGGCAAACATATGAAGAAATAGCAGAAATGGTTGCAGCACAGGTATCAGAAGTACATTTCCTCAATATAAATACTTTTAAAAAAACTCTTCAGTCCTTGAACCTCTGCCAGCGCCGGTCACTCATCATTAGCATGTTCCCTTACATCCTCTTCTGCTATTTCCAAAGTTTGATAGAATCATAACCATCAAGGTTACCCAACGATAACAACATCCGGGATTTCTGTTTTTAATTTTATCCATGAGTTTAAGCCATTGTTTACGGATTCAATAATGATAACATTTGTTTATCAGCCAAAAAAAGATCTACACTTCCTGTTGGAAACAAACAACGAGTACAAGGGACTACTGGGCTGCTTCCCTGACACAATAGGAGTTCACAAGGTAAACCTTTCACCTTTTGCTTAAATATATTTAGTCCCAGCTAACACGGAACGTTCTCAGAACTTTGGCTAACGCAAGGTTCTCTCTCAGTTATGAACATTCTTACTGTAACATTAAAGGAGAACTCCGGGCAATTTTTAAGTTAATCTTGATCGTTAGACCTTTGTGAGTACTGTCTATAGAAAAAAAAACGAACCGGATTGGTGCTTTGCATTGGTGCTGCGACCGCGAATGCCTAGAGCTCTCACTCAGCTAAAACGGCAGCTCTGGGGGCATAACATAAAGAGGCTAAACGCATCTTGCTCACAGGTAAGGCCCCTGTTCATGTTGTACAGACATTTTAATTGCATTTTGTGTCTGTTAAGAGGCACAAAAATGCTCTTTATGTTATGCCCCCATAGCTGCCGTTTTAGCTGAGTGGGAGCTCTGGGCATTCGCGGTCGCAGCTCCGCGTCGCAAGCACCAATCCGGTTAGTTTTTTTTTCTATAGACAGTACTCACAAAGGTATAACGATCAAGATTAACTTAAAAATTCCCCGGAGTTCTCCTTTAATAGAGTGTTCATTCAAAGTTATCTGGTCTGGTCAAAATGTTAGCACAAAAACTTTTATATATCATTCATGGAATTTTTTTTTTTTTTTTTGGACATTCATCTAATGTTTTTAAATGTTACTACTTGTTTCTGAATGTTCAGAGAACATCATAATTAAAAAATGTTTGCTAAATGATACAATTTTATGTTCCCTTAACAGCCTAATAACAAAGAAAAAGAAAACGTTTTTAAAACATTTACCCCATTAGACGTTTTGAATGTCTGGGAACATTCGGAAATAACATATTAATAACTTAATGTAATGCAGTTATGAATGCAGTTATGTTAATGTAAACACGATGAATGTAATGCAGTATATTATATATGTAACGTTCTGCTTTGTTCTTTTGGATAGATTGGATAGAAAAATTGGATAGATTGCTGAAAAGCAAAACATTCTTAAAAATTATTTGTCATTTGTTAGGTGGGGTGTTTATGATTGATATTTTGTATTTAAATTTAATTGATGTATTCTAAAAAATTACTAAAATGCCTTTTTTCTTTTCTGAATTTATAAATCTGTGTTCAATAATGTCATAAAACGTTTAAGATAGTGTACATTTGGGTTTAAAAAGCATTTATCTTTTACATCTGGAAAGAAACTAAGTTTAATGATTCCTAAGAGAGTAAAAACTTTTTAAAATGACCAATCATTTTATATTTTCCATATGTATTATTTTATCATGAGTGAATTATATTTCAATAATGTTTTTCAGTGCTTCTTTTCTTTCAAATTGTTATGTTGAGAATATAATTTGTAATGGAAAATAGTATAAATAATTCACAGCTGAAGTATTTTTTATAGTGGTCTTAGACTTACCTCACTGCTTATGTTATTTAAATTAGTATTTAAATCACTTTTCCCCCTCAGGCTGCCATTGATAAAGTGAAAGAGGCTGATCATTTGGTGACAATGAATAAAATCAGCCAACAAGATAAACACACAATGGAAAAGAATCTCAGCACCATGTCTTATACATTGCAAGGTACGTTTGTAAAGTGTTGTCTATTTAATTCCTTTTGTCACAGTGGTCCTTTATATGTGAACCTGTGTCCGTAATTGTAGTGTTAGTCACACATGTAATCTTAGACTCGCCATCTGTGTCTTTAGCGGAGATGAATCACTTCCATAGCAACCGTATCTATGACTACAACAGACTCATGCAATTCTACCTGGAGGAACAGGTGAAATTCTACGAAACGGTGAGTGGAGGCGGGATTCTAGTTTGTATGGACACCGTATACACGCTGAATGTAACGCAGTATATTATATATGTAACGTTCTGCTTTGTTCTCATTGGATAGATTGCTGAAAAGCTGAAGAAAGCGCTCGGTCAGTATACCACCATGTGAGGACACACTCTATCAACAGCAATACTCATCAAACTGTGGAACATCAAGAAAAGATGCTGCTTTTGCTTTTTTTATGCTAGTTCACAATTAACCATGTTTTTACAGACCCCCTGAAGGGACACGGACACTGTGAATGAAACAAATATGAGATAGGACGAAAAATTATGCCATTGCTTTTGCGTTCCCTTGAGAAACTTTGCGTTCGCCTGCAAAATGTTTGCGTTCCTCCGAGAAAATGTGCTAAACTCAAAACTTTTTTGAGTTCTTTGCGATCTAAATGTTTTGCAAAGTTTCTCGGGGGAATGTACATCTTTTGCAAGCAAATGCAATGTTTCTTGCATATTTTTTCCACCACCATGTCCCTTCATGGGCTCAGAATGTTTCCACCTAACAAAATTAATTTTGTATTACTGCTTTGTGACATAGAAAAAATGAGGTTATAAGGGAACAAACAATGCACATTATATGATGTTATTCATTAACCAAATATTTTGTTCACAAGAACAAGAGAAATTCAAATTTTAACTATCACGTAAGATAATGTAACACTCCCTAACATTAAGATTTTTAATTTTCTGTGTAAAATGAGGTCTCTCAGGGATGCATACGCTCAGACTGGGCCTTCTAAACCAAAATGGGGGTTATTAACGTCTTAATTCAATTGTTTGGCATTAAATTGTTTTCTTGTAGTGTATGTGAAATTAAATATGTCAGATTTAAAAGTGGTATGTATTGGATTATAGCAATAAGGACATTGTCTTTTACCTGTGGTAAAATGTTCTATGCAAAACAAAACTAAAATGTCTCTATATCACACTCAGTGTATAAAATGTGTTTTTAACTAGTCCTATAGAGTGTAATAAATCTTTCTTTATACCTTTCCAAGTCTGCGAGAAGAGTTGTGATGGTCGGCATTGTCTGCATTTTTGGCTTAGTATCAAGATTTTGCAGTTCAAGCAAGGGCACAAAAATATCATTTTGGAGAAGATAGTAGATCCAGTATTTATGCTAGTCAGTTTTTTCCTCTTCTAAAGAGGAAACAAATCTTTGACCTTAGAAAGGAAAAAAGAGGAAATGAGCACGATGACCTCAGCGTGTGTTCGAAGTGAAAGTGTTTAAGTGACCTCATGCAAGGAAACACTGGCTGCATCTAAAATTGCATACTTCCCGATTATATAGCGGGTGAAAATGAGTAAGTGGAAATATTAGTATGTCCAAATTCACTGCATTTGTTATAAAGTAGTCAAAAAGTACCCGGATGACCTACTACTTCCAGCGAGATGCTGAATATGCATACAATGGACACTTTACAATCCCATGAGGCCACGAAGAGGAGTTGTGAATGGCAGTGAAGTGACGTAACTGACGCTTGTAGGTCACAATGACAACATGGTGAATGTAGTACATCCATTACATTCATACTATATAGAACATAGAAATAATTACGTATTCAAAACAAGTAGCTATTCAAGAGTATACCATTTCAGACACAGCCACTCTTTCTTTCCCAAATCTGTTTCCTTCCTTTAAACAAGGGACGTATACATTTTGACACTATTTTTCTTTTCATTTTTGACCATAAGGTGTCTCTTAATTTTGTCTCTCTTTTGAGACTTTGTAAGAACAAAATACTATGCAAATATGCATCAAATTAAGCGATGCCCCTCAAACCCTCTTTTATTCCAGTGCCATGTTCATTTGCTGATCTGTTCCACCCTTCCTGTTAGTGTGTGATAGGCAGAAAGAGTCTTTATGGATGGTGCAGATATGTTTATCTCATGGCAAAGAAGTCTGAAGAACACAGAAAGTCATGCATATAATAAAGCAATACATTTGTCAAAAACTAAGACATTTGTATACATTCTCAAAGAAGTTACAAAATGTAAACAATGTTGTGAAATATACATTTAGGCATTAAAAGGATGTACATTTTGGGATTATTTGAACACCCGTTACCTCTACATTACACAAAATGATTGAGGCTTAAACAGCAAACATATTTACATGTGCCATGTGTGATAGGATATCTATTAATAGAGCTTTCTCAAATGTTCTCATAAACCTCTGGGGCTGGTTGCGACAAAACCTCTTAAGATTCTGATCGAGAGTACCCTTACGATTATTAAACTTAATATTTTGTTATTATTAAGATTGTTTTTTAATTTCTTTTATTATGATGCTTGAATTTATTTTATTTTTACATTGCAAAAATTAGATGAATGAATTAAAAAGGTTTTCTTAACTTAAGGGGTTTTTGTTTCAACTGGGCCCTAGTCTCTTAAAAAGATTTCTATCCAACAAAGTAAATGTACAGTAACATATTAAAATATGAAAAGTATACCAATCTTATATTAATCTCTGAATTATTTCTAACTAATGATTATCCAAATAAAGTTAAAAAAATTATTGATAATCTAATATTGTTTAATAAGATTATCAGACATGATTATACAGAATGAGAAATTTGGATATTCAGTTAGGACTTTCCATTTAACCACAGTTTACATACAGAGAACCAACAATGTCCCAATGATGTCACAACAGTGTTGTTTTACGCAGGCCTAAAGCGGTGTTATGGAGAGAGGCGGGGCTTGTATATCCGTGGGCGGATCATCATGCTCACCTTCTTCAAGGAGTAGTAATCCGAGTCCTTCCACGAGTACCACACAATCCCATCAGGCCCCAGAAGATTCTTCCCTTTGGCAGAGTAACGCCCCCCCTGGTGGTCAAGATAAACACAGGACACAGTTAAGATGGTTGAGCTCATATTTTACATCTTGGAATGATTGAATTTTTTCTTCATTTGTATACGACCTTATAATACACTCCATTGAGGTTGGCAAAGAAGCACTGATGGTACCACCAGCCTCCGTGAGATATCTCGGCACAGATGTCACCTGTGTCTGGAGTGCTGAAGCTTTGCTTGTCATGGTACCAACCGAACGAGTCCTCGACTGTACCACTGAATCCTGATACATGGAGACGGTAGTGGTTATCCTCGTTCTCAATCCTGCCAAAGCAAGAAAGCTATTTTTGCTTGAGTTGTTTACAAAAATCACCCCCCTTATTGTCAAAGCATCTGTAAGGACATTATTTTTTTGTAAGAACACTTAAAAAATTTAAATAATATATAATAAAAAAAAAATCCATATCGTAAGATATAAACTCGCAAATTGGGAGAATTGTGAATATACAATATATATACTCTAAATTGTGAGATATAAACTTCATCACAACACAACAGCGAGAATTATGTAAACTCTGAAGTGCAAGAAATAAAGTCCAAACTGCAAGATATAAACTCTTGCAATTGGGAAAAAACCATCAGAATTGCGAGTCTATATCTTGCAATTCTGCCTTTTCCTCTGAATTGTGAGTTATAAACTTGGAACTGCGAAATCTCACAATTCTAACTTTTTCTCATGTTTTACATTGCTTTAACTCATCAAATTAAGTTATTTAAGCAATTTTCAACTTTTGTATATATATTATACAAGATTCAACTAATGAAATTACTTAAACATCTCAGCTGATTGTACTAAGGCAGAAACGTTTTTTTACAGTGAGAATTGCAAGTTATAAAAAAAATAAGAAGAATTGTGAGATAAAAAGTTGTAATTACCTTGTTTAAAAACTCATTATAAACTTATAAACTCGAAATTGATGGTTATAAAGTCTGAATTGTGAGATTTAAACCCGCAAGTCTAAAAAAAAGTCTGAATTGTGAGAAGTAAACTTGCAATTGTGGGATAAAAAGTCGCAATTATTTTTTGTATTCCTCAGCGGAAACAAGCTTCCATGTCATTACTATTATTATTAATTGTAATTTGTTTCTCATTTAAGTCTACTAATAATATTTAATATGATTAAAATATGATTCAATTATTTTATCAACTAAAATCAAAAAGTAAGTGTTCTTAAATTGAAATATTCAGACCATCTTTCCATATGTTTACCAGAAGTTCTGGTACAGTGCGTGTTTGTGCTTGCCATTCCAGTCCTCGAGTTCAATGCGAAGGGAATACTCTCCCTGGCTGGAGATGTCATGGATGTGGTCATTTCCCAGCCAGAATTCTGCATGCAGATCTCCGAAGCCATCCCTGTATTCTGTCCATTTGCGGTTAAAATTGACCTTTCCATCCTGCCGACGTTGAAACATGGTCCATCCACCTCCTGGTCCAAAGAATGATTCTTTCATTTCAAATAACAGCCTCTAATACTCATAATTTAACCTGCCAATGAAAACTTTATTAGAAAAAGGCAAACCTTGAGTCTCCATATCACAATAAACGTCCACTGGAGTCGATCCCAATGAGGGGACAACAGTAAAAATCCCAGATCGGTGGACTCCATTGTAGTACAGTGATGCACAGTCAATTGGGCAGTTTCTTACATGCTGAACCTCTGAGGAAACAAATACTAAATCAAATCAAGCTATTGTTACAAAAGTCCAAATATTTCAGTACTGAGTTCTGAGATGCCAGTGACTTTAAATATAGCATACTTTTTATCAGCATCAGTCAAATGACCTGTTAACCCAAAAATCATCATTTACTATCATATCAATGATCTAACAATGACTTTCTCAAAATGTTACTTCCCTGTAAGCTCTTCAGTACCTATATTGCTGACCTGGGTGAAGGGTATCTTGGGCGCTGAGAAGCGGGCTTGTGCGGATGATATTGATCATACAGCCGGGATTGCGCCTCACGCGCTCTACTATCATAGTGAGGTTGCGAATCTGTGTTTGCATGTCATAGATGAGTGATCCGTGGATGTGCAGCAGAGCATTGGCCTCTTCATAGATCTGCTGCAGAGTGTGAAAGCGGTACTCTGAAGACGAGTTTATTCCATACTTCTCCTCGCTCTGCCAGCACAGGGAAATAACACTCAGCAATTCAAAGCACAAAGTTCAAATGGGAAAACAAATGGAAAACTAACGCAGATACAGTGTAAGATTAATCTGGTAACATTGTCCATTTAGCGAATTGAAAGTTTTGCGAAAATGATAAAAAAATTTACTTGTTAGCTCAGTAAAAAGTAAATGGGAAAACACTTTTTTTGAGTCAATGACCTGAGAAAGATCTAAATGTTCTTTAACGGTCAAATTGAAATTGTAAAAAATGAAATGTATTCATTTTGGTTGGAAGAGTAAGAGCACAAGCATTACGTTTAAACAATACTTGAGTAAAAGAGCCAAATTACCCACAATACTTGAAAATAGCAGAAGAACAACTAGTAGCTTCTTTATTTAAAATGTATTTTAAGTTGGTCAACCTGGGAATGATGACAAAAAATAGGCCATTTCCTCTTCAGTATAAAGGCCAAACAAACTTCTGTTATTTGCATTGCAATGTATAGCTGTTTTAAGAGGCTCTAAACAATTGGTATCAATGAGAAAATACATTGTTTGGTGTTGCTAACAATAATAAGAAACATAAATGAATAGCTTGCACATATTTCTGTTGCACAAGAATGAAAAGCATTGTTGGCATTGTGCTCACTACTGATCATGTGTCTATTGGACAGGTTCCAGCACTAATCCAGTAATTGATCAGGGTTAAGGAGGCATTAGTACAGAAACAGTGCACTACCAAAACATTTGTCTCTGCACAATATGGAGGTGTTGTACAGCTGTTAATATGTAACGTGTGATATACTTTGCTTAGCAAATAAACAATGAAAAAGACTTAATCTCAATTCGTAATAATCCCAGGTTGCTATGGACACACAGGTTTGTTTATGCATTAAACTCATAGCCATGAGGAAAGGATGTCGTTCCCTCAACATTGGATCTCGAGGCCACGACTTCAGGATGTGAACCGAGCATGTCACTTCCCTTCTTTTAACTCGAGTGCAGCATTTAATGGTGAATTCCAATTCTCTTTTAGCCATACACCCGAGAACTTCCATAAGCACTCGCCTGGGGGAATCTCTGCCACTATTTTGAAGTGAGTTACACTTTGTCAAGTGGTTGAGGGAAGTTTATGTGGATAGGCCCTCATCTCCTCGATTTTGACCGTTGTAGGGAGTCTACTCTAATATACACTTCAAGCAGCTCTATTGGTGCGTTCAAGTCATCTCGTAAAGATCGTATTTAGGAGTTGAGCGCACATGAACGCCACCACATTGTCATAAGTACGAGTGGGAAGCTCTGGATTTTCTTTAAGCCCCGGTTTTTACAGTCTATGGTTGGGGCGTGTCACTGAGAAACATGGCGGAATACCACAATACTTAAAGGTATTTAGCAGTGATATTGCTAGACTTTTTTTTAATTGTTTTTTTTTTAAAGCACACTTGGTGCACATTTCTTTGATTAAGAGAAAGTACGCCACCATCGTTTCCGACAAAAGTGACTTCCCACCTCGTAAGTACGAACTTCCCAGGAGGACTTGAACGCACCATATATCCCACAATTCAACTTGATGGTGACATCACAGCAGATCGCGCTTAACTGTAGAGTATGATATATTGATTATTTTGAGATTTAATCGCATAGAGTATAATATATTACTTATGTTGAGATGTAATCGCATAATACTTGTAGTATCATACATAACACCTAATGGTTATAGGCTACTCTTGATATTTGTTTTTGTTTTAGTTTTTCTCCAACAGCTATTTTTGCACCAGTGCTATTTTTCTATATATCCTAATCATTTGTTAACAAACATGAATTCATTACTTCAATTAGCTCTTTGTTTCTGCCTTAAATGAATAAAGTAGACATGCATTTTCTGTAAAGCTGCTTTGAAACAATATGTATTGTGAAAAGCGCTATACAAATAAAAATGTGAATTGAATTTAATATACCTGAAGAATTTTATATATTTTCTCCAACAACGTATATGCATATAGAATGGTGCATACAACAAATTCATAAGTAAAAAAGGGTTTAAATAATCAATTAAATAAATAATAAACTTGGATGTCTTTATTTTCCCAGTAATAAACAAACATTGTTAAGTTGTTTTGATTGATACTGTGAAGCAGCTTTGATACAATCTGTATTGTGAAAAGCGCTATATATTTGACTTGACTTGACTTGACTTAATAAATCAGCTCTGTAGTGAATTCCAAATGATCATGGGCTTAGCGTGTTCCATTTAAACCTTATGCACCAATTCTGCCAGTAGTGGGCACTCACATTCGAGTCCATGAGACGGAGGGAAGTTAGCGAGTGAATGGCATACAAATTTGGAGTGGAATGCAGCCAATGTTGATCCTTTTATGCCCTTCCCTAATCAACTTCCCGCCATCTCGTTAACTCAGATGTACGCAACGTCATTGCTTAGCTGCATGAGTGCCTACTACTTGGATCCCCTATGGACTTCCCTCATCCACTTGACGAAGTTGAACGCACTTCAAAATGGTGATGAGGATTCCCCCAGGGCGAAGTGCTTAGGGACGTTTGTGAGTGTACATCTAAAAGTGGAGTTAAAAACAGACCTAATGCTGTAGAATGATACACAATAAAGCTGGAAAAGATGCGAGATGCGAGAACAACATTCAAACACATCCATCTAGCGCATGTTTACATAGAAAAACAATGGAAAACCAATGCAGTGTAATGCAAAAACGTGTTCTGAATGCCCAGCCCCTTAAGGTCTAGAGGTGCGTTTTTTTAAAGTTGAACGTCTTTTAACGTTAGCTCCTCCGTTTTATAATGGCGTGTCATGCGTGCGACTCTGCAAGAGACGTGAGACGCAAGCGCATCGGTCAAACGCGTCTGTCTAGCAGGCGGATACATAGAAAGACAATGGAAAAATGCGTTCTGAGTAAACAGCCCCATAGGGTATAAAATCATTACAAAACACATAATAAAAAGCAATATGATTGTCCAAATATTGCTTTGGGTGTCATGATGTCCAAGGACCGAGAACTGATTCATATCTCAGAAATGACCCATTTTACTTTTAAAATATAGGATGACATAAGAAATATATGATGGAATGAGGAAGGTGTTTGACTCATAGAAACACACTTTACTTGCTAAAAGCTTGTAGCTCTTACCTGCAACTCCAGCACTTTGATGCGATGCCTGTGATTCCTCAGCTCCTCTTGAAGCTCTGAGATGGTCTCTTTCAGGTCCTGCATCTGCTGCTTGCGTTCTTCATTCTCACGCAGCCAGTAGGAGACCTCATCTGTACAGCGGAACATGTCGGGACACCGCTGTTCCTCCAGCTGGGGTAATGTGGCTATTAAACGACACTGTCCATTTGGCATCACTTCATTGCTGTATTCACCACACTGCATTAGGCCACTGCTAACTTGATGAGTGTTAGTCTGAGAAGTGTCTGTTTTAGGAAAGTCTGTGGATTTAGACTCTTCAACAGCGTCTTTGGATTTGACAACAAGAAATTGGGCCCATGCTGCCCAGAGAAACAAAGAATACAGCAGAGACAACCTCATTCTGCAAAAGACTTAAGTTCTCCAGAAAAGTAAGGACTAGGGAGTGAAATCCTCATCAGACCCTGAAACCTGTTTGGGTTCTCAGACTGGTAAAGCTTATTTCCTCATGGTTTAATGATGCCACTAGACCTCTCTGGAGAAGATGGGAAGTAATTGAGATCCTAAACAGATTGCCACCCAGCATTCTGCATAAAGAAATAATAGAATCAATGGGTAAATGGTGACACTCATTAAAAAAATATATAAAAATGCAATTCATGCATGTCTTGAATAGACAATATGATTTCTTTGAATATGCTGGGAGGGGATGTTCAGCTCACTTGGCCAGTGAATGGATTTAAAAGACTTTAGGAAGAGATGTAGGCCTACCTATAAGGAGGTTGAAAAGTATGAAAACATCATAATAGAAAGGTAGTAAAAAGTTTTAAGGTGGTTTTGTTGTAAATTTGACAAAGAAAGAGGAATTTGTCCAAAATTATGTATTTTGAAAATGACCAAAGTACATAAAAGTGCTCATAGTCTAAGAATCACCCATATGTGTGTGTGTGTGTGTGTACCATAACGTGCAATATAATAGGCAATATGTTAATATATATATAGCCTACATATATATATATATATATATATATATATATATATATATATATATATTTATTTTATTTTTTAATTCCGCACTTTTTCTTAATTAAATAGGTTGTAAGTTACGTGTAACGATATTCAGAACGAAAACGCGACACCACCCACGGTAACGTTACTTATCGCGCTACTTTCATGACGTAGCCTATACCGATCGCGCACCTACTGCCTGCCCAGCCCAGCCCTGGTCCGTTGAGGTTGACCTCACTTACCATGTCATTAAACAATTTTTTACTCTTTAACATTTAATTAAATAGTAGCATAATAAGGGGTGTAACAGTACAAACATGTCCCGCGAATTTTCGTCTTATTTGTACATGAATACAGCTCTGTAGCCTACCATAATCACCACCATTAATCGCAATAAGCTCCGCGTTTTGTTACTTTCGATAAGAAACAAAGTGTCTTTTTTCAAATTATGTCAATCTTATCACGAAATTCAAACAATAAATTCCGTTTTGACGCTCTTTAGTCTGGCGTGCGTGACAGATCATGGCGCCTCAGTTAACGTTATAGCAACAGCGAGCGCGGACCACGAGTGAACGCATATTTTCCTAATAAACATGAATGAACAACTGAAGGTATGTTGAATGATGCAGTACAACTTACTTAAACGTATTTTATCTCGTGTAATCGCTCAATCAGGGTTTCAACGGCGGGAAGACATCCATAAAACAGCTTGTAAACAACATCCCACGTAGCATTAATTTACAACAGGCAAGTCATATTGTCCACAGCTTCAGCTAGAGAAATGAGCTATTTTGCTAAATGCGCTATAGCCTAACGTTATATTCATTATAGTTTACTTAACCTGTAGTGATGTCTTGATCCTTAAGAAACTCTAACTAAATTCATTTAAAATCAGAAAGTTGTTCAGTAAACCACTGTTTAAAATAAAAAGCAATTTTATGTTTAGTTTTGTCGAAAATTGGGTTAGGTTGTAAAACCTGTGTGGTGCAATGAATAATAATAATATAGGCTATACGTGTTATATGAAAATATGGAAAAGTCAGTTTATCAATAAAGAATAGTTTTCTATAAACATTAATGATTCCTGAACATTAAAAAAATGATGTGAAATTTGTAACAGTATTTTTGTAGAAGTACATAATATCTTGACTTTAGAGTAAAGTGGTTATGTGCGTGCTAATATATAGTTCATTCACTTAATAATGTAATGTCAGTGATTCTACATTCATATCCGATAATAGTACCGGGCCTAGTGTGTACAGTTGTGTAGCCCAGCAATGTTTAAGAACTGGTTTAACAATAATATTAACATAATTTATGTTCTGTTGTTTCAAAATTCTTATTTAAATCATGTGATGCAGATATCTCCATATTTATTGACACATATTGTTGACAGAGTCTTAATTCATCAAGCATTTTGCCCTCAACCTGCATTGAAAGATCATTAGATGTACAACATGTCCTTCAACTACTGCATGATCATGTCACTGAGAACAGATGCAACTTTACAGATGCACACATCGTTCATGAGCATAATGCATCCTGAAATTCCAAAGGCTAAAATAAAATGTCAGCACATGAAAAATAATCAAGTGAACAAATAAGATAAGCAAAGTTACCTTTCGCCAGACAGGCAAATCTCCTTGCAATTAGGAATGTGGCAAGAAAGAATATGTCCCTTTCTCTCACTCACTGTTGGTAGGAAATGCTGTGCTGTGAACATTGTTACAATGGGCTGACAGGCATCTTATCCTCTAAATCTTTTCTAATAGGATTACATTCACTGTAGTGTGGGTGAATATACAGCCTGCAAAATACATGCTTGGCATTTTTACTTATTGTTAGGTTTACCTGGATGTTGGATTTTTTTCCTGATTAAATATCAATCTAAATATCTATTCTAAAAATTTCTACAACTGTGATTTTATCATGCTCATGACCACGTTTTTTTTGGCATGTATCTGAAAAAAAAAGACATTTAATTAGCCTAAACACTTGATTTTATTTTATTTTTTTCAATACAGGAGCAAAGCTTGCACACACACTTTAGAATCCGGAACCTCTTTTTTTTTCCATTTCTAAGATCTCAAGGTTAAAATTTATTTTGTATAACAATTTTTTTCTGTCTTAAAGTGGATTAGGTGCACGAATAAATATGTTAATGTTGCTGTTTAAGGTATACAAAATAAGATAAAAATGCTATATAGTTTCCAGAGGATTTTACAATCATGCAGGTTGGCAGTTTGATATAATGTTAATATAACAACCGAACAAAATAAGTATTATTTAAAAATAATTATTACATTAATTGTGATTTGTAAAATACTTTTTTTAACTGTAAAATATGCATGTTACATAGTCAAATTTAACTAATACAAATAATATCATTTTTTTTTATAATATATGTTAATGAAATAAATATAACAAAAAATAACAAATACAAGATTTAAATATAATATATAATATAAATATATAAAAACAATATATACAGAAATTGTAAACTGTAATTTGTTTAAACGTGTTTAATTTGTACTTTTTTGCTTAAATTACTCACATTTTTGTTTTCCCTGGAATAGTTTCTCTACCACTGAAAATACATGTTTAGCATGCCTTATTTTCAAAGTGTGAGCCATCTTTTTATTACTGTATATTATTAATATTTCGGATGCTAATGCATTTTTATAGTATCATTATAATCGTATTATATTCTGCTTATATAAATTTGTGTTTTATCTCCCTGAAGAGTTTGGCCCATATTTACTGTAATTTATGGCATAAGCATTAAGACCATGTATATAATACCATGTTTTGTATTTCCCTGCTCAACCTAATCTGCTACTGGCATTCAGTCATATCAAAACACGTTAATGGTGAAATTATGAGCCTTTGTTCTGCTTGTACGCAAACTGTGAATACACCCAGATGGCTTCCTTGTTCAAATCCCTCACCTTCCAATTCATTTCAACACAAGATTAGCACCTGTGTGCCCTTACACACCAAAAAACACATGCCGTATAATTGATTTGAAGTGCATTTTAACCTTTAATCCCCAAAGTCATGTAAACAGACACGTATGCCCTTAAACTTAATGAAAAAGGCCATAATGATTTGATAAGCCAAACATCAGAATGAAGGTATCGTCCTAATCCTGAACTCATTCAACTGACTTTTAACTGTTGACTGTCAATCTTTGATGGATTACTCATCTGTACCGTGGATGATGCGCCGGGGTTTCCAACCTGCACCACCCATTAAAAGTGACAGAGTTTGGTGTCCTTGAGCAATTGACGCACAGATAGCTTATAAAAGACAACTAGACGAGGATCTCAGACATCAGAGACGAGCAAACGCGCACATAACCAGACAGATCAGAGAATCTCAGGAGAGAAGAACTTTGGTTCGGCGGACTTCTTTCAGCACAACAGGTGGGTAAAAAATTCATGCAGTGAGGTTCGGTTCACTTTAAACATTTTTGATTGGTTTGGTTTGGCACTTATAATCATGATGATTCATTTTTATTTATTTTTTACTATAAAGTGTTATTTCACAGACATGCATTCTGTTCACATTGTCCTTTTAATTCTGGTGTGCAATGAAATAATCCTTTCGCTCATATGTATTTTATTGTGAGTACTGGCATGTTATTAATATTGTGTTCTATCAGACATGGTGAGGATGTTGTGTCCTGCTTGGCTCTTGGCTCTGGCTGTACTGTGTGCGGGCGGCTGTGAAGTTAGAGCACAGTGTTGGGAAAACCCTCGATGCAGAGACCTCAACACTGAGGAGAGCATCTTGGTGAGTTACAATATTCCTTGCATGACTGCTTTTCAGTGCACAAATTCAAATTGTGCTGTAGATACTTATTGATTATTAGTGGTGCTTGCTAAGGCAAATATTACCATTTCTAACAATTAGAATTAGGAATTTGATCAAATCACAACTCTATTTCTTGGCTTGCTGAAAAGAGGTGTGCTATTATTGATTGATCAGGCTAATGACTTTTACCTAGCAAAAGATAGAACAGCAATACACTCCGAACACCCTACACACTAGATATGTTCTATACCTTTATATTGACCATTTTATAAATAATGGTAACATCAAATAACACCAATTTTTGGTGTATTATTTTCAGCGATAATGTGTACCCTATTTTTAATGGCCCCGTCATTATTAAAATGCCCATGTAAATTTAAATCATTTAAACACATTTACTCTGCCTGAAACGCTCTGTTTTAGTTCCTGTCTCTTTAAAGCCTGCCTTACCGAAAGCCTAGTCTGGTCTGATTGGTCAACCAGCAGCTGTAAATAATATTAATGTGCATTCACACCATACAAGATTCCAACTTGTAAAAAGCGTTCACATCCTCATAGAACTCGTAATTACAGCTTGTAAACTGGGAATTTTTGGAGAGCTCCTACTTGTACCACCTAACCTCTGCAGATTTATTTGGCCATTGATAGTATTGGCATAGAAAGCATAATTCCCAGTCCAAGGATGTGAACAGCTTTGAGTACATCATTTATTGCCATATCGAAATTACCGTAATTACAACATGGTGTGAATGCGGCATTATATCTACAGTATGTTGACATTTAGAAAAAAAGAAAAGCATAATAGGTGCCATTTAAATAGCTTCTCTGATTCGTCTTTTTGTATTTTACATTTGCTGAAAAAGGCATGAAATGTTGAAATAAAATAACTGTTTTGAAAGCACTGTTTTAACTGTTTTTATTTGACCATACATTCTTCTTTGGAAAATATCAAATTTATGATTGTTATTTTTTAAATGTAAAGTACTTCTTCTTTTGCTCTTTCTAAGAAATGCATACAGCTATGCAAGTCTGATCTGACAGATGAAACCCCCGTCTACCCCGGAGAAAGCCATTTGCAGCCTCCCGAGCTGGAGCAAAACGAGGTCCTCGCAGCCCTGTCCCCAGTTGCCCTCGCACCTGAGCAAATGGACCCAGAGTTCAGCACTCAGCACGAGCATAAGCGCTCTTACTCCATGGAGCATTTCCGCTGGGGGAAGCCGGTGGGTCGCAAGCGCCGGCCCATCAAGGTGTACACGAACGGCGTGGAGGAGGAATCTGCTGAGACTCTCCCGGCTGAGATGAGGCGCGAGCTGGCAACCAACGAGGTTGACTATCCACAGGAGGAGAATGCTTTAAATCAGCAGGAGAAGAAGGACGGCTCCTACAAAATGAGCCATTTCCGCTGGAGCGGCCCGCCTGCTAGCAAACGCTACGGAGGCTTCATGAAGTCCTGGGACGAGCGCAGTCAGAAACCCCTTCTCACACTCTTCAAAAATGTCATAAACAAAGAGCACCAGAGGAAGGACCAGTGAGGGGATTTTAATGGGACGGGTGGAGAGGAGTTAATGAGAGGGGGTCTTATCATGCATTGTCAAACAAAAGAGGGTGGGTGATGTTACCAACAGCACTTAATTCTTGATGCTTTAGAGTTTATTCACATAATTGTATTCAACAATAAATCCTGAATTCTGTACATAGAAATGCTGTGGTGATTAAATACTGGTTTAGAAGCTAAAGGAACAGCAATTTTAGATTATTTATTGAAATGTAATATACTGTAAATTTTGAAAATGTGCCATAAAATGATTGTTTCAAGCAGAAAAGAACAAAATGGTTCATTTCTGAGAAACAAACACACACCAAAATTATTCAGCAGTATGTGCAGTTGCCAATAAAGGTATAAACACAGGTCAGACTTTGAATTCATAAAATTAGTCTTTAATTGATATTCTTATTATTCACACCACATATGTACATCACTTAATGATTTCATGTCGGCAAACATTCACAGAACACAGTTCTGAAGTCATATCCGTTTGCAGTGATAGTATCTAAACACAGGTTGACTAATTACGATCCACAGTGTTGTAATGATCTCACTGATTAAAAATTTAAATGAAAAAAAGGTAAAAGCACAGACAAAACACCCAGTGCATGCAGCAGCTGACAAGGAAAGACTAAACTTTGATATTTGATATCATACATGCAAAATCACCTCACATGTAAGCAGTCTAGAACATTCCATCAGTTGAACATCATAGCCATATTGACAGAAGAAAAACCCACTAGTTGTTTTTATGCTGGTAAATAAATTCAAGGCATTACCAAAAAAATAAAAAATAATACATCAACCTAAAAATGACATCAAGAACTAAAAAAACTGATTTTACGACAAGTGGACTAAGTGGAACCGGAACAATATGACATGACTACACTTAACACCATAAAATTTTAGACAAGAACACGTCAAGATGAAATTTCGCACAACATGAAGTATATTCGGCATACACCACATTTACACAGTGAGCTTTTAAAGTGCTGCGATTAAATCTGGGAGAACCAAATCTTGACATACGTAACCCCTCAAGTTCTACTAAATACCGCAGACTCTAGCTTCATTCACTAGTGCGCCTCTTTAGGCCAGTGGAGTGAGGTTTACTCGCACAGCTCTTACTAACTAGTCTCCGTTTCATTCTACCCCTAAATCTCAGTCCCATCAGGGTCATGGCACCAGTGTAACTGGTCCTACTCATACCGCTCTGAGCGGGATTTGAACCAGCGTCACCTGCATGGGAAGTGGGCGCGCTAACAAGGATGCTAAAGACCGCAGCGTCAGTCGCTAGTGCTCCTCTTGAGCCCAGGGGAGTGAGTTTTACTCTCACTGTTCTTACTAGCTGGCCTCCGTTACACATAACCCTGAAATTATTTATTCATTTTTGCAAAAAAAAAGAAAGGAAACACTGTACAAGCGACAAATGAAACGCATATCATGGCAAAAAAGGGAGATAACTCATCCCTTTAGATCCATTTGGGAAATTCGCATTAAAAGTGTGGTCACGATAGCGAAACTTCAGCATATTTTGCGAGCAAAGTAGGTCCATTGTCAATACTGTACTGTATGTAGTGATGTAAGAAGTACCGCTTACTCAGTGGTCACTTCCAAACCAAACAGCTTCACTTTGTTAAATGTTTCACAAACTTGAATTAGTTGTGTAATCCGTATGTTTGCGTCACGTGTCTTGTTGACATGACTGTATAAAGGTAAATGTGTCTGCACCCTTGGGCCGGTTTCACAGACAGGGTTTAAGATTGAGCCAGGATTAGGCCTTAGATAAATTAGGACATTTAAGTAGCTTTTATAAATGTGCCTTAGAAAAAAAAACACATTACTGGTGTGCATCTTGTGACAAATCAATTGCACTGACATTTTTTAGGATTTATCAGTGCAAGTTGCTTTGTGTTAAAACAGCTCAAACTTGCATTTTAGTCTGGGACTAGGCTTAAACCTTGTCTGTAAACCTTAACTTCTAAATGCAAATACGTTGCATTTACCAACAAAAAGCTGCTTGTTTGGAAGTGACCTCTGAGTTAGACAATGACCTGTGATAACATTTACCATTGCTTGGCAAAATCCAGTCTTTCCAATAAGAATCCGCGCGAGGACAAAAAAGTTGCCCAGGCAGATTTAGCAAATTTTCAAGTTGGCCATATGAATTGGCCACGCTTGGTTTGAAAGTGAGTTCTGTGTGAGCAGTGCATCACTACATCACATACAATACATACAATACATCACTACAGTAGACCCTTTTTGCCAGTAAAAATTCCATTAATGTGATTTTGTTCACGAAATTTTGCCAAAGTTTTGCTAGTGTGCCCTAAGAAGTGTTATCACTTCACTCGGGTTCGTAAAAAAAACTATTTATGCAATCAAACAAACATTAAGCAAATTAAAACTCTTACCCTTCACCTATTAGTGAGGTACAGATGTAGGAAACTGCAGCGATTATAGTAATAAATGATTGACTTTACTATGTGAACATTCCTTTTCTTACACAGTGTCATTAAAGGTATACTCCACCATAAATGTTTAATTTTCTCATCATTTACTCACCCTTATGCCGTCCCAGATGTTTATTGCATTATATTAACTTTTCTAAAAGTCTCCATTTGTGTGCCACTGAATAAGGAAAATCATGCATATGAGGTGGCACGTGGGTGAGTAAATAATGAGAGAATTTTCATTTTTATCCCTTTAACCATCACTTGTGATTGTAAAACTGCATTCAGTTGATCTGGAAACGTACTATTTGCTGTATTTTTTCTTCAGCTTCAACCCAATAGTTTAAATTTTTTAATTCAATAATTATTGCTTTAAATACAACTGTTATTGCAGCATGTAGAGACGTTTAAACATGCAAACAAAGCTTGTATTTAGCTAAACTGTTTGTACCCACACATTGAAAAAGGTTTTGGAAACATTAGGACATTCTTAAACAAATGTTCTTAACTTAAGATACAAAATTTAAGGCAGCTTTACTTTTTAGTAGTACAAGAAAACCAATCACTTGCTCTGAACAACAGACTGAACAACAGACTCTCTACATAGGCAAGCTACGATAATTTGTCAATAAATTCTGCCCTTTTTTTTGTCTAGACTAAGTGTTTAAGTGCATATTTAACCAACATATGGTATATTCTCTTGGTTTGTTTGTCTTTGTTGGCATAAATAGACCTCAGGATAAAGTACAGCCATAATCCTTATCTAAAGTCCGATAATAAACTAGACTAGTGTTTCTCAACTGGTGGGTCGCAAGACCGTTTTGAGTGGGTTGCGGAGTGTGCAGTTAAAGAAATTACAACAAACGTAATTCTATGTTTTTCTGATGCAAGACTTTTATTTTGAAAGACGTGTGTGAAAGATGTTGACACTTCTGTCAGACGCAGTTTAACAAAAGACTGCCAGAGAAAAACGTGTTGTCCTGATTCAGTATCTGTGGTCAGATGAGATGTTGTCAGTGTCAATATACTAACGTTATTTCATAACTTGTTACGTAATAAAGTCTCTCACCTCAGAAAAACAAACTGCAAATGTGGCGGCACGTGCTGTATATAACTTATCACAGAAATTATAAGCATGCAATGTCGTAGTTATGTCGTCAATTAGTAAGTCATGAAAAAGTACCAATAAATTATGTAACAGGTACTTCGTGTGTTAGTTGGAAAGGATTTGCATGCGGTTCTATAACAACACCTTGTGTTATTTTGTATATTTTATTTGTGGCGGCTTTTACTAGCTTGCTTACTTTATTGTATTAATTAAAACTAGTTTAGTGTTAGTGATATTCTTACAATGTATGTGTGCGTAAGTAAAGTGGGATGGCACTTGTGCGTGAGGTGACCATTTTTGATCAATAAATTTGCTTGGTTTTTAAAAGCAAATTTATAAAAAAAAATGTATGGGCTAATTATATACATACTTTTTTTATATACACTTCTTTAGGAATTAGGTCAAATCCCACAAAAAAAGGGTTGTGGCTTAATGAACCTGGTAAAATGTGGGTGCCATGGCCAAACCAGTTGAGAACCACTGCACTAGAGGACATGGTTTAGAAGACATAGTAACACCTGGACATTGAGAAGGAGTGATAATAGAAGGATGAAAACAGCTGTATGAGGCGACTGGGACTCCAGGATACCTCAGTATACACAGAGGTCTGGAAAGTTCATTTCATACACTGGTATGGAGCGGGTCCGGCCGTGACCGTTCCCGACAGAGCCAGACGGACTCGGCGGAGGCCTATCCAACCGAGAGAAAGAAAGATAAAACAAATGTCAATCACATGAGACAGACAATACATTTCCTCTTTCCATTGTAGTCGATTCATACTGTATGTATTTTTATATATGATATTACATAGTATATATCGTCCTTTATTCACAATTGAATGTTTAGAAAAGTTCATTTATAAACTGTTACAGAAGATAATGTACCTGATTGTGATTTCGAAGATTTGGTTGAGTTTATTCTGCAGTAGGGAAGCCTACAAATATAAAAAAACAGTACAGGTGGAGAGTTCATCCACAATATAAAAAGAAACGAACAGATGTAGGCGCTGAACAGAAGAGCTGTGTTTGTGCTTTTTGATGATAAAATTAGAGCTAGAGAGTGTGTGTATACAGGCTTGCTGCATTAGACTCACCCTGGCCCCGCAGTGGGCTGCTATCTCTTCAAATGGAGCGTTCTGAAACCTCTCCACCACCTGCCGTCTGCGCTCTCTCTCCAGCTCCTCTACATTCACACTGTCTACTGAACACACACGCACACACTCACAGGTGATTCTGTGCTAACTGATACAGACCAGCCTACAAAATGTCATTTTAAATTTAATGATATAACTACTTATAAAAATACTAATCTTCTCTAGTCCAATTTCAAATCATATTTAATAGAAATCAGTAAAGGATTATTTCACCCAAAAATTCTAAATTCTGTTATTAAATACTCTCAGGTCGTTCTAAACACGTTAGACATTTGTTCATCTGAGAACTTTCTGTCCCTCCATTGACAGCCTATACAACTACCACTTTCAGGCACCAGAAAGGTAATAAAGACATCATAATAAGAAAATCCATGTGACTCCACTGGTGTAATTTTATTAAGTGATGCAAATGCTTTGTGCAAATAATAGTAATAATTTAACACTTAAATTACAAAATATTCATCTCTAGTGCGTGTTACAATGTCGCAACAATGTCAACACAACACGCATGAGTCGTGGTGCTCTCGTGAACAAGCATTTTATGAGATTCATATTTTGTAAATAAAGTGGTAAATTATGTTTTTTTGCACAAACAAAGCACTCACGTTACTTCATAAAATTTAGGTTAATCCACTGGAGTCACATGGATTACTTTAATGTTGTTACTATCTTTCTGGGGCTTGAAAGTGGTAGTTGCGTAGCTGTCAATGGAGGGACAAAAAGCTTTCGGATTTCATCAAAAAGATCTTCATTTGTGTTCTGCAGATGAACGAATGGCTTACGGGTTTGAAACGACATGAGGGTGAGTATAATTAATGACAGAATTTTCATTTTTGGCTTTAATCAGAGAGACAGTTCTGCAGCATTTCTATAACAACACTAAAGACATAAACATAAAAATGACCCAATATGTTGATGTAAATGACAAAAATGTTTAGGGTTGGTAAGATTTTTTTGTTTTTAAAAGAAGTCTTATGTTCACCTTGGCTACATTTATTTGATAAAAAATACATTATAAACAGAGCATATGAGCGGAGTGGAGCGGTGAGAATATCCGCTCCTCGCTCACGGACCTGTTCACCCCTCCGCTCCCCCGCTCAAAGCCACATCAGGCCGCTCCGCTCATTACCGCTCAGCGCTCAACGCAGTTTGCTTCGCGCTCCACTCAAATCTCCCCCCGCTCGCTTCAAAAAAGGAAAAAAATCTGCATGTATTTCACTATTAGCTTAAACCACAGCCTTACCTCCAAAAGAACTAAAGAGCAACAACTAGCCTACATTTTCCAAATATAAATGTTTTATTTCAAATTAAAAATTAGGCCTGGCCTATGTAAGAAGGAATAAATAGCCTACAAAAAAGTCCAGTAAAATTAAACGAATAAATGGGCCTATATAAAAATGATATAAACACAAATATAGATAGAAGTTTTAAAAGTAAATCAACTATTAGGCCAGAATTGTGATAACTGAACTTTCGCACAACAGGCACAATTTATATTGGCTTAGGCCTATATTCATTGTACACACATCCTGAGGTAAAATTAAACGAATAAATGGGGCTAATAATATAAATAAAAATTATATAAACAAAAATATACATAAACGTTTTAAAGTAGGCCTATAACCTAAATTAACTATTAGGCCAACATTATGATAACTGAAATGTTGCAGCGCGCATTAAAATTTAAATAGGCTTATATCAATTGTACAAAACAACTGCTGTAAAATGAAACGACTCAATGCCTAATTATATAAATAAAAATATACAGGCCATAGACCTACAACAAAGTTTTAAAAGTAAATTAACTATTAGGCCAAAATTCTTATAACTGAACTTTTGCGCAGAGTGCACGTGGATTACAATTTAAATTGGCTTATGTTGTCAAATGAAAAAAATATATATAATTTTTTTAAATTAATTGCTTTCCTTATCTACAGTTCTTTTGAGTTCACCTTCAAGAACACAAGTTTGGACAATGTCAGTCTGAGGCTTCGGGTGGTTTCTTTACAGCAGGCCAGCAGCGGAGAAAACCCTCTCTGCGCTCGCAGACCCACTTGGGCGCTGAACACAATGCAAGCTACTTTACCCAGGCGGGGGAAAAGACTTAGTTAGTTTTATATTAATAGTTTCGACTGAAAATAATCTACGGTGTATGATGGATTCTGGGTCAGGCTTGACTGAGCATGCTTCAGACACGAGGTGTGAGCGCTGAGCGAAATTGGAGCGGGAAATAGAGCGACGCTCCATCCTTTTAAAAATGCCGCTCTGCGCTCTGTCCAAGATCCGCCCGCTCGCGCTCCCCGCTCGCTCCCGCTCCACTCCGCTCACATGCTCTGATTATAAATACATAATATTGTGACATTTTTTTTACAATTTAAAATTAACAATATTTTCAAATGTAATTTATTAAATGTAATGGCAAAGCTGAATTTTCAGAATCATTAATACATGACTACAGTATGTTGATGTGGTGCTCAAGAAACATTTCTAATTATCAATTTTGAAACAGTGATACTTTTTTTTTTAGCATTCTGTGATAAATATATAGCTCAAAATATTTTTTTATTAATGTCACTTTAGATCAATTGTTGTCACTGATCAATTTAATGCATCCTTGCTGAATAATGGTATTCATTACTTAAAAAAAAAAAAAAAAAAAAGGTACTCAACCCAAACTTTTGAACGGTAGTGTACATACAATGTCAATGCAAGTAAACTCAAATCATACAGGACTTACCAATGGCTTGTTTAAGAGTTTCAAATGTTATTTGCTCTGCTGTGGATCTCTGTAAGGATAAAAAAATATATAGCTGATTAAATTAAACACACACACACACACACACACACACACACATGTCTGGTTCGCTATCTTTGTGGGGACTCTCCATAGGCGTAATGGTTTTTATACTGTACAAACTATATATTCTGTCCCCTTACACTGCCCCTGTCCCTAAACCTACCCATCACAGGAGACATTCTGCATTATTACATTTTCAAAAAACATTACTTAGTGTGATTTATACGCTGTTCTCCTCATGGGGACCGCTGGCTGGTCCCCACAATGTAGGTGATCTCAGGTTTTACTATATTTGTGGGGACATTTGGTCCCCACAATGTAATATAAACACGAGCACACACACACACACACACACACACACACACACACACACACACACACACTAGTGTAATGAAGATGTTACCTGTTCTTTCTCTGGACTGTTTCTAGAATCCATCTCTAACTGCAGAGAGACAGTGTCTCCAATGCTCTTTCTCTTGGACAGTCTGTCTTCATCTGAGTTACAAAAACAATATATTTTTTTATATACTATGAGGAATACCAGAAAAAAAAGAAAAAAAACTAGACAAAAAGACAAAAATACGACCGGACATGCAGTTTCAGTGTATTTAAATCCCAGGTTAAGGGTCAGACCTGTGATCTGTGGGATGTATGGTGTTGCCAGTCTCTCTGTGTTGTATCCACTGCCACCCAGCATCTCTGCTATCTTAGCCTGCAAAAACAGCACCTCTCCTTCCACCGTCTCCAGCTTCTCTGGGATCCTGAAAGAGAAAGAGGCTAAAGCTATTCTTCAGCTTTCTGAGGCAGTAAGAACCAGACCCATGATGATCTTCGGGAGCACTAGAATTATTTAACCATAACTGAAAGACTGTAAAAACTGTACAGTACGTTCCCGACCCAGCAAAGATGTTCATAAGAAATGAGACACAACTACACATTTCTGTCAGTCTGTTAGTGTGGAACATGGCAGAAAAGTTGTCTCTCTCATAATGGTGAAAAGAACATTATGGAACATACAGTCTCTACTGTGGTTTGAAGACTGCAAGGTGTTGCTTACTTAAAGCTCTCAACAAGGACATCCTCTGGAAGCAAGAAAGGGACTATTTTCTTTCTTGACTCGATCACCTGCAGGAAAAAAACTTTAACTGTCACTACATCAAACAGACAGACAGACAGACAGACAGATAGATAGATAGATAGATAGATAAATAGATAGATCAAAGACAGACAGATCACCTCATGGACGTGTTGGCAGAAGGTGGGCACAGTGGTCAGCTGGCTGATGAGGTTCAGGTAGGCAGCTGACAGAGCGTGGATGGCACAGCGGGTATATACAGGAAGAGCCTCCTCAGTTGAGGCCAGGTCCTGAGGAAGAGGATGCATCAGTGGAAAAGAAAAAAAAAGCTGAGTACTATTGTTGTTATACCGCAGGTTGATAGACACTTTAATGACTTGTTGACTGTAAGAAACACAAGTTAAATACTAAACAGTTCTTGACCATATTGTAAAGAGAAGTCGACTTGCGTTAGCTTTTAACATTTATATGTACTAGCATATATTATTATGCCACTGGTATGTCCAGTCATTTACATATCACAGGGAGTGAGAGAAATACCTGTAAGGCCAAAGCCAGTCGGATCAGGTCCACCACCACCTCCTCATTGGCCAGTTCCACACAAATCAACCCCAGCAGCATATGAAGAGACTCAAAGTGTCGCTGGACGCTGCTTTCCTCTTTGCAGGCCAGGTAAATGTGGCGGTACAGCCTGTGGCTGTGTTTCTTCATGAACAGGTTATCCTGCCTTGAGCATTTGTCTACTTTCAGCTTTAGTACTGAGATATCTGATATAATTCTGTAGAAAACAACACAAAAATGCACTGTAAAATGTTTTGTCAGGTAACTTTAACCCTCAGGGACCTACTATAGCAAAAGTGCAAATGTTTTTGCAATTATATTATATTTAAAAAAGAAAAATCAACTAAATATAAATTTCTAGCATGAAACTATATGGCGCAGGTTGATAGGTCCTAACTCAATTTAGTAGCGATCGCATCGTCATTTCAGAAACCCTCCACCTTCCCCAGCTCCACCTGTATAGATCTGCTATGGGGGTTAATCCATGTATGTCACATGTGCAGAAGCAGCAGCATGTCTTACATGCTCACAGTATTGTCTGTGAATGTATTGGCAACAGCGTAGCAGATCTATTCCGCCAAGACACAATACATTAACATTGCCATATTAAATCCCAAGCCAATCTTTCCAAGAGTTGTCATGGCAGAAATATAGTTTAAAACTACATATAAGAGCAATTCGCTAACAAAAACTACCAAAACTACCATGGTATTACAATGTATCACTACAGTACATTTTTATAAGGGCCATTTGGCCACGTTTTATCTTTACTCCATATATCAAAATACAGAGTAGAATGTAAGTGTCTTCTCAAGTAACCATAAAATGTGCTTCATACTGTAACATACGGTTTTATTCAAACTAAAATACTATTTAATATGACTACCAAGTTGTACCGAATCAGATGTAAATAAGTTATTAAGTATTTAGGTATGTAATTGATCATGCATGGTTACACATCCTTAGGTTTATCCCCCAAAAAAAGTCAAATAACACTAAATAATTCCGTAAATAATTTTTAGATAAGGACTACACTACAACAGTAAAATGTTTTGAGTCAGGACATATTTCAAAGCATGGTATTTGGTCTTTTTTTTTAGAGGTACATTGTAGATTCCTAGACTCTTGAGTTGGCCAGTGTGCCCGAACCTGACAGGGGAGAATTTGTGCCGGTTGTCATGACGATCAATGATGCTGACGAGGATGTCGAGAACGAGTAGACGGATCTCTGCGTCCTCCATCAGAGTGAAGGACAAGAGAGGGTCCAGGAATGAGGTGGGAAGTGCTGTCAAAATGTTCGTAGACTGGAATCCTGCTGTTACCTGAAGGAGAAAGAAAGAGACTGACGTTTAAAAGGCACACGAGACCCATTTAACTTTTGGGCTGCATCAGCAACTGTGGATATCATGAAACAGCAGGGAGAGTAAATGGCCCTCCGCATGGCACAGCGTGTGATTATGACTGACACAAACCAGCTCACCTGCAGCAGAGACTTTAGCAGCATAATCTGGATCATCCTACTGCCCTCAACCCTGAAACCAGAAACACACAAAACACATATTCCTGCTATGCTGGCGTTTATCTGTCCTATTCCTCAGCTAATTTGCATTTCATCTCTGGCCAGCAGAAATACATTATAAACGTGTCTAATACATTAAGTCTAGGTTGTAACCCTGTCTCACCCGGTGTTGGCCGACCCCAGAGACGGATACATGCCAGGCACAGGAATTTTACCAATGATGAACAGCATGACCTCTGAGCGCTGGTAGGTGGGCAGGGTGTTTGCAAATGAGCCTGTAAACAAAGAAAGTTAAGTGAGAGATTGTGCACAGTCAGCTGGTTAAATAAACCCCTACAGGGTAATACAAGACCCCACGAGCCCTGATAGGCTTTATTTTGTGATAATGACTAGGTGACTGTACATTAACACTCTCATTACGCAGCTACTTGGCAAATAAATAAATAAACAAACAGGCATGAAATATTCATCTATCTATCTATGTTTGATGGACTGACAGTTAAAGTTTTTTTCTATTTGGAAAAAATCAATGACCAATTAATCAATTATCAAAATAAAAATATTGAGATAAAAATGTTATTTGACAAGAAAGAAAATGTGGGTTGATATGAAACAGATAATCTATGTAGGAAATCAGTTTGACAACAGTCAATTGTAGTTATTTAGCCACGTTCATTTTACAAAAATATTTGACCGCTGAACGCCATGACTGCCAGATTTACTCACAAACATTCATTGTTCACCCACCAATAGTTTTAATGACAGATTCTTGGAGTTGTCTCTCCTCATGTACTGTAATGACCTTGGAGCCCATGTTTGCAAAAGAGTCATAGGATCCAATGAGTTCGTAGTCCACACTGAGCCTGAGCTGCTTCAGTAAAGTATTAAACACCTCCAGTACTGTGGGCCCTGTGGAGAGGTACGGCACACAGCCGAAACTAAATTAAAAGGAACAATGCAGGTGTGTATGATTTCTACTGTATACAATCAAATTATTTGTCAAAAATATAAACACTGATGCCTATGAAATAATCAGCATTTATATCACTTTAACATAAAGAAAATAAGTAATGAAATCACCAGAAACAAAATCATATGAAGTGCTTATTTTGTCTAATGAGGTGTGTTTAGTGCTCCCTCTAGTGGTCTAAAGACAGCCTGGTACCTATGGAGCCACTGGCTTCTATGACCGCTGCTTCTGAGATCACCTCCACTATCCCAGCACGCACTCTGGCTGAATTCTTACTGTTAGCATCCAAGTGGCCCAATAGCTGCTGAATCACCAGATGTGAATGTTGGGTCTGTCAAAGAAATAGTAGACATAGTTCATATTACAGTAACACAGATGAACATGGAAATATGAAATCCTATGTTCATGCTTTACAGTCACACTGAATGATAGTGTTCAGTTAAATTCAAAATACACTGTATTCCAAAACTCTGAGGCCATTCAAAAATGTTATGATGTAAAGTCAATATGAAATGTTAATACATTCATGTAATGTTTAACTCCTTTTAGCTACTGGTATGAGAGTTTTGAACCCCATTGTAATATATAAAATATGTCCCCAAACACCCCATAATTATTTAGTATAAGTCTTGTGTTTTGCTTTACATACTTTTTCAACAAAATTTCAGCAAAGCTGTTTGTATCTACCTGAATGGAGTACATAATGATTTTGAAACAGCGCACTGCAAATGCTTTGCCCTCCCAGAGTGAATGATTATCAAGGTGCCTGAAAATACACAAGTGAATGATTAGCTTCAGCAAACAGAACTAGAGCAGGAAATAGCACATATAGTAGGTCATAAAATACACCGGCGTAACAGATATTTTTACTGTGTAGTTGTTTTAGGCTAACAATGAGGAAGAATTGTTTCATTTTGTTGTTATTTTTTTTGTTCTCTTTTCAATGTTATATTTCTGCACTGCTTTGTATTTGTGTCATTTTTGAAAAAAAAGAAAAAAAAATTCTAGGACCACATAAATTAATTTAAATGGATAAATGAAAACCTCGACAAACAAAATCAAAAATCAGTTCATTTTCTATAAAATTTGTTTTAATTATTAATAATTCATTCAAGCACTCATGTCCATTCCATTTACACTACTGTTCAAAAGTTTGGGGTATAATTTAAAATAACTGTTTTCTAAATGAAAGTATTATAAAATGTAATTTATTCCGGTGACGGCAATGCTGAACTTTCAGCATTTTCACATGATCCTTTGATGAATAGAAAAGTTCAAAAGAACAGTGTTTATTTGGAAATATAAATCTTTTGTAACAATATAAATGTCTTTACCATCACTTTTGATTAATTTAATGCATCCTTGCTGAATAAAATTATTCATTTCTTTCAACAACAAAAAAAGAATAAATAAATAAAATCTTACTGACCCCAAACATTAGAATGGTAGTGTATGTGCATATGTACTAGTAGTCCAGTCAATAAGTAACACGATCATTAACGTCATCTCAATCATTCATTTATAAGTTTCATTTTATGCCATATATTACCACATATATGTCCTTTATTTATTCAGAATAAAATTTCAAATCAACAATGGTTCATTCATTTTGTCGTCTCAGTGCTGCCCTCTTGTGTTTGATAAGGTACTGGTGCATAAACACTCACATGAGCACAGGCTTCACAGCATTCTTGATGTTGTCGTAGGCTGCTCGTCCCAGCAGCTCTCGAAAGCATCTCTCGGTCAGTTCCACTGGACTTTCCTTCTCCTTCTCTGTCCCTGGGGAAGGAGACCTATCGATAGGAATCAGAAACAGAAAACACACATTAACCAGGGCTGAATCAATAGGCGATAGTTGTTGGAAATACCATTAGCTGTGGTAAGTGATTTCCCCAGAGGTGAAGATATGAACAGGTTTTATGGTTCTAAGTTCATCACACAGTTCAATTCATTGTTCATGGTCTGCATATGACCCTCGGGCTTTGGGCTTATCAGGCTTACAGCCAGTACTGCAGATTCTAGAATAAATCACTTTCTTATTGCACTTAAAAGCCTGACACCTCAGTTGTAGGCAGTCTGCTGTTATATCACACACTTTTCAATAGCATCCGATTAGAAGTTCATTAGCTTAATCTGCCTAATAGTTATTAGCAAGACATTGTTTCTCGGAAGGAAAATTCACACTTTCATTAGACTAAAAGTGTCCGTATCTCTTCATGTGTGATTGTGTAAGCGAGGCACCTCTCTGCGGCTTCTTCCTGTTGGAGGTTGAACAAGAGAGACGGCACGATTTTGTCCATGTGCTGAGGGTCCCAAATATTTGCCTGCAGCTCGTCATTGACAGTCTTCCTCACCACCCCCTGAAGACCCCTGATCCCTGCCATACGAATCCTTACACAGAGATATACACACACACACAACCCAAACTGACATTAGTTAGTCACGCTTACGAGACATGTGGATTTATATATATGGGTATTTTAAGTGCACTGAATGATGCAATTCAGCCCCTGGTGCATGAATTATTAAATCAAAGGAAAACATAGTTTCCTTTTACTTCAAAGGAAGAATATATTATTTCTAATCTTGTTCCACTCAATGAGCCACAATCTCCCCCACACAATCTCATGCAGGCATGTGTACACACATGTGAATTTCCTTTTTATATATCCCTAATGCTCCATTTCTACAAAGCTTTGAAATTCATAGTAAGTCTATAATTGTGGATAATATTGTTTAATTAATTGCAATTTATTAATACATTTGTATTATTCATATAATAATTAATTATTTTTATTATTTCTTTAATTTTTTATTTATTATAACATTATTATGTAATTTCAAATAGTCTAAGAAATGAAAGTCACAAATTTTACATTTAGGATTCTATCATTTTTGCATAAGTAATTTCCTTTAAGTATTTGAATTGCATATAAAATTGCCATCCATTTTAAATTACACAGTTTTAACATAAAGGGTGTGTAGTTTAGTTTTTTTTTTTTTTTTTTGCTAGAGGGACAAAAGTTACACAGTGTACCTTTAAATATCTGTCCATGTTAAGGGACACCATGCATCAGAGGCTTAACCAACAAAAACAAGAAGAAACCAGATTTTGAAAATGCATATTTTTGGGTGTAAAAATCTTCCTCTGTTGAAATGCTGGAAAGACATGCTCACTTTGTGCGAATATCTGGATCCTCGTAACTGGAATGGCACATCTCACTGAAGCGTGAGACAAAGAAATCGTAGCTACGATGGTATGACGGTGTATCCTCCTCTATGTTTGCAAACTTCACAAACTTCAAGAGAAAGAGCAGAAAAATATAGAAAGTTTGGTTACACTTTATAGTAGGTGGCCTTAACTACTATGTACTAACATTAAATGCCTACAAAACTATGGATTTATTGTGTAACTACACGTTCCAGAACATTTTTGCATTTATTGCTAACAAGTTTGAGTTACGGTTAGGTTTTTAGGATAATTAGGATGATAGTCCTATGGATGATTAGAAAATTGTCACTGCATAGAAGCTACCGTAATCAGGCAAATCCAACATGGACATGTTGTGTGGCATGCCTTGATCCTCAAATTATGAACAAAACTATGGAAGATCGAAGAAAATACGACACAAACGTCATTGAATACATGGTTTGTGCAATAACGTGTGTTGTGCGGTGAAATGTTCAAATTCAAAGGCCATTTAGAAACCAAACACATTTAGAAGTCAAACACCTGCTATTGCTGAAGCTTGATATTGAATATTCGTATATTGATGGGCCTAAGTCTTGACAATTTGTGTCAATAGTCCTAGAGTAAAACCAGTTGAGAACCCCTTCTTTATGGTATGTTAATCTGTACTTATACGGCAAATGTACTTTTTCCAGTACAACAGATTAGGACATTTCTGATTAGGATATCTTAAGATTTAACACAATGCCTACACAGAACCTTCATACTGAGACTGAGATGAAAACTCTGCACAACCCATAAATTCTGTAAACATGCGCACTGCTTTCAATATTTATGGGCCACATGCCTTAAGCCCTGCCCCATCTGGCCTCTATCTGTAAAAAGTAATCTCTTTTTAATCTTTAAGCCCTTATATTTCAGAAGCATCAGATGTGAGTGGTTTTGAAGTTGAGAACTCTCTACATTCCCATTAGCATGTGAGTTAGGTGGGTGTAAAGCTTTCAGGGACGATGTTGAGGTTTCACGTTACTGTACAGAGGATAAATAAATTTTTGTTTTGAATGCTTGTCATGTAAAATGAAATGAGATAAGTTGGAGTGGGCATATACAGTATGAGAACCTGTATATTTCAGGAAAAGGGGAAGGTCTAGCTAACATCATCTTCTCTATGACAATAAAAACATTTTATATAATGGAATTTACAAAATAAATACAAATCCCTATTATTATTTTTCAGTTTTAGGGAAAAGGGGGAAAATTCCTTAAAATACTTTGAAAACTTACTCATACCTAAAACACATTTTGAAGAATATGGGTAACCAAACAAGTGATGGACCCCATTGACTTGGAAAAAAAGGAAAAAAATACCATGGAAGTCAGTGGGACCCATCAACTTATACAAGTTTGGAACAACTTAAGGATGAGTAAATGATGACAGACGTTTCTTTTTGGGTGAACTATCGCTTTAAGATGTGATACTGTGGGGATTTGATGGGCAAGGAGGACTTTATATTTATATAAAGTAGTTTGAATGAGCTTGATTGAGGAGAAGCCAAAATCTTAGAGCTCAGCAATTGACTTGAGCTTTTAAAACTTTTTAGTTCCGGGGCCGGTTGCATAAAGTGCTTAGACTAGTCTTAAAAGTTAGTCATCTGATTTTTTTCTTCAAGACTGGTGCTAACTTTTTAAAGTCAGTTACAAAAAAAGGTAGATCAGTCTAATTTAAATCAGAAAAGTAAGATTACCTGTTGACTAATTTCTAGTTGGCCAAATTAGTTCTTAAGACACAGTCTTAACATAGTGGCTAAGTTTATGCAACTGGCCCCTGGTCTGACCCTTCACTGCAAGACTGACACCTGAATAGGGCTGGGTATCGATTCAGATGTTCCAATTCGATTCAATTTCGATTCGCAAGCTCTCAATTCGATTCGATTCTCGATTCGAATTTTGATTCTAAATTTGATTCGACTCAATGAATATAGATTTAATAAATCCTATATGTATAAAAAAGAACAGTGAACATAAGTTTACAAGTGGATAATTAATAATAAAGAAATTAAAAGCCACAAACTCTTTTTATTTTAGGTACACTTGGGTACATTAAAACAGAACCCAGCTCTATATTTCAAGTGCATACAATGAATAGACAGGATTTTGATGCAAGATGGAAAAATTGATGCTGAAAATTGGACAAGTCAGAATAGACGCATGCCTTGATCAAACAGGATTAGGTTATTTTATGTTTAAGATAAAACAAACATAAAATCTCACAGCATTAGCTGTAACATGGAGGCTGCAAGCCTATGAACAGTGTAGGAAAACCAATACTGGCTTTTGGGTGATAGATAAATAATAATAGTAATAATAAAATATAAATAATATGGAAAAAAATTGATTCGTGGACTTTGAGAATCGATTTTGAATCAAAAAATCACTTTTTTTGCCCAGCCCTACACCTGAACCTGTGGTTTTGATGCAGCAGCCACATATTTCCTGAACTGCAGAGACACCCGACTCAAGCTAGATTTATCAGGTGATCATTTTCACCCTGTAACTACATCAATAGGTCCGTAAGTAGATTTCACTAGAGAGTAAAGACAGTAAATTTTACTCACTGAGTTAGTGCCCAGGATCTGTAAGTTGGGTTTGTCAGCCTCCAGCAGTTTGCGTACCATAGTAAGGAAACTCTCTACAAAAAGGTTTATACTCTGACAGTGACAGGCCATCAGCAACTGGTCCAAAGCCTCCATTGCAATACAAACATACCTGTGAGACACACACAAATATGATACTGCCCTACCAATGATCACAGACAAATATATAGTGATGAATCAGGTATATATTATACAGTCAGAAACAATCACTACATTTTCTTCCAGTTTTTGATTTTACCCATATCTATGCCGGGCAACATCTCTGGATAGTCTTTCTGACAGGTAGGCACCGATACGGTCTAGTTTCTCTGGAGCAGACAAGGCGTAAAATGTAAGCTTCTCCATGTTAGCTTTCACCAAACCGTCCTTTAAAGAAGAAGACAAGAAAAGATGGGTAGACAGATAGAGAGACTATCAGAAGAACATAAGATGAAAAATGAAATGTCACTTTAATCTTTTCTCTCCCCAAAAAGAACCTTGCATAGATGATTTGTCTTCTATTCTTAGTCTAATACAGATCCTGAAGCTTGTATCATCATTCAGAAGAGAGACAGATTCAAATACTTTCCAGTTTTGTGCTTTAACCATGGTCAAATATACCAATGGGTTCTTTCTAAAATGAAATAATTGGCTTTTATTTGTAATCTGGAAAACTGTTTAATTTATACTTTGTATTAAATCATGCATTTATTATTTATATTATATTCATAACTAACAACTTATATTTTTACCCAATATTGGAAAAACATTTTTGTATGTATTTGTATATCGCAAAACTGTACAGAACATAGAGGCATTCAAGTAGTGAGAAAGCGAAGGATGAAAAAGACATTTACACAAATCATTTATGATCATATGCACGTTGCAAGAAATGAAAAATACAATATTTCTTCGTTTTAAAATACTTTTCGGAAATTTCCAAAGCCCAGTCTGAAAATCCCTGAAACTGAGAGCATGCGTGTCTGTGAAGACGACTGACTGCATCAGGTGACCATGCAGGAGATCTGCCATGCCACAGTGGCTCTAAACCTAATAAATGTCACAATTGAAAGCCTATGTCTACATCACTGCATTGATCACTGATGACTGATAACCACTAGAAGCTTAGAGAACCAATCCTTTTTCATACTCAGTGCTTTTATGTTATCTGACCTTACCTCAGGGTCTTCTGGAAAGATGTTATCCACCAGCCGCTTATAGCGGGGTCTCAGGGCCCCACAGCATCCACAAACCCCTGAATCACATGGGACAAAGTGAATTAGATCAGCAGAGCATCTTCAGCATGTAGTATTGATCAAGAGTCTTTGTAATTATACTCAATGTGAGGTTTATTTATTGCATCAACACATTAAATAAATTAGACCTGTGTGCTGTAATCTAGTAAGTGAGGCCAGTCGATTCAGGGAAAGGCATTAATCTGTATTTAGGAAACGTCTGCAGCTTGGTGTGCTGGTTAAATAGATTTGAAAAGAAAGCATTTAGAATTGTTTTGGTTTTACACCACCACTTGAAAGCCCATAAAAGGCTTATGAAGACTAATAAAGGGACACATTGTAAATCACGGGGGGAAAGGGTAAAAAAGGACCTTTCAATTGTCGTCGCTTTGTTGGAAATAATTTCATTACAAAAACTATATTTTATTTTTTAAATAAAGTTGAATATGATAACATTAGTTATATGCATTAGGTATAATGAAATTAAAATGAACAACATGATTATTTATTAGACAGTGTTATTTTAGTGTTATTTATACTGTTATAGTATTTATTAATATTTTCAATTCGTGTTCATTTTCAGTTTTAGTTTAAGATTTAGTAATTTTGTTATGTGCTTTTGTCATTTTTAATATATATATATATATAATTTAATTTATTGTAATTCCTGACCTTTATTTTAGGCTGCCATGGCAATTTTTTTTTTTTTTTTATCAAATATTATAATATTTTATTTTATTTCAGTTACTGAAAATTTTTAATAGTTTTAGTTAATGATAACAACACTGAGGTTAATGTTCATAACCTTCTTATAAACTGTAGCAGAGCAACATACTAAACTCCATCCATCCATTTTAAACTGCCTTTTTTAGGTGTTTTTTAATGAGTTTAATGAGTCATATTAATTGAGAGAGGCTAAATGGAATTCATGTTCCTTTAAAATGTCATTGTTCACCACAGGACTATTTAAGCGACCTGCATGAAGGTAAAAGGTGATTAAAATTGTGAACAATTTGACTAGTCACATCATCTAATATAGTCAAGTCAAGTCACCTTTATTTATATAGCGCTTTTTACAATACAGATTGTATCAAAGCAGCTTCACAGTGATAACATAATAATACAACAAAGTTTGTTTCTAGAAGAAAATTGCATCATCGTCCATCTTAAGTAAGGCAGACCAATAATATTGTTAAATATAAAATGTCCCCAACTAAGCAACCAAAAAGCCGAGGCAACAGTGGCAAGGAACCCAAACTCCATCAGGCGACAGAATGGAGAAAAAACCCTTAAGAGAAACCAGGCTCAGTCGGGGGCCAGTTCTCCTCTGGCCAACGAACGAACAGTGTATGATTATGATTCAGGCAGCATTACAGGTCAGAGGTCAGATTGGATCAGAACATATTTATCCAGTTCCATCTGATTGGAAGTCGGAACTCCAACATATGGAGACGAGTTTGTTGAGGATCAGTGCTGACGAGGCCTTCACGGGTCTGATGAGGCTGGCACTTCAGGGATACAAAACTTTTCCTTATAGATTCATATAACGCTTAACCTAAAATCTTGATGTTGAATAAAATCAGTTCACGTCCATGTTGTTTGTCAACTACCCAATTAAAACTCCACAAACATGCTTTCTCAATAAACACACACACAAACCCCCTTCTGGGAGGATGAGTCAGAGGCAGCACCTTGGCAAGACCCCTGGGAAGGTCGAGTCTGTTTACTCCATTACCATAGTGAAAAAGCTTCATCATGGAGGAAAGCAAACAAACCAGAGCAGGTGGAGCGATCAGACAGCAGCGTTCAACCACCCACACAATGGCTATTCATATAGTCAACAAATATTAAAGGGATAGTTTACTCAAAAATTTAAATTTTGTCATTATTTACTGACGCTCAAGTTGTTCCAAACATGTACAAGTATCTTTCATCTGTTGAACAGACAAAAAAAATCTTTTGAATAATGTTGGTAGCCAGACAGTTGACGGTAGCCATTGACTAGGTAGTTTTTTTTCCTACTATGGAAGTCAGTGAGGGCCAGAAACTGTCTGGTTACCAACATTCTTCAAAATATTTTCTTTTGTGTCGAATAGATGAAAGATACTTGTACAGGTTTGTAACAACTTGAGGGTGAGTAAATGATTACAGAATTTGCATTTTTTTTTGTGTAACTATCCCTTTAAGGATCATATCACACACAGTATGACTGATATGAGCAATGTAGTGTATATAGAATCTATCAGTGAAAGAATCAGTCTACAAAACACAACACAAAATTTAGGTATATTGACTCAAGCCTGCTGTCTGACTAGCTGCTGTCAAGCTTGCGTTTACCAAGATCGTGACTGGCAATTATGGTGTGTTTGTGTGAGTATGAGAAGAGCTGGAGTGTGAGTCACACATTGGCCCGTGCACCTGCTAGTGTTTTGACACATCAGCGTGACACCTCTACGCCTAAAGCCTCACAAGTAGAAATGAAGAAGAAAAGAAAAAAAAACCTTGACAGTCAACATGAATATTTCCACCCACACACTCAAGACTGCAGTGAATCCTCTCACACTCACACTGTTTCTCACTCCCAGAGTGTTTCTGCTGTCAACAAAAAGGATTAATGACTGCAATGTGTAGTCACTTAAAAAATTACACAAACAAACAAACAAACAACTATACAAATTGCTGTGCATTTTAATTGACCTAAATAGTTGGTTAGGAAAAATACTTTCAAACCAATAGGTTTAATGGTTTTTGACTAATAGCTCATTCTCACAAATAAACAAGTATATAAATATTATTAGCAAAATAAAATTTAAACAGGCATATAAAAATAGTGACATTCTAAAGAAATTGGAACTATAAAGCCAGAACAAATGATTAAAATAAATTAAAACTTAGGGTACATTGCATTTTTCTTGAAACTTTGCATTTTGTGTGTACAGACATCGTTGTCAAAACAATCTCATTCACACGGATCCACCAAAACATCTAAAAATGCTGTGTTATGCATGCCAGGTCAGTAGTTGGAGACACTATTGAACACGTAATACGCATGTACATGATGTCACTGTTTTCACAAATTCACGTTTTTTTTACTGTAGTTTACATTGAGACGATAATGGTATAGTTCAAAGACTGTTTTCAAAAGTTAGCATTTTGAGGCCCCCAAAATGCTGTTGTCGTGTAAATGACCGGCCAAAACGCATAAAAAGTTTTACGTTTTTAGTTTAAAACGGTGTCGTGTAAAAGCCCCCTAAATATATCTTATTATAATTTTAATAATAATCATACTTTTGATTATAAATAATATATATTTAAATAATAATTTAACCATAAACTGGTTTAAACTGGTAAATCCAAGCTCCATAGAGCTACAGGAACTGCTTTACTAGAACTGCATGAGCTATATTTATGAAACGCAAGCACTTTGGCATTCTGCTTCTCGGACAGGGTGGTAAATATTACCTCCACAGTTCCCTCTGGTTTACAACCCTCATAATTCTTTCTCTTATGTAGTACGTGTACTCATCATTCACCTGACAGAATCTAGTCACACTGACTAAGCCCATGAGGCCAAAATATCTGCTTTTAGGTTTAACTCACTAAATCATAATGCTGGACATTTAATGACAGTGTTAACAAATAAAGGTAAAATGGTACGCTCAAAAGGCACAAACAACTAAATAATTTACATCAGGAGTGTAGCATCAATTCTAGGGAAGTAAGTGCATACAGTCCTTTGTTGCCAAGAACAACCTACATGCACATCTGCTATCTGCATACGCTGCAAAACAAAGGCTATCGCTGGCACTGCAAAGAGGATTAGGTCACAATAAAGAACTAGTCATGCTCGGATGTACTACTATATGGCTGATATGATATCCTCCAAGCTGGCAGGGGTACTAGAAGACATCCAGCTTTAATGGGGCTTTGATAAGGGCTACTAAAGCAATTACATAACACACAACTCACTATGCATGCGAATGAATCAAACTCCATGTTGTGGCAGCTACAGTATGGAAAATCAATCTTTCCGAAACACAAAACGCAGACTCTGGGCACTGCCTCTCTCGTAGTGACGCAGTCACTCTAAATACAGTTCCTCTGAATTGTTAGAGCTTCTTAAAATGACAGCTATATTTAGCACATCAGACAACACAGTTGCCATATCCCTTCAGATTGCCCAAAACAGGACACAATATCAAAGACACTCACTCTCATGCGGCAGTGTCACAGTGAAAAAGCAGAACTATAGAGAGGGAACTTCATGATAGGGAGCAGAATGTAATCTATTGATTTACTTCTTTAACTTTGTCACTGCCATCACTTCCATGAGCAGTTAGTTCCTCTAAAACTATGATTTGCATACCCAGGAATCTGTATGAGAATAATGATGTGCCTTTTTGTCAAAATCTTTAGGGTACAGTGAATGTGTTTCAGTATTGCTATTAAAGCATTATATATTATGCCCCATAATAGTTTGCAATTGTTACCAAAATGTGAATATAAATGACGCACAGTGAGGTCCAAAAGTCTGAGAATATACTAATAAAACATCTAATTTAACATATAAATCAAAAGAAAATTTGGGGATTCAGAAATTTTTTTTAAAATACGTGGTAAATTTAAAAAGATACACTACCATTCAAAAGTTGAGTAAGTAGCCTAAGTTTGTAATGTTTTACAATATTTTATTCTCAGCAAGGCTGCATTCAATTGATCAAAAACAGAGTAAAAATAGTAATAATATTGTAAAATATTTAAATATTTCAAAATGTAATTTATTTTTGTGATGGCAAAGTTGAACAGTCTTCTAATATGATCCTTTAGAAGCATTTTCTTATTATCAATGTTGAAAATAGTTGTGCTGCTTAATATTGTTGTGGAAACCGTGATACAATTTTTCCAGAATTCATTAATGAATAGAAAGTTCAAAATAACAATGTATTTAATTTTTTTGTACATCGTTAATATTTATTGTCACTTTTGATCAATTTAATGCATCCTTGCTGAATAAAAGTATTCATTTCTTTAAAAGATATCTTACTGAGCCCAAACATTTATATTTAGGATTATCAGGATTCTAGTGCACAAATAAAAAAAACAAGTATATTTGTAACACTGACCATGTGAACACCTTTGTACAAAAAGGCAGATTTTCGGGCTTCCAATGAAGTATACAAGAATAACCGAAAAACTATTTATCAATTATTTTTATACTCAATGTCATCAATGACAATGTCATTTGAATTATATATACGTATATATGTAGGTATGTAGTATATATGTAGGAAAAACATATACATGATTTGTCATTGCTGATTTACTCCTCTTTTGAATTCCTTAAGTGTACAATCTGAATAGCATAATATCATCATTTATAACCCAAAACACTGTTTTGTGGCATGCGTGGAGAAATCGATCTGGTTTTGAAGTGCTACAGCCAGTCCACGCTGTGAGAAATCAGAGTCGCAGCCTGACCGCCTGCAGCTCACTCAAAACACCCTCAACCATGCGTGCTGGTCGGGCAAAATCATATAAATAAAGCAGGAGATATAAATCAAATAAATCAATATGTATACATACATGTAAATATATAGTTAAAGTAAATAACTGGACATTGCAGTAGTGTGTTTTAGTAGTGCGTGTTTAAGTATTTGGTGCAAAGTAGTGTGGATGAATCTAAACCGGTGCAGCCTGAAAATGAAAGATGAAACGAAATATGCACAATAAATAGAGCAGAGCTGCAATGCTGCATGCAATCTGTTGCTTCAGCATCATTCTGCTGTCATTGCCATAATCTCCTCTGATGCACATGAATCTTTCCTTCAACACAGGGATGGAATTACCATATGTACACAACACATAATCATGCACTCACACAATCGCCCTTACCGTACATTGATGGAAAACCTGATGAAATTCTCTGTTCTTTGCCTGAAGCCTCTTTCTCTGTCACATAGCCAGAGAGAGAGAGGGAGAGACACACACACACACACACACACACACACTCTCTCTCTCACAGACACTCAATCACACACGCACGCTCGCATACGCCGCATGTGACCGGGCTCCAATGACCTTGGATTTTTCAAACAACAAGGCACAGCTTTCCCTCTATCAGGAACAATGCTGGTTTAACACACAGGTGCACACACACAAATACACACTCACACACAATCAAGCACGCACACAGCCCCTCCTCAGCAAAGACGAACACATTCACACACCTCCTGACCATTCAACAATGAGGGGGAAGGAGATGAGGAGGGCGTTAGAGAGATGGAGAGGGTGAAGACACTGGATGAGAGGGGGAAGGATTCAATTGGTGCAGCCATGCGTCAATCAACTACAACCCCTCCTCCTATTGCCGACTCTCTCTAGTCTTTGAGTAGTATTTCCTTTTTTCCTGTTATTTTGTATGTCTGTTTTTTGCACTATTTATTTATTTTTTTTTATTTTTTATAAAACATGACTTTTTCTTTTTGGCTGCTATAGAAAGAGTATGATTAAACATTGATTTTGTCTAGAGTTTTTAATATTATATCTGGTTTAAAGAGAAAGAAATACTACTTCAGAAGAAAAAAAAACACTGTCTAAATAACTAAAGAAATTATTATTCATGTTGTTTAATTTTTTATTTACTATTTGTAACAAAAAAAAAAAAATTTAATATAAAAATAAATATGTAATTAATATGTCTTGAAAATCTTTATTTAAAAGAAACCTAAATCTACATCAGGATAATAAGTGTTTTCTACTCTGGCCTGATCCATGGCATGTGAAATGGCTCAATGTTAATCTGACCGGGTTTCAGTTTTAGACACAAAACTATGACTTATTCATGAAAACAATATTGCTAAATGTTGCATGAGTATTCCTATATAAAAAAAATCAATTGATCAAATTTCAGACAGAGAATCTGGCATTAAAAAAACATTCAATGTAAATAAATTGCTCATGTGCTACAAATAATAACATCAAACATGGCATGTTAGCCAAAAAGCATGGAAGAAACAACAAAAGCACATTAAATAGCTTAAGAATGTGCTTACCACCAACCTGATGATCCAAAAGAGTACTGCAGTCCAGGAGAAGTCTTCTTGGACCTAGAAAATCAGGGAGACCTGAAAAATTAGGGAAACTTGCAAGTGGCATCTTCTTGACTATGCTTAAATAACTTAATGAGAATAATATAAACTTTTATAATCGAATCTACTGTATATTTCAGAATCCTTTTATAAAAGAACGGAAGTCCAAAACTAGTAGCCTAGTTATAGACACACATAAACTTTCATTCGCTGTTGACTGATAATACGAGCCTGAGCCTCCACCACCTCCCTCCCTCCCTGCCTATTGGTCTGTAGCACTCCATCTCTATATACCATTGTCACTTACATGGGTCGGGAACTCTTTATAGAGACTCTTATTGCCCTTTAGATCTTATTTTTAAGACATTAAACAAAATGTAATTTTTATATAATTTAAACTAATAATTTTTTTAATATATTTTTTCTTCTTTTTCAAAGAACCGATTCTAAAAACAGATTCATCTATCAAATATTTTTTTGGTTCACTGAAAATTCTCCGCTTTGTGCCGGACTTTCTATTAACATATTTTGGTTGGGAGCTGAGTCGGAGTCTGATGATGTCAAATTAAGCTTTTACTTATATCTTTCTCTCTTCTTTTAAAGACAAAATTACGCCTAGCAGGCAGCTCATTCGTCGTATCTCGACAGCGAGTCTGACATGAAAGAGACAAGTGTGTGAGGTGTTCAACCGCTGCACAGACCGATCGGTGTATGACATCAAAGTACCGCGAAAGCGATTCGAAAGCATACGGAAACATCTGCTCTACCTCTCGCGGTACTGGGTACCGGGTACTTTGATGTCATACACCGATCGGTTTGCGCAGCGGCGCTTTGTTCGACTTGCTGCGCAGATCGCTGTGAGAAAAAGAGAACTACTCGGACCGATTCACTCCGTCCTAATCATGAACGACTGGTTATGTCTGCTAGGAAGATCCGATTCAAAGTAACGATTCGTTCACGAATTGGACGGGGGGGGGATTGTATGGAGTGAAAACAGTCTCAAAACCTTCCACAAATGCACGCGAGAGATCCACATGCGCGCGCACCAATCCACAAATGCACGAGAGAGATCCACACACACGCAAAGCAATCCACAAATGCACGCGAGAGATCCACATGCGCGCGCACCAATCCACAAATGCACGAGAGAGATCCACACACAAGCAAAGCAATCCACAAATGCACGAGAGAGATCCACACACACACAAAGCAATCCACAGATGCACGTACGCAAATCAATCCACAAATGCACGCGACAGATCCACACACACACATAGCAATCCACAGATGCACGCAAGAGATCCACACACACACAGCGATCCACGAATGCACGCGAGAGATCCACACACACACTTAGCAATCCACAGATGCATGCAAGAGATCCACACACACACAGCGATCCACAGCAATCATGCATTATTGTCCTTAGTCACATTGCTTTGCTCACAATCCACAAATGCTTTATCTGTACCTGTAATTTCATGCACAGCAAATCACGTGACTTTTGAGACTGTTGTTCCGCGGCCTTGATTCACAAATGCACACAAGCCTATCTGTCCACATTACCTGCAAGGATGCGATATGGTGTCTTCCCCCAGAGGGCGCTAACCGGCCTTTGAGCTGAATCTTTTAAAGTGCTGGATTCATTTCGGTTTCTGACTTTCGAGACAACCGAAGTCTAAACATTACTAAATATCTAAATTTAGTAACTTTATTAACTATAGATAAAACTCTATATTTTAGCAAATATAGAGTAAAACCAAACCTCTTTTTTTATTCTGCAACGTATAAGAATAAGGGGGGAAATTATTTCAACCAACTAAATAATGAGACTGAATGATATACTCAATTCAAGGCAATATTTATTACAAAGCAACAGACATTTTAAATTGAATGGTTCATTTGCCAAACAACATGTTTTTTCCATCTACGTAAACAGGTAGGTAAACAGATTTGGGTGAAAAAAAGGCATTGTTCACCCAAAAATGACAATTCTGACATAATTGACCCACCCTCAAGTTGTTTTGAACCTATATGAGTTTCTTTCTTCTGCTGAACACAAATTAAAAGATATTTTGAAGAATGTCAAACTCAAACTTTTGCATGTAATGGTTTGCTTGAGAATTGTTTACTTGAGGGTAATACTTGTGGATTCTTTTGAAATAAATCTTTTACTTTGTTGGTTAAATTATGTGGAAGTAATCCTTTCTTTAAAAATAAGGAAAGCAAAACATATAGGTAACTGCTGAAACATATTATTTTCCATTTAATATGTGTATGGGGAGGGGCTATTACATTACCACAAAGTACATTCAGAATTACAATAATATAAACAAAAGAAAACGTATACAGCCTAGTAGTTGTTAACAGTTACAGAAATAATTTAAAGCTGTCCTGTTATCCGAATGGTTTTCTTAAAAGGCTATATATTCTGATTATATACGTTGAAGAATAAAAAAAGAGGTTTGGTTTTACTCTATATTTGCATTTATGTATAGGATATTAGTCACTAAAGTTACTAAATTTAGATATTTAGTAATGTTTAGACTTCGGTTGTCTCGAAAGTCAGAAACCGAAATGAATCCAGCACTTTAAAAGATTCAGCTCAAAGGCCGGTTAGCGCCCTCTGGGGGAAGACACCATATCGCATCCTTGCAGGTAATGTGGACAGATAGGCTTGTGTGCATTTGTGAATCAAGGCCGCGGAACAACAGTCTCAAAAGTCACGTGATTTGCTGTGCATGAAATTACAGGTACAGATAAAGCATCTGTGGATTGTGAGCAAAGCAATGTGACTAAGGACAATAATACATACATGATTGCTGTGTGTGTGGATCTCTTGCGTGCATCTGTGGATTGCTATGTGTGTGTGTGGATCTCTCGCGTGCATTCGTGGATCGCTGTGTGTGTGTGTGGATCTCTTGCATGCATCTGTGGATTGCTATGCGTGTGTGTGGATCTCTCCCGTGCATTTGTGGATTGATTTGCGTGTGTGGATCTTTCGCGTGCATCTGTGGATTGCTTTGTGTGTGTGTGTGGATCTCTCCCGTGCATCTGTGGATTGCTTTGCGTGTGTGTGGATCTCTCCCGTGCATTTGTGAATTGGTGCGCGCGAATGTGGATCTCTCTCGTGCATTTGTGGAAGGTTTCGAGACTGTTTTCACTCCATAGGATTGGACACTAGCCAATTGACTCCCCTTTGACGAATCTATGTAATATGGTTGCTGTCGCCATAGAAACCCTTTATCTGTTTGCTATAATTTGCCCTTATGTTTTGATTGTACATGTCATGCTTACTTATCATAAATTCCATTAACACCTTTAGGAACTATATAATATTAAATGGTGTTTTAAAGCTATATGTTTAGATTTTTATTTTTTATAGCACAAGGCTCTGTTGAATCTGCTGATTTAAATCGCGAGACCAAATAACGTTAGTCGTTGCTAGGGCAGCTAGCCCGTTAGCATGTCGAGCTTTAAACATTTCTACCTGCAATAATACATGCTGTTTTTGTCGGCAGCACATCATGTGTGAAATGTACTTACGATTTATGGACAAATGTTATCCATAAGATTCCGTGACACACCGGCCCTCTGTTAGCCATAGGCTATATAGCAGGCTGCTTACTGTGTTTACGGACCGACTCAAACAGTCATACGTGAATTCTTGGGATATTTCATCTCCTCATTTGCAAGTGGTTTGGGAATAAGTGCAATATGGATACGAATGTTCAGAAGAGGCGAGAAAACAAGAAGTCGTTACGGGTTAAGGTAATTAGTCTGGGAAATGCAGAGGTGGGGAAGGTAAGAATATAACTTAACGTTAACTTACGGTTACTATGAACCATACTGACATCAAACTTAATTCTATTTTTAAGAAGTAACGTAACGTTATGCTCCTTTTAAAATGATTATCCCTTACATATGTATTGCAGTGTATTTCATATTAATTAATACTGATACTGTAAACATTATTTGATAGTATTTGTTTTGCTTTGCATGTAACGTTAGGAGCTTTTCATTCAGTAGGATTTTGTTTTTAGGTTATCCTGCATAGTGTGTAGTATAACGTTACAAGGTTACCTAAAACATATAAAACATGTCATATTTCTTAATATTTGTTGTTTCAGAGCTGCATTATTAAACGATACTGTGAGAAGCGGTTTGTGCCCAAGTATCTAGCCACTATTGGGATAGATTATGGCGTAACCAAGTAAGTGATGTGGGTTTGACAAATAATGTCCGTGTTTTCTCAAATATAATGTTCAAAAGGCAGCCAGCAATAATTTAATCTAACATCCTTTCCTAAATGTATCAGATTCATGGCACATAACGCACCTATTTTGTATCCTGCTGGTTCAAAATATTATCACTTATTTTATTAGCATGTATTAATTTATTCTTTATTTGATTGTATCTACCTTTTTGCAGTAATGTTAAATATGAAGTCCTTAAGGACCATATATATATATATATATATATATTTTTTTTTTTTTTTAAAACATGATTAAAGAGGTTGTTTTGTTACTTATTGGTCACTGGCACATACTTGTTGATGCACTTTTAAAAAAATAAGGTAATAATAAATAAAGTACAATTACTTGTGATTCACTGATGGGATGTAAATGAAATCGTTTTTTTTCTTCACCTCTAGGGTTCAGGTTCGAGACCGGGAGATAAAAGTTAACATTTTTGATATGGCTGGACATCCTTTCTTTTATGAGGTATTGCTTGCTTTGTTTTATATTTGTATGCGTAAGCACATTATAGAGTTTAATGTTGAAACAAATATTTATTTTTATTATAGAATGTAATCCATAATTGTTTTTTTGTTACTGCTCTATTAATACATATAATTAACCACAGTGTGGTAGTATAGAGCTGCTGTCAATGTGTAACACCTAAAGTTGGCATGAAACAGAAGTTGTGATAGTCTTTTCTTCCTATTGTTACATACGTATATCTAAGAGTAATGGCTTCTCCATCAAAACAAAATAATGTAGGGCTGAACTTGATTTTGTCTGTCGGAAATTGATTGGCTATTTGTGGTTAAAGATTATCAGGGTGCATGAATTTGAAAGAAAAAAAAAAGATCTGCAATCAATGATACAGCAATATTCCATTAAAAAAACCAAGAATGTTCAGTTTTGATTTCATGATGCCTTTAATTTGTCATCTATTTTAGGTTAATATAGCTGATGTTGTGTATTTTACAGGTTCGCAATGAGTTTTATAAGGACTCTCAGGGGGTGATTCTGGTCTATGATGTTGGTCTGAGGGAAAGTTTTGATGCTCTAGACAGCTGGCTCACAGAGATGAAGCAGGAGATGGGCTCACAGGCCAACATGGAGAACATCATCTTCGTTGTGTGTGCCAACAAGGTGCCTCAAGTGTTTAAATATCTGTATTATTTGTGATGTGTTTGAGATTGACTGTTATAAAGTGTGTTGTTCACCCTAAAAGGTTGACCTGACAAAAAGGCGAGTGGTGGATGAGAGTGAGGGGAGACTTTGGGCCGAGAGCAGAGGATTCCATTACTTCGAAACTTCTGCCCAGAGCGGTGAAGGCATCAATGAAATGTTTCAGGTGTGTGTCTCTTCAACTCTTTTCAGTTTACAAACCTGCTGTTGTGTTTTTAATGAATGACTGTTGTTTACCTACTGTGTGTCCACCTCTAAAGGCCTTTTTCTCCTCCATAACGGACATGTGTGAAAATGGAGGGAAGAGACCTACTCCAGAGGTCAACGTAGGCTTTACCAAAGAGCAGGCCGACACCATCCGACGCATTCGCAACAGCAAAGACAGCTGGGATATGCTGGGGGTTAAACCTGGGGCCACAAGGTAAATCTTATGCTACATCCTCCTACATGTCTGTACTAGTGCTGCTGAAATTTTGTACTTTATACTCTGGATAGATACCCCCCCCCCCTTTATATTGGCACTAATTAGCCACATATGGAAAATTTGTTGAGCAATCATTTAAAGGGGTCATATAATGGTACATGCACTTTTACAAGTTGATTGTACTGAAATGTGTGTTGGCAGTGTCTGTACACAACCATCATATAATGATAAAAATCCATCCAGTGGTTTTGTTTTAATCTCCTTATATGTTTTCCCCTGCCTCAAATCGAGCCGTTCGAGCCTATGACGTCACAAGCTCGCACGCCCCTCCCACGATTGTTGATTGACAGCAGCGTTTCAACACAGACCCGCCCTCGCTCGCTCGTGAGCTGTCAATCATGCACGCGTGGACCGGTGTTGTGCCGAAATGTACACTGGAGCACTGTCACTGAGCAGAATGGCGCCTAAGCGATTGTTCTGTTCTTGGGTGCAATAAGGAACACAACAGTCATTTTAATGTTCCTAAATCTGAACCGCTGAAGACACAGTGGCTGAGTTTGTTTTCGAAGGGAATATTCCCCACGATCAACGTCAATGCTTTCATGTTTGCGCGAATCATTTCACACCAGACTATAGTGCTGCACGATTAATCATATTGCAATCGCAATCGCGATGTCAAGCCTATGCGATTATATGACGCAAAATACTGCGATTTTACATGAAATAAACAAATTAGGGCTGTTAACGCAATTAATGCAGCATCTGTTATTTTTTGTCATCCTTTGGCTAGTGTTACATGATCCCGTTCTTATTCGCGCGAATGCTTTAAACCATTCATGCACGACAAGTCAAAAGAGAGCGCGCTGCCTGTGAATGTGTGACTGTGACACAGAAAGACGCGCGTCAGTATCATGCACATGCACAGACCGCGCGCCAGAATTGTTATCTTCCGCACTTGAACGAACAATAACACACACGACACAATTATGCCAACATGTCGTTTGTCGAGTATCTTCATAACATAAGAACAGTCTTATGATGGACGAGTTGTGTGAGAATGATTCGCATGTGAGATCCGCGTCTCTGTTCTTAAAGGGCCAGCAGCCAATAAAGCTTTCTGTCTGTAAAGTTAATCACAGAACAAAGGGAACAGAGAAAATTAATTTTCATCCAGACATCAATGGCTTATTGATCATTATAGATGTTATCAATCATTTAGTTGATAGTTTCAGAATTATCACTAATCTGTGCATTTTGCTATAGAACCAAGCAAGTTGACGCATGAAACCATTTGTTTATTATATCGCAATCCCAATTTTGACCTCAATAATCGCAATATGACATTTTCCCCAAATCGTGCAGCCCTACCAGACTACTTTCGGGGAGGTATAAAGCTGGTTTTCTATGTACGACGTTCTGAATATAATTCATAATCCCACATTTATAATGAACAACGCGTTATGGTTATTGTGTTACAAGCATGTACGCACAGAACACAGCATAGACTGTGGAACAGAGGGGCGGGGTGATCGAAGCTCATTATCATTTAAAGGCACATGCACTGAAACGGCGTGCTGAAAACAGAGCTGTATTTGACCAGGTAAAATACATGTTTTCTTACAATACTAATGAGAATTTTTAATTAAAGTATATTACAAACTTTTAATTTAGACCCTAAAGAATTATATTAGCTTGTACGAAAATGGCATTATATGACCCCTTTAAAAATAGCAGATATTTCTAGTGCAAGCCCTATTGGTGTTGCATTTGGATTACAATGTTGATTTGGCTCTATTTTCTTAAACCTCACTTTCCCATCTTTGTTTATGTTGCTTTAATAATAACCATTAAAAGTACACTATGTAACTTTTGGCCTTCTAGCGGTTGAAAAACAAAACAGCATGCATTTTGTGGAAGAGTATTGTTTTGGTTGTGCTTCAGCTGACTGTGCGGATGAATATGATTATCTTACTGCTCATAAATCATTCACTTACTAGGCTTAAACAACAAAAACACGTGTATTGACTCATTAGTTAAAGAAAAAGAAAAGTTACATGTAATTTTAAGAAAGCCAAAACTAGTACTTACTAATCTGTTTTGTGGAATGTTTAGTAGAATGTCAGAACGCAGTTGATACAGTTTGATACACTTATTTCCCATTTAATTATAGCGTTTCAACATGATTGATGCAACACTCACACTGCAGGTTGTGTTAGCTTGACTAGTTTAATCTTGTGGGTCACGATTATTAGAGAATGCCTGCAATCCAATTACCATCCCTAAATTCTCTCCTGCCAGCCTAATCAGCCTCTTTGAGATCTCCCCAACACCCTGAGAAGCCAATCATGAGCTTGTGTCATTCCTCATGCCTGTCCTTGTACAGGGCCAAGCCTATCTTCATTAGCTGATTCTTCACTGTGATCCCTCTTTAGTGAGACCACAATGTTTTGCTATATCAGCATTTAAAGGCCTGTTCGATGTGTGGAAACTGAGACTAATAGGTTTTTCTCATTTCGTGCTCATAGGGAGGAAGTCAACAAGGCTTACAGGAAGTTGGCTGTACTGTTGCACCCGGACAAGTGTGTGGCCCCAGGCAGTGAGGATGCCTTTAAAGCCGTGGTTAATGCTCGCACGTCCCTGCTCAAGAATATCAAGTAGGAGCGTGTGCCCACACACAAGTGCATCTCACATGGTTTCCATTACAAACATACTCCTCATTATGTCCGAGATATGCCATAAAACATTTTTTTTTTATCTTCATTGTGCCATTGAAACATTATTTATTTAATGATTTTTGCTGTGGTGTTTTGTTTGTTGAATTTGTATGATTTATTTATTTATAATTTTGATTATTAATTGTGCATTAAAAACCTTGCGTGAGCCAGGGCAGTTTAAATATTTGAAGTACAAATAACATTGTAACACCACAAAAGTGTTTTGTCTGTTGTTTTTTTTGTCGCCTCAAGATTTCACCAAAAACCAACAAATGACCACTTAGACCCTTTAAGGCTATCAAAAACTTAACCATGTTCCCTTGTTTTAAGTTGATCAGCTTCACATTGCCATTAGTTGGAGTTGGAGAGTTACCTCGCATTTGCAGAGTTCCCTTCTCAGTGGAGATTACACTTAAGACACATGGAGAAGCCTCTGGACTCCAACAAAGACTTAGTTACAGCTGAGATTGAATGTACAGCTATGACACGGTCACCACAGTTGTCCTGTTTACTTTATAATGTAATGTACATGTTCACGTCAAGTTGTAATAGGGAAAACAGTGCTCTCAGCCCAGATCATATGAATGCCACATCATCTTAGAGCATGAGGATTTTGGTGGATTTTGGCATGAGGACTTTGGTGGACCCTTCCTTTTTCCAGTCTGTCCTGTGACATCTGACTGTTGTGCTGCTTTGCTCCCATAGACTTACAGTTGAAAGACCTTTTATTTTCCTACTTATTTATGAGTCAGATTTAGCATTCAGATGCTGTTGTTTAATCCCAATGCATCTACCATAACCTACATGGGTGATTCCCAGTTTTTCCTCTTCTTCACCTCAGCTCACTCCAAAGAGGAGGTTTTTAAAATCCCAAGTATTCTCATATTTGATGCTAGATTCTGCTAACTATTCTTTTGAAGAGAATCAATACATTTAATACATTTCAATCAATACATTTAAATCAACCTGTTCAAGAAACATGGTATGTCATGCAAATGCAATTTGTTAATTTGACTAAAGTTATGTACTTTTGGGTACTATATAGGCTATAGTTTTTTTTTTTTTTTTTAAATAATGGATTTACCAAACATACACTACCGTTCATAAGTTTAGAGTCAGTACATTTAATTAAGAAAGCATGTGTTAAATTGATGAAAATACATTTTACAAGACATTTACATAGTTACAAATTACAAAAGATTTCTATTTCAAATAAATGCTGTTCTTTTTAACTTTCTTGTCATCAAAGAATCCTAAGAAAAATGTTTCATGGTTTCCACAAAAATACACTGGTATATTCAGCTTTTTTTCATCACAGGAATAAATTGCATTTTAAAATATATTCGAATAGAAAACATTTAGCAATTTACTGTTTTTACTGTATACTGGATCCTGGATCAAATAAATGCAGTTGTGGTGAGCATAAGAGACTACTTTCAAAATAACATTCAATAATCGTACTTATCCAAGACTTTTGAACGGTAGTCTATGAAATGTTGTGGTCACTAGTGCCAAGACTATATTAGTGTATAAGAGTAACGTTTACCAGTCTTTACAAAACCTTTGGGGGGTTTTGCAAAACGCAAAGCTGAAAAAAAAAGAAAAAAGATTGATGCTGACACAGTAGCTTGTGTGTGTATATATATATATATATATAAAATTTTCTCTACTCTGAACTGTATTAACCATGAAAGGAACTCTCTGTGAATCTGTCACAGTGATGGTATCTGATCCCAGGATAACGTAAGAAGAAAGGAGCTTTGTTTACACCAACATTGGAATAGAGATAAAACTGTTACATTAGCAGAGCTGTGTAGATGTGCCAACATGCATTAGTTCAACAATGTTTTGTTTGGCCCTTGTATATTAATAACAATCACTGTAATGCAAGTATATCAAATGTTGTATTTTTTTATGGAACCGTGGTGTTTACAACATGATGTGGGTGTACATGTGCAATCTAACCATTATTTATATTTTTAAACAAGTTCACGTTTTGTGATCTCTATTTCATCTGTTTATTTTGAAGGGCATTTGATAATGTGCTGCCTTATTCACTATGTTGGACTATGTAACGTATCCGAACAATGTTTGACTGTTGCATCATCTGTAGATATGAAAAGATGAGTTGTATTGCTAAATGTTTCATTAGCTACCCTTACTACACAATATTGAATCTTTTAACTGGAATCACTTTTGTTTCCACCTTTTGTTTCATTGTGTAACATTGATATGTCTGAGTATAAAATGTTAAAGCATGAATAAGAAGCATGTTTGTGATTATGCAGAATAGAAAGATGAGGCCAGTGTAAATGGATGCCAAGGCCACTGCTCAATGGGGTAAAGTGTCTCTGTTTTATGCACAGAAGCATTTACTTTCTTCATTTGGCTTGTATAGCGTAATAAAGGAATACTTTTAAATCACTTTTGGTCCTTTTTGATTTTGAAAATGGTGTTATTAAATCACAACATTACAAACTTATCCAGTTTCACAAAAGCTACAATTATTTTGCATTTAGAAATAGAGACGCAGGGCAAAGTCTAGAAATGCATTTTTAAAAATGTTGGACTTTTTTTACCTTTTAACTAAAGTTTTCAGAATGCTGTGTAATGCGTGAAACACTCCAAAAGATGCGAGCGCAACGGTCAGATAACTAGGAAAAAAATAGAAAAGCGGTAGTGGAATGCAAAAATGCATTCTGTGTGAATGCCCCGTTGTACTATATAATACTACGAAAATTAAGCCAGTGGGTAAATGCATATCAACATTTGTTTAGCCCAAGTCATCCACTAAAGTGACGGAAACAGATGGTTCACTTTCTGACCTGGCACATATTGTTGGTAACCAGATCAGTGAGAAGCACTTTATCCAGCTTACTTCCCACATTCCCTAAATCAGCGGCCTAGTCTGCTAACTAAAACCCTGCACTGTGTCTGCTCAAAAGCAGATGTCAACCAATCACAAATGATCACCTTTTCACCTTATAAAGTAATAATGTATCTGGGCAAGATACTAGATATTGTGAAAACAAAAAACACTTTTAATCAACTATTTGAAACATGGAATAAACAAAACAGGGCTTTCCAAAAATATATTTCCAGAGCAATTATATTTTAACATAGCTATTGCCTCAACACATAAACTCATCTGCCATGGACATTATCCTGTTAGTTGTGACCGTGAGACCTTAATGGATCACGTGCTCAGTAAATAATCCCTTAAATTCCGACCTATTACTACCTGTGTGCGTGTGTATCTCTGCATGTGCATTAGATCCAAAACTCCTCTTTCACTGACTGTACTGAGTTTACTTATATGTACTTATTTTTGCTTCTAAACGTATCCATCAGGACTCGAGATTCTTCCATAGGATAAGCTTCAGCAGATTGTGCTCTGCTACCTCTGGGAAGGGTCAGGACAGCTTTTCAGATCACCTGGCAGAGCTATCACTTCATTAACCGAAGACAACGCTAATCAACTCTCAAGACAGAGTCAATCATCCGCAGACAGGACGTCTTTTTAAACTGGTGTTACATGGTTGGATGGTAACATAATAGGACAAGTCATTTACATCACTATGCTTTACATAGTTATTGTGCATGGCATGGCAGAAGGGAAAACTGTCAAAGAAGACTCATTCTGCACTCAGCTGCTGAGCATTACACCACTGAGGGACAAGAATGTGCCATATTAGATATTTGCTTGTGTCTCTGGATCAGTGTAGTTGGGCTACTGTTCATGGCGGAGCAGATGCATGCATTGTTACAAGTTTAATCAAGCTTGCAGCACCACATCAATGGCAAGTATCCTTCCATTAAATTTTTCTTTTGCATTAGTATACGATATGCAGTATTGGTATTTTGGGGGAGGGGGGAGGGGTAATGAACTTGTTTTGGGAGTCTTTGAGTGTATTAAACTTGTTTTGGGTGTAGTCTGGGGGTAATTATGGGTACTGTGCTTTTGTTGTGCATTGTCATTTTACATGCAGCGTTAAATCATTTTAAAGTTTTTGTTTGAGTTTCATACTGATACAACTTCAATGTTCCATCTATACTATTAAATCTTTTTTCTCTGTTGTTTCAGGTTTGTGCAGTTGATAGAGGCCTTTATCTGAGTTTTGGGATCTAAAGCTTGTTCAGATCAGGTTCAGATCATGGCTCTGAGTACTACAGAAGTCACTGTTCCACCTAAGGTATGCACATCTGCGCCTCCCCCGCCCAAACTAAAACGCAAGCAACTAATGTGGCAGAATGCGGTCCGTCACATTATCGACCAACGAGGAATGCACCACGAGGGACGAGCAGCCAATTCTCACAAAATCATTGTTACTGATGCCTACATCGATGACATCAACAGGCAGATTCGTAACAAAGCTGCACGGGGCAATGCTGGCATGCACAAGCGGCGCTCCTCTGCGGCCCGCATCCATCCATTACGAGATCGCAACTCCACCTCCACTCGGAATTCCACTGACTCGCTCAATGACGCAGACTTCTTTGTAAGCTGGGGCTCCACAATGCGTGGAGTCTTCCTTCCTACTCTCCACCACAAGTTCAAATCTCATGATCTCGAGCGTCTGTACCAGTATCATTCATCTGGTCAGCGCCGAACTTCCCTTGTAGTCACTAATGTCATCGATATCCTTACCAAACTCCATATTCTCTTCATATACCTGGCAGTGGCCCCTGAGATGGTGGACCTTCAACAAGGATGGTTGGCTGGGCTCTTCATGGCACTTGGAGCAATCATATGCGTCTTAGTTCTGACCTATAAAGGATTGATGTGTCCAGATTACTTGCGCTATGCTGGGCTGGCGAGTTGGCTGTCCCAGACTGTTCAGGCACTGGGTAGTTTGGTATATGGATTGGATAAGGACCAGTCCTGGTATGTGCTCTTCACCCTGTTCGCCACCTACACGCTATTGCCCCTACCTCTCCTGTGGTCCATCTGCACAGGGATCCTCACCTCTGCCTTGCACCTTTTGGTGGATGCCCTTAGGAACTACAATGACACAGCCATTGTAAGAAAGGTAAAAAGGACTCAAGATCAAAGCTCATCCAACTTAAAAGTTCACTTTTGATTTTCCCCTCAGTGTCGAAAAGTAAAAAATAATAATAATTCATTACATTTATAAAGCGCTTTTCTCTGCACTCAAAGCACTTTACATAGAAGGGGTGAATCTCCTCAACCACCACCAATGTGCAGCATCCACCTGGATGATGCGACGGCAGCCATATTGCGCCAGAACGCTCACCACACACCAGCTTACTGGTGAAGAGGAGACCGTGATGCAGCAAATTAGTATATATATATATATATATATATGGGGATGATTAGGAGGCCATGATGGACAGAGGCCACTGGGCAGATTTGGCCAGGATACTGGGGTTACACCCCTACTCTTTCAAAAGACATCCTGGGATTTTTTGTGACCACAGAGAGTCAGGGCCTCGGTTTAACGTCTCATCCGAAGGACGGTGCTCTTTGACAGTATAGTGTCCCCATCACTACACTGGGGTGTTAGGACCCACACATACCACAGGGTGAGCACCCCCTGCTAAACTCACTAACACCTCTTCCAGCAGCAACCTGGTGTTCTCATGAGGTCTCCCATCCAGGTACTAACCAGGCTCAGCCCTGCTTAGCTTCAGTGGGCAACCAGTCTTGGGCCACAAGGTGATTTGGCTGCTGACAGGGTGATATGGCTTCCTTTTTTATAAATGCTCCATTATTATGGCACAAGAGTACACCAGTATCAGAATCTCAAGACTGTCTTCAACCACTTGTCGACTTGAGAGATCAACTAATGAATCTTGTCTTGTTCATTACTGTGCTAACTTTTACTCTTGGTTTTCATCCAGTTACTAGCGAAAGGTCTGTTGTACATGGGAATGAATACTGCAGGACTGTTCATCCACTACTTATCAGATCGTGCACAAAGGCAGGCCTTCCTTGAGACGCGACGTTGCATTGAAGGACGAGTCAAGATGGAGCAAGAGAACAAGAGACAGGTTTGTGATTCTTGACTTAATATGAAATTCATAGATCACTAATATGAAACCTCAGGAAATAAGAAATAATTTTGCGTTAGGAACGCTTGGTGATGTCCATTCTTCCTCGGTTTATTGCTGTGGAGATGATTGGTGATATGACTTCTATGGATGATGAATTACTCCCTCAACAGTTCCATAAGATCTACATTCATCAATACAAAGACGTCAGGTACACACTGCTTCCTGTGCAGTACTACCTTCCAGCACATTTAGACCGCGAGGATGGTTCATGAAATGAACATATATGTGCTCTTGTCTCAGTATCCTGTTTGCTGATATAAAAGGCTTCACCTCTCTCTCCATGACCATGTCGGCTCAGGAATTGGTGCGCACACTCAATGAGCTGTTCGGCCGCTTTGATCGCCTTGCTGAGGTGAGAAAGATTAACCTTTGAGTTTTACAGGCAGTTGGAGAAAAGGGTTTTGGTCAGTGTGTGTTCGACTGTAATTTACTGTATGAGCTTAGGGATCATTTTGTTGTAGCTATTGTAAATATCACAACAGTCGCAATTAGTTTTAGTGTCAGATGTCTTGCTTTATGCCAAAGTGTAGAAATGTGCAATGTTAGAAGATTATTGAAAGATGTCTTTTGATATTTTAGGAGAATCACTGCATGAGGATAAAGATTCTTGGAGATTGTTACTACTGTGTGTCTGGGGTCCCAGAGCCCCAAACTGCACATGCTCGCTGCTGTGTGGAGCTGGGTCTGGCCATGATAAACACTATACGGTGTGTATTTTACGTGTTAGACACCCTGCCCCATCCCGCACTCAAAGTGTTTGTGCGTAATTCTCAATGTTTTTCCTATTCTAGAGACTATAAGCAAGCCATTCAAATGTTGATTTCCCCCAAAGACTTGCTTTGTTGTGCCACTAAAACTTTTTGCTACAGTTTATGATTTTGCTCTTGGGGGTCCACTGTCCTGCAAAGTTCAGCTCCAACCCTAAATAAGCACACCTGAACCAGCTTGTTGAAGTCTTCAGGATTACTGAAAGCTTCATGTTGGGGCAGGTTTGAGCTCTGTTGGAACTCTGCAGGACGTTGACCCTCCAGGAGACTGGACACCCCTAGTATTTTGGAACATTCATATTCTATTATTTCCAAGTTGCTTTATAGCGATTTAAGTCTATTTCTGCTGATGAAATCAAAAGAGATTATTAAAAATCAGAAAATTGTCATTCTTCCCTCTTACATTGTCAGTTATGTACGTAAGGAGCTGAAGAGAGATGTGGACATGCGTATCGGGATCCACTCCGGCTCGGTTCTGTGTGGGGTTTTGGGTCTGCAGAAATGGCAATTTGATGTGTGGTCTTGGGACGTAGATGTTGCCAACATGCTAGAGGCTGGAGGAGTCCCAGGGTAAGTACACCGAATCATTAGCATGGTCATATGTTTAACTAAATGCAATTGATATTAGAATAATAAAACAAATTGTATAATATTAGGAGGATTCATATATCACAAGCAACCTTGGACTGTCTAGAGGGTGTATATGACACAGAAGAAGGTCGAGGCCATGAGCGGAATGAGTTTTTACGCAAACACAAGATCGACACTTTTCTGATCCGCCAAACCCCACAGGAAAACAAGGAGCCTCCTAAAGTCCGGCGAACCAGCAAAGATGAGACTACATGGAGTGCTGAGCTTCCTTTTGATAACATCATTGGAATGAACTGCGTGAGTCTGTGCTGTCCTCAAAACCTTACTTAATCTTAGGTCTCTTTCTAGTTAGTGATAAGATATAAACTTATCAAACCTGTTAAATAGTGCCATACTATGTTATTCATTGAATTCTTTAGTACACTAAAGGAATGTTCCAGGACGGATACAAGTTAAACTTTATCACTAGCATCAGTGGCATGGCAGATTACATTAGAAACTTATTTATAAGAGACTAGTCTCTTATTTGTAAAACTAAACAAAAATCATGTTTACAGTAGGCATTTAATATGAAAGTCTGTGCCAAAGGGAAAAATTTGTTATTTCTAGGGGTGTAACAATACCCTCATGTCACGATTTGATACATATCAAGATACTGAACTCACGATATGATATTATTGCGATACTCCAAGACATATGGTAAAAGGTTAACAAAAAAATTTATGTTGATTCAAATGCTAAATTTGGCATTACATTGGGGGTGGAAATGAATAGGCTTGGACTTGGTGCTGGTAACCCAATGCAAAGGATAATGGTGACACCAGAATATAAAATATTCATGATTCTGAAGCTGAAAATACAGAGTTATTTTAGACTTGCTTGCACTCTGTCACTGACTAGATATATTTAAAACTATGTAGGTCACTTTTTAGTGGTACATAAGACATTAGGCATCAAAGGGACCCACAGATATTCCCCCATTGCATTATTATACATTATATTCAACATTATAGTCGTTTAATGTGTTTCTGACACTAAAACTCTATAAACTTGAATTTTTTCTCACACAGAATTTTTTAATTTTGGGTGAACTATACAAAATACATATTGTCACTATCTACAATACATATTGTGACACGATATATTGTTACACCCATAGTTAATTCAGTTGTAAAGTTTGGGACTTTGGGCATTGGGACTAATCAATCAATTTGATACATTTTTTAAAAAAATCTCCAATTTTGCCCAAAAACAGACATCAGTTCAGTTTTTTTTTTGTAAGTTTGCAGCATATTCACACAGACATTTTAAGAAACACAATTTGATACACATCCATACAATACATGTGTATGTGTATCCCAAGTACATGATACAGGTCATCCATCTCTTAATAATTGTAATAGATTTTCTTGCAATGCAACTTGCAATGCTTTTTGTATTGTCATCTTTTAGATCTTAGCCACTTTCACCAATGGCTCCCTGGTGCAGTTGCCCAATCAGATTATTCCCCATTGTGCCGGGTCTCGAGAAATCAACAAGAGAATCAAGCAGGCCATCGAGGTGCGCAGTAGTGAGCGAATGCGCAAGGAACACATCACACCCTTCATGTTGGTCTTCAAAGACGCACACATTGAGGGAAAGGTATAGACTGCAGAGGAACAGCTTTTATACGTCATATAGCACATTTGCTTACAAGTAGGCCCACACAAAATTTGCACTTTCAGTTTTCTCAGATGCGAGATGAGATGTTCAAGTCCAACTTGGCCTGCTCTTTCCTCATGCTCCTCTTCATCATGGCTGTTCAGGCCCTCATCCCCTCACCACAGTGAGCTATTATTATTATTATTATTTCAAAAGCCTAATGTGGACTTTCATTCAATTTTAAAAATGTGTTACATTTTCGATATATCGCTCTGAATGCATGTGTCCCCCACAGAATCTGTCCTATGGTAATCCAGTTTTTGGTATTCCTGTTTGCCTACATGCTACTGCTTCTGATCACACTGGCTGAGGAATTTAAGCGCTCCCCACCATACTTACAGCATCTGTGCTGCTGGATCCACGAGACCAAGAGCATCCGTAACCTGCTCACCCTCGCCGCTATTACTATCAACTTCGGTGTGGCCTCCTGTGATATTGTGAGTGCCAGAATTGATAGTTTCTTGGGCCAAATAACAATGCTTCTCTTAACACATCTATGTTTTTTTTGTGTTTTTTTGCTGTCCAGTTGTGGTGTAACACAGTTGGAGAGGATGAGGAAAGTAACAAGACCTCCAAACAAGGCTCACAGTGGACTGTGAACATCTGCACTCATCCTGAGGTACGGTAGATACATATTAAATACAAATGTGTCACAAGTGTGACAACTTTCAGTAATGCTTAATCGGGTACTATTTCATGAATACCATTCCTGTGACTACATTATAAGGCATACTACAAAACTCTCTGTCTCTCTGCAGTTCTTTGTTTTTAGTGGTGTGTTGGCCATGGTGACGTGTGCTGTGTTCCTCAGACTCAGCTGTCTGTTGAAGCTGGCAGTACTGATGTTAGTCATTACAATTTACACATACCTCATTGAGGTAGCCTTCCATGTGCTCTTTATCCGCCAACACCAAAACGGCCAAATTCAGAGGTACGATATTTTTACGATACCAAGTTTCTGAATGTGGTAATGTGTTCGATTTTAAGACACTTAGGCACTTCAACAATGAATAAGCCATTTTTGCAATGTTTTTATTATTATTATTGTTTAGAGTAAATGTACAGTTTTGAAAGTAACAGTTTATTTACAGGTCAAATTTAAAATATAACAATTATATATTTTTATTTTGAAAAAGCAATATTAGTTGAGACTAACACAAAGAAAACGTGGTAATTTTCATAACTTGGTGATATTAAGAATGTTTTTTTTAATAATTAATGTGCATTTAAAGTGTAAAGGAAATGTTTTGTGTGTGTGTGTGTGTGTGTGTGTGGTTAAAAAAAAAAAACTTTTAGAGCTTTTAAATTTTAATAACATTTGAAATTGTACAGATTTTTTTTTAAATGTAACATTGCATGTGTTTAAAATGCAGATTTTTCCTTTTCATCCTCTTGGTCATCATTGTTGGTCACTGACCCTTATATAGTACATCAAACTTTTTTAGAAAGTCAAGAAAATTTTTCATGACATGACCCCACCAAATGACTTCCTGTACTGTTGAATTGTTGTAGCCCCTCTGATGTGTGTGTATATGTGTGTTTTTGCCCAGATCTCAGTACCTCAGACGCAAAGGCATTTCTGTGTTGCTAATTGCCATGTTTGTTGTGGTCGTCCTTTACAACAGTAGACAGGTAGTATATTAACATTTTATTAAAATGTTTAATTATAGGAATGCATATACTATTGATTTTAGTAATAATATAATAATTGAAAATGATTACATATTTATTTAACAATTAATACATTTATTTATTTTTAATTGTATAAATAAATAATAATCAAATCACCACTTAGCTTAAATTATCATCCCATTGTAAAATAACTGAAACAATCAAAGCTGATATGCAATTTATATTTTGTGTTTTAAGTTATCTCAGTATTATTCAAGAAATTATTACTGCTTAAACCTACAGTTAGAAACTACAGCCAGGCTTGACTTCCTGTGGCGTCTGCAGGCCAGACAGGAAGTGGAGGACATGAAGGAACTGAGAGAGCATAATGAGTGTCTGCTGTACAACATTCTTCCTGGCCATGTAGCTCGCCACTTTCTCGAGAGAGACAGGAACAATGAGGTAATTGCGTGGACCCTAATAGTTTAAACTTATAACAAATAATAATGTAAGTAATAACATTGTCAAGCTGTTTTCGAAATGAGGGTCTATTTGGTGCATTTAAATTGTTCCAGCAGCTATGCACTCTTCATTAATCAATACGTATAAATAAATGAACAGTAACACAACTGTATTAACTCTTTGGCTTCAAGGACCTGTTCTCTGAATCGTATGAGCGAGTTGGGGTGATGTTTGCTTCCATTCCAGACTTTACAGATTATTACGAGAAGAAAGAATTGATTCATCAAGATGTGGAGTGTCTGCGTCTTCTTAATGAGATCATCGCTGACTTTGATGAGGTGCGTGGATTTGTGCAGCATCCTCTTAGTAACAAATGTCGTCAAAAGCCCAAGCGTGGACATGCTCAGTGATTTAATGGCTAATAGCAGCTCAGATGTTACTAATGGAATGTATTGGCTATGTGCAAAACACGCACAAACATTCTTTTATCATAAGACATTGTTATAGTGAAATATTTCAGAGACAGGCTTACTTAGTCTTTTTTTTTTTCCGGTTGTTCCCTTAGCTACTGGAAGAGCCTTACTTCCAGGACATAGAGAAAATCAAAACCATTGGCAGCTGCTACATGGCTGCTTCTGGACTGTCTCCTGAAAAACAGGTGAGTGACACCTTGACATGTATGCCTGGCAATATGCAGATGCATGAAATATAGGCTACTGGTCAACCATATTTGTTGTTAAAACTATCCGAACCAGTTTAATTAGGTCAATATTGCAATCAGATAAAAAATATACAGGAAAAGTATTAAAGGGGTCATGACATGAGAAACCAAATTTGCCTTGATCTTTTGCTATTTAAGAGGTCTTTGTACCATTAAAACCTGAAAGTTTCATAGCTTAAAGGGATAGTTCACCCAAAAATGAAAATTCTGTCATAATTTACTCACCCTCAAGTTATTTCAAACCTGTATGAGTTTCTTTCTTCTGCTGAACACAAAAGAAGATATTTTGAAGAATGTTGGTGAACAGACAGTTGCTGGACCCCATTGACTTCCATAGTAGGAAAAAAAGATACTATGGAAGTCAATGGGGTCCAGCAACTGTCTGGTCACCAACAATCTTCAAAATATCTTCTTTTGTGTTCAACAGAAGAAAGAAACTCATACAGGGTTGAAACAACTTGAGGGTGAGTAAATTATGACCGAATTTTCATTTTTGGGTGAACTATCCCTTTAAGAAGTAAAAAAATGAAAAAATGATTAACGTTAATAATTTATGCATAAGCAGCACTGACGTTAGCCAATCATAGCAGTGGGCGTTAACACTGAACTCTTAAAGGGGAAACACCTCAAAAACAGAATGTTTGAATCAGAGGTTGAGAAATAGGGTGGGAAAAGGTCATAAATCACTACATTTTTAAAGTTTTTTTGTACAAAAAAACTATAGTAATACTATAATTCCACATAAGGGAACATAATAAAAAAAACAAAAAAAACATGTCATGACCCCTTTAAAATAAGAATACAGTTCAATTTGAAACTTATTTACTCATAAGTCTTCATAGCCATTACAGAATGTGAAAAGTTATTTATTTTATTTTATTTAGTACTGTCCTGAATAAGATATTTCACATAACAAATATTGTTATTGTCCACAAGTCAGAAATAATCATTGAATGATTTATAAAAATAACCCCATTCTAAAGTTTACACAGCCCTTGTTTTGTAATGATTGTTCATAAGTCCCTTGTTTGTCCTGAGCAGTTAAACAGAGCACTGTTCTTCAGAAAAATACTCAATGTTTGACTCAACACACCCTTTGGTTTTCCAGCGTATCCTGAATATTTGACCTTTTTCCAAAAGTGTCATCCTGAGCATCAGTGAATGTTTTTGGAAAAGTTGCGTAGAGTCCTGCGGTTGTTCTGGATTTCACAATCACACAGTTGCTTTTGGAAAGGGTTAAAATATTTCGAAGATGCTGGAACACCCAATAATGAGTAGTTCCTTGTGGAATTTTCTGAAGGCGAGGGCTCCGAAAACAAGACTCATGAGTCATGAACAACATCACAAAACATCTGGATCTTGGATCATCTGAAAAAAGAACACGCAGTATTAACCTTCTAGGATATACAAACTTTAGAACATCATCATTTTTATACATTTATGTAAACTAGATGTAAACATCTGTTATGTGCAATAGCTTATTCAGGACAGTACTAAATAAAAAATATCATGCGTTTTTTATGATCCCTCTTATTTTGTTAAAATTATGACCATTTTGCATATTCTGCTAAGAGTATGTAAACGGATGAGCAGAACTGTAAATTATTTAAAAAAAATATTAACATTTTAATTCTGACCATCATGTTGGTCAGAAAGGAAATAATAGAAAAAAAGCATAAATAATCATAAATGTTAAAAATTCTATAATATAAATTCATAATAATTAATTGAAAAGTTGCATTTTTGTAGATTAAGTCTCAACTATTCATGTGTATTTCATAGGAATGTGAAGACGAGTGGGCTCACCTCAGTACGCTGGTTCTGTTCGCTTTGGCCATGCAAGAGACTTTGAAAGAAATAAACAAACGTACCTCAAACAACTTCCAGTTGCGTGTCGGTAAGATTGTGCTTTTCTTATACAACTTCTCTACTAGTAATGCACAAAATGAAGTGCTTATATAAGATTCTTCTTATTTTCTAATTTAAGAATAAAGATAAGAATACTTTGTATTCCCAAACAACTTTACTTAAGAATTTTCTTGTCTTTTTTATTAACAAGCTTAATAAGTATTCATATTTCCGAAAAGAATGCTCTTAAAAATTATCATAAATAACTTCTTAAAGTTAGGATAACCTCCATCCTGTCATTTAGGCTGCATACAACACAACACTAGCTACATATAATACAAATTACTACCAGGAATGTAGGCTACTCTGAAGTGACACCGTTCGATCATGAAAAACACTTCTCTAGCTAGAACTAGCGAGGCAGAACGCACAGACGAAATAAGACGGAGCGCAAATTAATCCATTAACTCCAAGCCAGTCGTGATGAAAATAGTCTGTGAACTTATTATTATAACTACATTATCTACAGGCAGCGCAAAAAGGGTTTTGAGGTGTTTTTCATTCAACAAATCTTCAGCAATACCTGCCTTTCAATCAAGTAACAAGAAAGCCTGTCATTTTCTTCTTAGGAAAAAAAAATGAAGATGTTCTTAAGAAAATATTTGAAAACTTCTTAAGATTGTTTTTAAGAATTGCACTTAGGAACATTCTTAGGAACTTCTTGGCATTTATCTTTTTTCTCTTTTTTCATGTCTCATTATACTTTTCCTGAACAAAAATTGTATATCTGAATATGAACTATGAATACACTCAAAAAAAAAAAACTTTAGGACCCAGCAGAGATATAAGGACATCTAGTGGCAAGAGATGATGAAATATCATGTTAAATATTTTTTTTTCCACAAGAGTTTGGCAAAGTCACCAATATTGACCCAATGGGAGATATTTTGAGCTGATCTAACCTGGTTTATGCATGTTTTGAAGAGTTATATTTGAATTTAAGTTGAAAGGATGTGAAGAATATGCTTAAATGATTATTTATTTATAACATTTTGTCATTTAAAGGTAAATAAAAATAAAAAAAAGATAATACAAAAAATATATAAAAATGAAATAATATAAGCTTTCTGAAAAAAAAAAAAAAAAAAAACGTATAATTTTAGGGCTTCGGGTCATTTTGACCCACGAGGGAAGGATTTGTTACAGAATGCGAGGAGAGGATGAGAGTTAACCTTTGCCTTGTAATCTTTGCAAAATGTTGTACCTACATTAGCTCTTCTTCTGAAAGCCCCTAATGTGAAACATTATAAATAAAACTGCTCCTCTATCGCACAGGTATTTCTCATGGGCCTGTAGTCGCCGGGGTGATCGGCGCCACTAAGCCCCAGTATGATATCTGGGGCATGACTGTGAATCTTGCTAGCCGAATGGACAGCACAGGGCTCAGTGGGCGTATTCAGGTCCCGGAGGGCACGAGCCGTGTCCTTGCCGACCACGGCTTTGTGCTACAGCTTAGAGGAGATATCTACGTCAAAGGGGTTAGTGAGCGGCGAGGAGGGGTCCGCACATACTTTGTTAGCAGCAGGGAAAAGAGCTCAAGCTACGGCGAGAGAATCACCAGCAGAGGGATCTCTCTCGGGAGGAACACCCTCGCTGCTGTGGTCTTTTCCCTGGTGCAGGCCCGCAAGAAAGAGGAGTTACGAGAGGCCAGTGGAGGCTTTCATCTCATGGAGATAACATGAGTTTTGATTGAAAACTGGACTGGAACAACATTCAATACCTCTTTTAGAGACTCATGTCTCTTTCATGAGTCATTGCCTTTAAGTGATTTACCATTTTCTCTGTATTTCTTTGTAAATAGTAATAACTTTATTTCTCTTGCAGGATTTCTTCTGATTTCCAAAGTCGTGTTCCTTTTGTCCCGAAATCACTCTGATTTTTAGGCCCGCTTTCACAGACAGGGTTTAGATTAAGCCAGGATTAGGCCTTAGTTCAATTAGTGCATTTAAGTAGCTTTTATAAATGTGCTTTAGAAATAAATATTACTGGTGTGCATCTTGAGACAAAACAATATGACATATTGGTAACACTTTAGAATAATGGTCCGTAGTTAACAAGTAGCTATGCAGGAAGTAATAGGTAGTACTGCATTAACACCGAACTTAATTAACTAATTAACTATTAACTAATATGGAAGCAATATTAACTAAGCAGTAAGTAATAGGTAGTTCCTTGGTAGGTATTTGATTATTACTAAAGAAATATATCCTCATTGAGAAATACTTGTGAACTAAGAAATAATAACCAATTAATTACTAATCACAAAAGTAATATGTCTAAAAAGTGAACAATTGTTAGTTAAATTGAGTTGTTAGTGAGGAGTTAACATGTTTTTCACTTTAGAATAATGGGCCACATCACTAGTAGTTCCTGCGGGATGACAAGGTAATGCTTGAGTAGTTAGTGAGGAGTTAACATGTTTTTCACAAATAATACAAGTTATTTAATTTTATATTTGACACATACTGTACAGGTTCTGTGAGGCACTAATATTCGAACAAACACTGTAATCTGGAAGATGTGGTTTTGCGCTTATCGCAACATAAATGCAGCCAATTTCTTCATTAAAGATGCAAATTGTTTTTGACAAGAGAACATCAATGTTTATATTCATATCCTAAAGAGAAGTCCTCCTCAGGCAGCTACTGTAACATAAAGGTAGGTCTTTGGAGTCTGAGATATATTGAACTGACACTCAATAGAGCTCATAATAGTGAACTAATCCAATCATGAGAGTGTCAGCATCACTTCCTAATTATTTAAGATTTTAAAAAAACTATCATTATTAGTATTATTCTATGTTTAAGTTTGAAATAAACAGAGAACATACGTCCATCCTTTGGCAAGAGTATAGTCACAATCTCAACCTGTAGCTAATGTATTTGGGGGATATAATATTCATAAACTGGTTTCCACAAAGAACCCATTCGAGGCACACGCTTCTGAAATGTTATGACCATGTTAAGAGTAAAACCCCCACAATTGTTCACTTTTTAGACATGTTACTTTTGTGATTAGTAATTAATTGGTTATTATTTCTTAGTTCACAAGTATTTCTCAATGAGGATATATTTCTTTAGTAATAATCAAATACCTACCAAGGAACTACCTTTGTACTAAATTACCTATTACATACTGCTTAGTTAATATTGGTTAAGTTCGGTGTTAATTCAGTACTACCTATTACTTCCTGCATAGCTACTTGTTAAGTACGGACCATTATTCTAAAGTGTTACCGACATATTTTAAGATAAGTCAGTGCAAGTTGCTTTCAGTTAAGACAGCTCAAACATGCATTTTAGTCTGGGACTAAGTTTAAGCCTTGTCTGTGAAATTCCTAACTTTAACCCCAGGTTTCAAAGGGTAAAAATAGGCAGAGCTGCAAATTAAACATTCCTCATCTTGGAACAAGACCAAAATAGTGTACACACGCTATAAGGAACTCTGGATTCAACTTATCAACTTATTAGACTGATTATAACACTTCATTTAATTGGAGGTATGCGCTCTGATGCTCAACTGCCCTGACAGAATAAATGTGCAAATGGAGAGTAAAGTACAGTGGCCCAGTATGAACACAATGAAATTTAAAAACCGAACATAAGGCCACAACAACGGAAATGAGCCACACGCAAATGCTGCAAGTCAGAACCAATCAATCACAGAGAGCGTTCACACACTGCTGACAATGCATTCAAACAGGGCTGCGTTTCCCAAAAGTATCATAACAAACCATTGATGCTTTTGGGAAACGCAGCCCAGAACAATGCTTAACAGAAGACAGAAAAACATCATATGTTTGAGTTATTTCACAATAAACTAATTGAAATTATACCCTACATAGTTTGTGCAATTAAATCGTTTTTTTAGTTGAATGTTAAAAGTTCATACTGATGTTCTATTCTGTAACTAATTTGAATATAAATCATACACTGCCTGAATAAAAAGGTGGCATTTAATTGGTGCAACAGCCTGTCACTGGCAGTCCCTTATGTATTTACACCCACTCGAGCAATTTGTTTGCTAAACTAAAGAAGCCATCGTGCGAGAGACGGGTAATTCAGATAGTGTGGAATCGGTGTGTAACAATCATATCACACCTGGAACACGATCTGCCCCATTACAGGAGATGGGAAGAAAAGAACGTCGATTCTCTATCGCCATCGTGTTAAACCCGCCAATAGCGTGCCAGGTGGATAAGCCAGTTTGTGATTGGTTCCCGCAGAAGCAGGATACAAAAATGTACCGGTTTCCAGCCTGAGCAGATCGGGCTGGATTTACCCAGTCTAGCTCATTTCTGTTGTGTTGTGGATTCATTTTGTTTTGTTGTGAACTTATGTTTGCTTTTTAAATTTCGTTGTGTTGTGTACTACTGGGCCACCGTAGTAAAGAGTATGAGGTCACCCTCGCTAAGCTAATTAGCTAATTGCCTGATACATTTGTATTACTCATTAACACTCTGGAAAAGCTATAAATCCCAGGATTATTGTTCCAACATATCTGATTTTCTATGAAAAGCATGCAACGCAGAATATTTCAACAGTTTGTAAAACTCCCCTTTTTATATTATGTTTACATGGTGACAAAATGAGAATGGCAAAATTCTTTGTCTCCCTTTTTCTTCTTCAGTACACTTAGGTATTTCTGGGACACACTACCACATGTAGGCCACCAAATGATGTTGCAGTGTTTGTAAATATTCAACAGTGTTACAATTTTGGAATATATATCTATATATATATATATATATATATAGGGATACTTAATATATTGGTGACTGGTACATAATATCTTCCAAAATTATTTTCAACAATTTTGTCTAATTAGGCCATTATTGAAAGCAGATAAAAACAGACAAACAATTGAAAAATTATAAACATAATACTAAATCATATTAGTTTTTGGCCAACATGAAAATAATTCTTTGTTATCGGCATAATGAATATGTTTATATCTAGCCTATATATTAATGTTTATGGAAGTTGTATGTTATAGGAATGTGAAAATAAGGCCTACCTCATATGCTTGTTCTGTTTGCTTTGGCCATAAGCGACTTAAGCGGAAGAAATAAACAAAAATATCTCAAGCAATTGTGTGGTGGTAAGATTTAACTTTTCTTGTTACTTTAAGGTTGATGCCTTCTAGAAAACAGTAAAATCATTGTAAAAAATAATTGTAATGTATCTTTGAATCATGATGTTTTCTTGGGGTGACTACATTGAAAAAACATCACCTTTTCATAAAAAGGTTAAAATAAATACTATTAAAAAAAACGAGCTGGCTACGTTTGTTACACTATAAGGACAGTAACTGCTTGTTTAATACAGAGAAAACATCATCACCTCATTTATAGATTCACATAAATGTAATATAATGCAAGTATAAATTTAAATTGTGTTAAAGTTAGGTGAAGCTTGATTGGCTAATTTACAAAGACAATTTTGGGTTACACATATATCCTAGTAGACTGAATAGGCTAATATTAATTATCAACATACATAGCATATATATTTATAAAACATGTTTAAGGTTACTTGCTTTGCTTTGTAATTATGTTTAAGGTTACAATATTTGATTGTAATTAGGTATAGTTTCTGTTATTACTTAAGAAACTACATGTAACTGAGACAGATTGTTCGACAGATTGCGCCCCGAAAATTATTAAGTGCAGTAACGCCTAAGTTTCATGTTTCAAATCTAGACTTCTGAACTTACTCAAGGTTTCAAAAATTAAACGTAAAGTAATAAATTTTTCTGACTAATTGTGAGCCGAAACAAAGTTGTTTTTTGTTTGTTTTTTACAAACCTTCCCAGATGTGATTCTCCATACATGAGAATCATGTAATCTGGTCACGTGACGCAGTGCTCATAGTTCGTCAGCTCACTTGCAGTGACAGCAACACTCATCTCACGGATTTGATCAGAACACTGTGAATTAAAATGTCGATCACAGTGGACGAGATTAAGAATAAATTACACTCTTCAGGGGATGACCTCGTTTTCTTCGTTAATGGAAAAAAGGTAATTGGAGAAATACATAAATAAATATATAATTGCATTGGTTTTTGCTTTACTGCGTAGGCTATTTCAACTTTTTTGCTTCTATTTTTCCCCTGGGTTAAAGTTGTTAGCCAGTACGTCCAAACATCTGTTTTTCATAATTAATTCTGTGCAGATCACTGAGAACAATGCAGAGCCTGAGATAACCCTCTTGACATATTTAAGGAGAAGCTGTATCCTTTTCATATGTTGCTCTGCTGAACATTCTCCGTGTGTTGAAACTGAAAGCTTTTTGTCCTCTAAAAAAAGTTACATTATTAGACCATAACCCCAGCATTTACGAAACACTGATATCATATTTCTGTCTTCTGGAGTTATGTTTTTGGTTAAACTGAATTGTTTCTGCTTGGGATTTGCTCCCTTTGACTGTTCATGAGTTTGCTCACATCACAGTCGGTCAGTTTATTTCATTGCATCACTTTCATTTAGTTGTCTTTGCTCATGAAAAATGCTCATTTGTTTCAAACCTGTCCCTTATTCTTATTTCTATACAGTGATTGTATAAAATACTTAAATGATATAACTTTGAGATAAATTTAATAAATTAACAGTTGTGGAGAATTTTGTTGATTCTCCAACAAAATTGGAGAACAACCCACGCACCCCCCCCCCCCCCCCCCCAGTTTTTTTTAAGTCATTTCAACTTAAATTGCATTTAACTGACTTTTTAACTGACAACAAATTGTTGAATCCTGTATAACATTAAGAAGAACTTATTTTGATTAGTTAAAGCAATGTAAAACCAAATGTTGTCATGACTTATGGATCATAAGGTTTTACAGTGTAAAAATAATCTGTAACATAATTTGTCATTGTATTAATCATTGGTTAATTTTTGTTAAATTCATCAATCATTTACATTACACCACTACTGATACAAGTGAGATTTGTTGACCCAAACATGTCATTGTGGACTAAAGAGACTGCCATCTTATTGACCTTGAAATTGAACATTACCAACATGTTGTACATTGTAGTAATTTTGTATTATTCATTTAGGCCTACACTGATTTGTTAAGACTGTTGTTTTTTCAGTGTGACTGTTTTCCTTAGTGTTGATGCTTGCAGTGGGTCTGACAGGAACCAAACTGGGATGTGCTGAAGGAGGTTGTGGAGCCTGCACTGTAATGGTGTCCAAATATCATCCACATCAAAACCGGATTATGTATCTTTTTATGTACTAAAAGGGGTATTTTAGTAGGATTTTTTCCCCTACACACCTGACACCTGACTTGAACCAAGTGTCCCTGACACCTGAAAATATTATACTCAGTTGAGTTCACCTCTGACCGCTCGGGTTGATGCCTAAGTGTAGCTATTCTGACCGCATAAAATGCCTAAGAATTATAGTTAACTGAACGCAATTTAACCCCGCCTAAGAGTCTTACAAAGAGTCGAACAACGTCTTGTTCCATTCGAACACTATCACTTGGGAATAAGATCTCTAGTGTTTCTTAACCCGCTACAAACCATCACTTGGGAATAGAAGTCTGTAGTGTTTCACTATAACTTGTTCCACTAACTAACTTCCTGCACAGACTCCAGAAAATCCAGACAAATATCAGAGAGAATCCCACCAGCAAAAAGTATACAACAGTTTTGATAGAATAGGAGCATGGCAAAAATGACATGATGCATTAAATAATTTCCCTGCAATTTGATTGGTTCTTCATATGCAAACCCTTCTGTTACTAGGTAGGAGCAAATTTAGACCTCAAAAAAAAAAAAAAAGGAATATTACTCAATATGTCATAAGACTATTCTGGCAAGTATATTTTTGATTTTGTCTGGTCAGCATCTCAGAATTGTCCATCGACAGCAATTTTTATCAGAGTACATTTTGTTCAAGTGTTTAGAACATTAGGCCAAAAAGAGAAGTAAGTTTAGATGTTAGAACGTTGATTAATCAAAAAATCTATCACAACTCTCATCTTGCAATAAAGTGCATTGATGTCCTGAAAGTCTGTAACAGATTCATGATGATAGCTGTTAAGAATTTAAATATAATTGTTAAAAGATTCTGAAACGTATGCCAGAGTTAAGTCCTTAATGACACACTTTAAGTCACTATGCGGTTAATGCCTGTTTGGCTCCTCTATGCTCTTTGCATCACTGTGCAATAACAACCGTGGAGGGCATCGGCAGTGTGGCAAGCAAACTCCATCCTGTACAGGTCTCAATTTTATTTTATTTTATCAGATGATAATAATGAGAGAAGGATGTCAGATTACATAACATTATAACCACTTTTCCTTCCTCCGTTCATTACAGTTTCAGCATTATCTGCATCACTTGATATTTTGCTGTTCTGCTCTTTTGTGGTGTAGTATCTCTGTCAACAATAATCTTTTCATCCAGGAGCGAATTGCAAAGACTCATGGGTCACAGTGTGGGTTCTGCACGCCAGGAATTGTGATGTCTATGTACGCTCTTTTAAGAAACAACCCTCAACCCACCATGCATAACATTCAGGAGGCCTTTCAAGGTATAGTAATAGTCATAACTTCTTCATTTTGTTAACTTTTATCCCTTAAGGTAATATATTTTTTAAATAAATCTTTTTGTTTTGAAAATTGGTTGCACACAGGCAATTTATGTCGCTGTACTGGGTACAGACCTATTCTGGAAGGCTACAGGACATTCACAAAGGTAAAATTATGTACATAATAGTGTGTTAGAGTAAGTGGGAGTTTATGGGTTTACTTTAAAAAAAATTATATGATCAATAAGTTATGATGACGTATGTTTTTACATTGCAAATGTACTCATCAAAATATATTTTTTTTATATAAGTTGTACAAGATTCATAAAATGTTTTAACTGAGTCAATGTAATTTAAGTTGATATGACTTAAACATCCATGTTGATTGCACTTTTTTTTTTTTTTTTTTTTTTTTTTACAGTTTAAGAATAATCTATTATGACGTATATCCAAATGATAATTTTCCACAAAATTGCAGCTTAAAACTGCTTAAAGGGATAGTTCTCCCAAAAATGAACATTCTGTCATCATACTCACCCTCAAGTTGTTTCATACCTGTATGAGTTTCTTTCTTCTGTTGAACACAAAAGACGACATTTTGAAGAATGTTGGTAACCAAACAGTTGACGGTAGCCATTGACTTGGCTACCGAGTCAATGGCTACCATCATCTTGGCTTATTACAAGTACAAGATTAATATTTCCAGGAAGTCTGAGCTGATATAAGGAATATTGCTGTAAAATAAACAGAATTACCATAGGCAATATATTTTGTTTAATGTCTGCCTCTTTTAATTTCAGGATGGAGGATGTTGTGGTGGAAAAGGGCAATCGAAAGGCTGCTGTATGACTAATGGAAACACACAAGAGCATGTCAGTGTGAGTAGAACAGACATCCAGACACTATGCTCTATTTTCTGAGCACAAGCACGTTTTTGTCCTTAAGTCTTTCCATTTATGATAAACCTATAGCATAGTTGGATATAAAATCAATGACATGGCAGCCATAGCATTCTCATAGGAAACCAGTCACATGTTTGAACTGACACTCATAAGCATGTGAGGTCAAATCTACAACCGTGAAACAAACAGATACTTTAAGATCACTGTTTCACAATCACAGTACTGCCTATCAGTGCTCAATGTTATCTAAGGACTTTTCATCTGCAAGGTATATATATAACTCTGTTAGGGATCTGAGTAGTTGCCCGTTTGTACTTTCACAAATATTTTTGACACTTTTTTCTCTACTTTTAGGACAATTCAACACTTTCAGATCAGAAATTGTATGACCAATCAGAGTTTATGCCACTGGACCCGACACAAGAGATCATTTTCCCGCCTGAGCTCATGGTGTGTATAAAATAAGTTGGTTACACTTTATTTCGATAGTCACTTTAGACGTTCTAATTACTAATTATAAGTAACTTTTCAACTACATGTCAACTAACTCTCATTAGAGTATTAGTATATTATAGTGGACTGACAGTAGACTTTTAGGTTATGGTTAGGTGTTAGGGTTCGGGTTAGGAGAATAAGTTGACTTGTAGTCGCCAAGTTACTTATAGTCAGTTGAATGTCTGTTGGGGGACCGACAAAATAAAGTGTTAGCAGATATTAAGCTGACAGTCTACTAATACTCTAATGACAGTTAGTTGACATGTAGTTGAAAAGTTACTTATAGTTAGTAGAATGTCTAAAGTGGACTATCGAAATAAAGTGTTACCAATGGTACTATTGATTGACCATCATAGTAAAATGGCTGATTACTGCATTAAATGGATACATCAACAGTTTAAGTTATATGTGTGCTCTACAGAGTCTGAGTAAACAGTGCCAAAGAGAGCTGAGGTTTATAGGGGAAAGAGTGTCTTGGATTCAACCCAGCTCCCTCAAGGAACTCCTGGAGCTGAAGGCGACCTATCCAAACGCTAAACTAGTGGTTGGGAACACAGAAGTTGGTGAGGCCAACATACATTAAGAATATTAATAACATGAAAATAGTATAAATTATACAGTTAGTTGTTGTCCTTGAATTTGATTTTCTAATAGTATGAATGTAATCTGGATGTACTACATTCGTCATGTTATCATTGGCATGTGACCTAGAGTGTCAACTCCTCTTCTGTAGCCTCAAGTGTCCATCAGACGCACACTTCAAAATCTCAGCAGAAATATGGCCAGAAACCATTCTTTCTGCATGTTATATTGGTTTGCCAGTAGGTGGCAACAAGTGACTGTATTTAATAGGGAGTCATTTAATCATTCACTCAACCGGTTTCTTCAAAATGTTGATTCATTAAGGAATAAAACAAGTGACTTAATTATTCACTCAACCACTTGTTGGAAAAATGGCAAAAAAATATTTGTGCAGTACTCAAAGAACTCAATGCAAAACATTATGGGATCAAGTTTTTAATTGTTTTGAGTCTCTGTTCTAGGCATTGAGATGAAGTTCAAAAACCTTCTTTACCCTGTGATTCTGGCACCAGCTAACATCCCAGAACTGAACATCATCCAACACACTCAGGATGGTAAGAGTCATATACCTAATGGGATGCTGTCAATGAATGTTGTTCGATAATTTTTTGAAGCAAATATTATTTGTCAATACAATACATTAAGACATTATAGAGTCAGAACTGTATGTGCATTCATCTGTCTTCAATCTAGTCTTTCAGTGGCATTTCACTGCTTAGGTTAATTGATAGTTGACGGTTAATCTCGGCTGTAACAAGCATGTGGTTCACAGGCATCCAGGTTGGCGCATCAGTGACGTTGACTGTGTTGGGGGATGTGTTGCATGAAGCGGTGAAGAAGCTGCCCGCTCAACAGACGGAGATCTTTAAGGCTGTTCTTGAGCAGTTGCGCTGGTTTGCAGGACAGCAGATCCGAAATGTTGCGGTATGTCATGTTGCTGAAAACAAAAAATGTCACAGCGTTGGTTACACTTTATTTTGATGGTCTCCTTTATGCCTGGTTCAGATTACACGATTTTAGCCCGATTTTGGCACGATCCGTTTGACGTAGGGTGTCGTGGGGATTCGTAAACGACAACGGGCGTCGGGACTAGGGGTGTAAATAATAATCGATTCGTATCGATCCATCGATTATACAGCCGACGATTCGATGCATCGATGCGTCCGCAAGAATATCGATTAATGTGTTTATTTTGCCGCCTGTCTATTTTCAGCATCAGCTCCGACATATACGTACAACCTATTCCTAAACTGCGGGTGGCGCTAACCTCATTATTGTCTTCTACTTCACACGCTTCACACACGTTACTTACGTTTCACAGTCTATCTGTTTTCACACACATTGTTGAGTCTGACTTTCAAGAGCGATATGGAACCGTCAGAGCGAGCTGGCAATGAAAGTGAAATGTTACACACTCGTCGGCGTCAAGTCAAGGGTGTGGAATTATTTCGGCTTCAGGAAAAAATATGGAGCAGTGGTAAGAGATGTTGCTGTTTGCAAAGAAGTCTGCTATAGTGTAACATACACATTATGTGAATAGAATACTGTGGCGAGCAGGACGCGGCCGACGTGAGAGAACGGCGCGAGGCCGGTGGTGTGAGTGTTAATGAACGTCACCTGTGAGACGTTCATTAACAGAACGTCTCGCATCTCTCACGGAGGAGCGGAAGCATAAAAAGAGGAGCGACGAGCTGAAGATCGAGAGACCGGTGCGTCTCACAGGTGACGTTCATTAACACTCTCACGTCGGCCGCGTCCTGCTCGCCACAAATGTTGTTTTTGTATTCTCAATAAAAGGCTAATAATTATTATTTTTTTATTTCTTTTTTGCCGTTATCTCACGTCGGCCGCGTCCTGCTCGCCACAAATGTTGTTTCTGTATTCGCAATAAAAGGCTAATTATTATTATTTTTTGTTGATTTATTTGAAACTAGATATCATGTACAAAAAAATATCGATTATTGAATCGTATCGAATCGAATCGAATCGTATCGTGGGAAATTCTGAAGTATCGAAAATAATCGAATCGTTGGCTTAAGAAATCGGTATCGTATCGAATCGTCATTAAGGCTCCGATTTACACCCCTAGTCGGGACGCAAGATTCGATCGTATCATCTCGTATAGTGTGTCATAGTGGGCGACAAGTCTGCGATGCTTCACGACATCACGACAAAAAGACTAGCATGTTTAATTTTTTCAACGGTCGTCCACGACGGGTTCCGTCACATGTATGAGGTTAACAGTCTGTTTTTGTAATATGTTATCGCTGTGGCAAGCTAGCAACATTATTTTACTTGTACTACTGGCTAAAAGTAAAAATATATAAGAAAACAATATTTTACCTCAAGTTCTCTTTGGAGCATTGACAGTTATTTTTTTCCACATCTATGTTGATTATGGAAAGTGACAGCATGAGTAAGATATGATGTGCAATATATCGAGAGACATGGTCAGACATAATTTTGGCCACATAATTAAGTTTGGTCTTGTAAAGCCTTTCTTAAAGTGAATTTCGTTTTGTATAAATTATATCTTAATTTTAATATTTTTTTCATAAACAAATTGCCCGGATTTAATAAATAAGAAGTAAATATACAATTATAATCATGACATGGAGGCGCGGGCGCCGTCCCAGCACGTGAACTGGAGCGCATCTCATCATAAATTAACCAAGACTCAGCGCATGCCTCACTGTCCTCACATAGCCTATGCAAAATATTATAGAAAGCTTGAAATGTCTTTAAACGAAACAATTAAAACGAAAATAAACAGGATACTCTCTGATTATGTAATCCATAGGCCTACGTGCATTTCTCTCTATGGCGCGTGCACTAGATGCTGCTCGTCAATTTCATCTTTGCAGACACTGACACAGAAAACAGTTTATTAATACAAATTTTTTTAAATAAATGTATTTAATTTCGCCCCATACTGTCCTCCTCGAGCAATCCAGGAACGTGTCCATTGTCGGGTTTTCTTTCTTTCTTTTTTTAACGTTTTTCTGAACACAGGACAGCCAATACAACACTCGCCGTCGTTAACCTGAGACGGCACGCGATGACTGGTCAGGAAGCAACGTGTAGTCTGACATGTTTCTTGTCCACGACACGACAAGATTTTAGGAGTCAAAATCGTGTAATCTGACACAGTGACTATCGTAACAGACAAAAAATTAGTGTAATCTGAACCAGGCATTAGACATTCTGTTGACTGTAAGTAACATTGCACTTTCATGTCAAATAACTGATTAGAGTATTACTTGATTATTAGTAGACTGTTAGGGGTGGCTTTCGGGTTAGTAGAGTAAGGTGAAATGTACTTGCAAAGTTACTTATAGTCAGTAGAATGTCTGTTCGGGAACCATCAAATTAAAAGTGTGCAGATATTAAGCATACAGTCTACTGATACTCTACTAATACTCTAATGAGAGTAAGTTGACATGCAGGTGCAATGTTACTTGTAGTCAAAAGAATTTCTAAAGGGGACCATCAAAACAAAGTGTTGACAAGGTGTTTTATGTAAGTTACTTAATGACTGTTTAACTTAATGAAATGCCTAACTTGAACAATAAAACATAATGATTATGAATGTATAAGTCACATGGTTGATGAGTCATGTTTTAATCATCCAACCTATGATTTAAAGTTATCAATGATTCATTTCAGTTATATCATATTAATGCTTTCAGGCTGTTGGTGGCAATATTATGACAGCGAGTCCCATTTCAGACCTCAACCCTGTGTTTATGGCAGCTGGGTGCAAACTCACGGTGATGGCCAAAGGTACACACACACACACACACCCCTGATTGAGGATCAAAGGTTGTAAAAGTTCATGATCTGATACAGAATACAGAGAACAGAGAAAACATTCAGAGCCAGTCTATGGGAATATGTTATTCCACTCATTTTACATGCATTTTGGCTGGAGTCTGAATGTTATGGTGATAAATTACTGTAGCAGTCAATAGCAATTCTATAGGAAATTAGAGTTACTGTCAAAATGTACAGTTTCCCATTGTTTGGCATCTGATCGAATTATTGTGATATATAGGGCAGGGGTTAAGGATACTGGAAGCTAAATAGGACTTTCACATTACAGTCTAGTTTATGAGTAACATGTACTGTAGGGTGTTGACCTTGTATGTTTTCTTGACAAAGTCTCCATGTTCTTTGTTCTACCGATTTATGACAGCAAAAATACATTTTTGTATGATTTTTACTTTTAATCTATGTTTTAAAAATTATACAAAAATCTTTTTCTGATGTTTTAAGGGGAGGAACGTGTTCTTGAAATGGATGACAAGTTCTTTCCTGGTTATAGGAAGACCGTTTTGAAGCCAGAGGAGATTCTGTTGTCCATTGTGATTCCATACACAAAAAAGGTCTGCAAATTCTTTTCAAAATAAATGTTTTAATTGAAAGTACGATCATTTTGTCATCTACTGTATTACTCACCCTAATGTTGTTCCAAACCCATATGATGTTTTATCCACTGTGGAATACAAAAGAGATTTTGAAGAATCATGGCTACTCTTTTACATATAATGAAAATGAATGGTGATCTGGACTGTCAAGCTCCAAAATTGGTCCATAAGACTTGTTCGCTATATTGGAAGTCTTCTGAAGTCATACCAGGGCTTTGTGTGAGGAAAGCCATTTATGTTTAGAATCTTTCCATAATTCTTGTATTTTCATTAACTCTTCTCCTTATGTGTTCAGCTGAAAATAGACAAAGTTATACTGGTGTGGAAAGACAAATTGATATTGATGTCGGTATCTCAGTGTGATGAATCAGTCATTCTTTCAATTCATTTTTAGGGTCAGTACTTCTCAGCCTTCAAACAGTCCCCTCGCAAGGAGGATGACATCTCCATTGTCACATGCGGGATGAATGTATTATTCAAGGAGCAATCCAATATAGTGGAGAGTATCCGGATAAGCTATGGAGGAATGGCTGCTGTGACTGTCCTTGCCACGGCCACATGCAACAGGTTGCTCAACAGGTAGAAGAAGATGGCAAACATTCAGTTCCTGAATCATGAGCAGAATGGCTGCATCAGTTTCACAGTTTCCATAGGTTTCACAGATTCAATTGTTATTTGATCGCAGGCAATGGAACGAGGAGCTTCTAGAGGACGCCTGCACCTCATTGGCTGAGGAGATGAGCCTGTCTCCCTCAGCTCCTGGTGGGATGGTGACATATAGGCGCACACTGACTATCAGCCTCTTCTACAAGTTCTTCCTCACTGTCCAGCAAAAACTGGCTCTGAACCTGCGGATGGAGGTTTTTTTGTTTGTTTGTTTTTTGCACACTTACACATTCAAGTGTTTGACAAATTCCAAACAGAAGTAATTTAAAGTTATGGGCCTTTTTATGCCTTTATTGGATAGGACAGTGTAGAGATCAGACAGGAAAGCAAAGGGTGGAGAGAGGGGAATATGATCGGCAAAGGACCGCAAGCCTGGAAACAAACACGTTTCGTATAGTACTGTATATAAGTTGGAGCGCTGCCCACAAGGCTATTGGCTCTGCTGTAATTTTAATAAATTACTTAAAGGTGCCCTAGAATGGTTTTTATTTTTATTGTATAATGTTTTCTGGGTTGCCCTTATAATGTTAGTATGTTTTTTAGATAAAAAATAGTCATAATTTCTAAATAAAAGGCATTTTTCCTAGCCTGATTTTAGCCCTGAGCCCAAACGCTCTGTTTGAAGGGGCGTGTCTGCTGTGTGTAACCGGCCTCTGCTGTGATTGGCTTACATGCTTGCATATGAAATAGCTACGTATTACATGTGAAACTCTCGAGAATACTTTTACTACAGATATTATACGTTTTTACTATTACAGCTATCGAGATTAACGAATCGTGAGATGTTTTTAAAGTATTTAGATCTATTCCCATCACATAAAATGTTGCCGTGATGAGCATTGAGCAAACAGATGACAGTGTGTTGATCATGAGAATAAAGATATTATCATTGCAACGCAGTTTCTGCACTCTCTCTAATGCTTTCACCAATGCAAACACGATGATGCAAATACAGTATTGAACGATTTTGAGAGAAAGATTACCTGTTTGAACTTGAACAATTACACATTCAGAAAGTGTTGCTTGGTAGCTCGATCGATCGACGCCAGCTCTGTATTGGCCCAAGTTGAGGAAACAGTCTCGTCGGTGAAATGTTTGGAAATTTCCAGAGAAAATAAAATTAACCCATTGTTTCTTCAGAGGCTCGGATGAATGAACTAAATACCTTTGTGTTCATTTGTACATCCAAACACTGAACAACTGCCATGCTTCGGCTGCGCAGATCCGCCTGTCATTGAACATGGGCTGGCAAATTTTTGGAGTCGTACATATTAATGATCCCGACTGTTGCGTCACAGTCGGTATTATGTGGAGATTCGCCTATTTTTCTGGGGTGTTTTTCAAAATCGAGATTTAAGTACGATGGAGAAAACAATGGTGTTTGAGACTCACTGTATGTCATGTCCATGTACTGAACTCTTGTTATTTAACTATGCCAAAATAAATTCAATTTCACATTCTAGGGCACCTTTAATAAATCAATAATTAAAATGCAAATTAGTGCTGTCAATCAACAAAAAAACAACGAATTAATCTAAAATGTTTCTGTAATTAATCACACCTAACAATCAAAAGTTAATTATAAGTATATATTTTTTGTAGAAACAACATAAAGATGGCATATTTTAAATGTTTACTTTATGGCATCTCTTTACTGAATATGAATGTAGGCCAGTATCACAGATACCAATACAGTTACTGATGAAATGGATTTTTCTCAATTTCTGTGGATGAAATGGGTCATTATAGCCATTCAACATTACAGTATGAGTGAGAGCCTTCATTTTAGCATTTAATATGGTTTGAAATTTATAACAACTTTTAATTGAATCAGATTTTTACCTGCTGCGCATGCCTATATATATATATATATATATATATATTAATCATTATTAAAGCTACAAAAGTGAATCAATCAAGAGCTGTGAGTTAGAGCAGCAAGAATATTAGGCTGCCGTCACTTTAAGACCTGACGTAAATGACCCGGATCTGACACGCATCTGATGTTCTCACAACTCTTTGCGGTCATTTAAGAAGCTGCAAGAGGGAGGGGAAGTTATTTTGATTAAAGATTAGGAGGGCACATGAATAAAAAAGATTAATAATGATGTGCACGGATAAATCACTTATAATAAATTCTGTAATATTCCATAAAAACCAAGAATTGTCCATTTTGATTTCATGGTGACTTTAATTGTAATCTGTGTATCCACAGGGTGTGACTGTGGAAGACATCCGGCCAGAGTATGCTACTGCTACTGAGCTCTTCCAGTTGGACTCACCATCCAGTGTACAGCTCTACCAGGTACATATAAATAAAGCTTTGGCAGCTTTATCTGTGTATTGTTTGGGCAGATTGTTTAACTATATTTCTTTGTTTGCAGGCAGTTCCCCCTGGTCTTAATAGTGATGATGTAGTGGGGCAGCCGATCGTGCACCTCTCCGCTCTTAAGCAGGCCACAGGAGAAGCGGTCTACTGTGACGACATACCCTGTTATGAAAATGAGCGCCATTTGGCTTTGGTCACAAGCACTAAAGCTCATGCCCTCATAAAGTTAGTCGAAATAGGACACATGTCATGTTTTGTTATGATTTAATATGCAGTTAAAACCATCTTTAGGACTTGTCACATGCACAGTGATGATGTTAAATAGAGCCTACGTTGTTTTTATGAACCTCGTGTCATAAAAAGGTTCAGTTCTGAACTAGATTGTTGTGATCTGATACAATGTTTATCCAAGATAGTTAACTACCTGTCTACCTGTTTTTCTTGTAGATCAATTGACACCTCTGATGCAATAACGGTTCCTGGAGTGGATGCATTTATCTCTGCCAAAGACATTCCAGGAAGTAACATGACAGGACCTATCGTCTATGACGAGACCGTTTTTGCAGACGATAAGGTGGATTCATCTATATTTGAGTGCATTTTCTGTGCAATATTTCGGATGAGAGACGTATTAAATCGATTATGACAGTGTTTGCCTTTTATATAGAAGTCTGTTGTTAGTTATTATGATGCAGAGTAAATCAGGGATTAGGCCACCATAGGACAATGGCTTTTACATTTCCCTTGCAAAACTGATTGTATCATTCGGAAGTTGTAGAAAATTACGTCATGCACATGTGACAGACGTACAGGATAGTAGATGGATCCCCGTGCAAAATGTTTCTCACATGCATCTCATTTGATTGCAGACTGGCTTGTCTATTGTATGACCAAGCAACTTTTAACAGCATAATCATTTATATCTGGAGTTACACTTCGACGTGTTCTTTAATGGTTAAGCATCTTGGACGTGGTACAGTAATAAAATGCCAGACATTTGCAGCAAAGACCTTTATCGGCTTATAGTGAAAAACGAAAGTTATTTTTGAGGTCAACTTTTTCTTTAAACATGAAAGCATTATGAAAAATTACATTGCAATTGTTACGTTTCACAATTATCTTTTTTTTCTACACACTTAACGACTGTAAGGCCGATTATGAATGCAATTTGATACTTATGACTGATCATGCCCAAATGTGCCGAGGCAGAGACAGTTGCGTTCAGTCGGTGTTCACAGTCAGTGTTTAAAATCTGCTACAGTCGTTGTAAGTGTGTTCAGTTCAGTCTTAGAATGTTTCAGATAGTCGTTAAGTGTGTCCCGGCTTAAGGTGTAAACGGGCTTCCATACTTGCTTGAATCACTTTTATTTAAATATATTTAAATGTCTTTGATATGTGTTTGTATTTGTCACTATTGTTTATTCATGAAGAGTTCATGGTTTTTTCCCCACATTTATCTTTCATGCTAGGTCACGTGTGTTGGACATATAGTGGGGGCCATTGTGGCAGACACACAGGCTCATGCTCAGAGAGCAGCCAAAGCTGTGAAGATCAGCTATGAGGAACTACAGCCTGTGATTGTCACTATCCAGGTTTGTATTTATGTGCGCACATACACACAACAGACTTAAAGTGGTGACTTATAGGAATAGTTCACCCCAAAATGAAAATTAGCTCATGATTTACTCACCCTCAAGTCACCCTAAGTGTATATGACATTCTTCTTTCAGACAAATACAATCGGAGTTATATTTAAAAAAATCCTGGCTCTTCCCAGCCTTTTTTATATAACTGTGATTCATAACTATAACTATTCATCTGAAAGAAGACTGTAATATACACCTAGGATGACTTGAGGGTGAGTAATCATGGGATAATTTTCATTTTTGGGCGAACTATCCCTTATTGAACAAAAGCAAATGTTTAAAATTAAATTCTGATAATGTCTACAGACCTACAGCTCACTTTTGGTTTTCGACCCAGAACCACTGATCTACAATATTATTGCAAAATATTTGGTTATGTGATCTGACCTCTCACCATTACTTGGCTCTTTTCCTGCTGTCATCATTACATAACAGGATTTTCCAAGGTTTTCAGAGCAACAAGCTTGTACAAGTTCAAAAATACACACGCATAAAGATTAGCTTGACTGGTTTGATAACATGTTTGCATTCTCCCTTTCAAACAGGATGCTATTACCAACAAGTCCTTCTATCAGCCGGTGAGAAGTATAGAGAGAGGAGATCTTGCACAAGGATTCAAAGGCTCTGATCACATACTGCATGGTATAACCATGTTTCTATTTAACCCTAATTCTCCTGCACTTGTAACGACTGGACTAACCAGCAGACTAATCACATCACAGCATCTCAAATGTAGTTTAATTTCTTCTGAAATGCCTGAGCCAAAGTCTGTCATAAAAATAATTTGAGCCTCATATGATTGTGTTCCCAAACACCATTATCTAAATGCAAAATAACACGATAGCATTTATTGTGTTTTGTCTGCGCGCTCTGATATGAAACTTCTTTATGATGTCGGAAAAAAGAGTCAAAGGCGTCCTTGATTGCTGCAACTTCCGTTTTTATTACAGATATTTTGGGCCAATTTCCAAGGAAGAAAAAAGTTAGAAACGATGCTTTATTTGCAAATGTTTTATGCGATATTCCAATATTTGCGCATTCACAACTTTGAATGGCATATAAAAACTGTAAAAACTATATTAAAAGCATATGTTTGTTAATGAAACAGGAAGTCTGAACCTGATTATTAAATGTGCACAAATTCTGTGGTCCTATTTCTCTTTCGGATGAGCTGACTCCAAATATGTGATTCTGCAGGTGAGATGCACATTGGAGGACAGGAACAGTTTTATCTGGAGACCAACTGCACGCTGGCTGTCCCTCGTGGAGAGGATGGAGAAATGGAGCTGTTTGTTTCCACACAGGCGGCCTCCAAGACTCAAGTAAACATATCAAAATAATTACGTTCTGTTAAGGATCCTCAATCTAAACAGAATTTATATGATGGCATAAGACCAAAAAAGGGTGTTGGTAGCTTGACAAAATCAATAGATAGATGCAAAATATTATGTTGATTGTACTGTCCTTATGGAAACGATTTGCTGTGTTTGGCTCAGGCCCTTGTGGCTAAAGCTCTAGGAGTGCCTGCCAACCGGATCGTGTGTCGTGTAAAGAGGATGGGAGGAGGATTTGGAGGGAAAGAGAGTCGGAGCACCATTCTCTCCACAGTGGTTGCTGTTGCCGCGCATACGTATGAAAACTTACAACAAATGAATGTAACAGCGTTGATGTGCTTCATTATATAAAGGGAGGCTGTATGTCACATTGTGGAAGTTGAAGATTTTGTTTGGTCTTTTTCTTCCAGGGTCAAGCGACCGGTTCGCTGCATGTTAGATCGCGATGAGGACATGCTGGTCACAGGTGGTCGGCATCCATTCTTTGGTCGTTACAAGGTGAGAAATGTTGCAAATTAGCCAAATATTGTCCTTGTCCTTGTTAGACTTTTCTCAGACACGATCTCTCTGTAATCTCATGTCTAGGTTGGTTACATGAAAAGTGGAAAAGTGATGGCACTTGATGTGACACTCTACAGCAATGCAGGCAATTCACAGGACCTGTCATTGTCAGTGAGTAAACATCCCAAAGTTTTGAACATCTGTTCTCCCTGGTGGTCAGTGAGACACATTACAAGAAATTCTTACCCTCCAAGTCTAAAATTGTGTCTCAATTCACAGATCCTGGAGAGGGCGCTGTTCCACATGGAAAACTCCTACAACATTCCTAACATCCGTGGCACAGGCTACACGTGTAAAACCAACCTCCCGTCTAACTCTGCGTTCAGAGGCTTCGGCGGGCCGCAGGGCATGATGATCGCAGAGAGCTGGATCAGTGATGTGGCTTTGAGCTGTGATCTGCCGGCAGAAGAGGTTCATACTGCAATTCTCTCTCTCTCTCTCTCTCTCATAGTCCACCCAGATCACTTGTAACATGATCCTTTACTAATTCCAGGTGAGGAAGTTGAACATGTACAAGGAGGGAGATCTCACGCCTTTTAATCAGCGTCTGGACCAGTTTACCATTAATCACTGCTGGGAGGAGTGCATGCAGATCTCAGACTTCAACAAGCGCAAGGATGCGGTGGAACTATACAACAGGTCTGAAATACTCATAGATATTAAGCTGAGAGTTTGTGCTGTTTAACGAGGCATGTTTTCAAGTGTAGTGGAAATTAAATTAAACTGCTTTTGGTGCCTTTCTGAGATTATAGTTAAAAAATAAATTAACTAAAATGTAAATAAATAGTAAAATAAAAAAAATAAAAACTCAAAATTGACAAATAATACAAATTATTATGTAAATTGTATAATAATAAAATCTATCAATAAATAATGAAAAATAAACTAATTAAATACATTTTTATGTTTTATTTGCTCTATCATATTCAATACACTTCAGTGTCAATAGAGCAGCATCAGAGTTATTAACTAAAGCTAAACAATTTTTTAAAAATAATCATCAGTAAGATCATGTTTGTTACTTGAAATAAAACTAACATAAAACTACTGTAATATTAGATGACAAACTTAAAGGGGCTATATGCAGCTTTTCCCCCAAAATAAACGTAACAATAGCCTTTTTATTTTACCATTTATGACTCAAACATCTCCTGTTGAGCATACTGACACCTTGTCCGCTCACAGTGGGTGCACCTATAAGCTTGTATCCTATTTTTCCTATTTTCTGTCGGGTCGGATTTTTCCCGCGCTGTCTGTGGATGTGACGTCGAGCGCGTTCATGTTAAACGTTTCAGATCACTCTGCCACCACCGCTAGTCAGCAAGTAGCCTACACTCGCAAGCAGTGCAATGGAATATATGTATTTGACTGTACCTCTGTAAACATAATGTTGACCTCCTTGCAGCAGATGACTTGTGAAGTGTGCACGTACGAGCGCGCTGCGAGAGCGAGCAGAAAGGAAGAGCAGTTCTGTTTTTTGGCCACAGGTGTCAGTCGCGAGTTTAAATTTCAGAAAAACGCATATAGCCTCTTTAACAAAATTAAAAGAATGATGGGAATGTTGTGTTGGCATCTAACTGAAATGAATGAGTTTGAGTTGAAGTAATAAAAGCTAAATAGAATTATGAAAAGAAACTAATAATGACAAAAAGCACTTTAAAAATGACTAAAACTTAAAACTCAATGAAAACTGAAAATATAAAAAATAAATATTAATTCAAAATATTTCTAAATACTATTACAGTATAGTAATAATACTAAGCTGACACATACTCAGCAGCAGATGATGTAATTTTTGTGAAGGGATGTTATTTGAAGAAGAAGAAGTTTTATTTATATAGTGCCTTTCCAAAGCCCAAGGTCGCTTTACATTGTACATTACAATACATTCACCGGCACATACATTACAGTCACATAGGATACATATAGTAACATTATCCAAAACATTTGGATGTTACTGTAAATATGTTCAGTTCAGGAACTGCAAAGCTTGTTGGGTAATAACTGCTGTAATCCTTTCACTCCAGGCAGCACCGTTGGACCAAGAGAGGGTTGTCCATCATTCCCACCAAGTTTGGCATCAGCTTCACTGCTGTCTTCCTCAACCAGGTCAGCCCTCTTCCTCTCAGGCTCTAAATAATTCCTAGACAGAGGTGATTGGGTATATAATGTGATGTACATTTCTGATTCAGGCAGGAGCATTAGTACTTGTTTATTCAGATGGTTCTGTTCTACTGACTCATGGTGGAACAGAGATGGGGCAGGGCCTGCACACTAAAATGGTCCAGGTAATAGTACACACACACACAGACACTATATATATATATGTTGATCAGAGCTTTTTTAGCTTTTTATATTAATCTTTGTTTTGTGCAGGTGGCCAGTAAAACTCTTGGAATCCCCATCACAAAGATTCACATCTCAGAGACCAGCACTAACACAGTTCCCAACACCAGCCCTACGGCCGCCTCTGCCTCCTCGGACCTGAACGGCATGGCCGTCTATGTAAGGCTCATGCACCAGAAATTCAAATGTATGATGCGTTTTATGTACACTGCCTTTCAAAAGTTTGGGGTCAGTAAGATTTTTTTTTAAATCTACATTAAATGTATTAAAAGTAACAGTCAAAACTGCTTTAAGTGATGATGCTGAAAATTCAACTTTGCAATCACAGTCTTTTAAAGTATATTAAAGTACAAAGGAATTATTTCAATTGTGATAATTTTTCATAGTATTACTGTATTTTTGATCAAATAAATTCAACCTTAGTGAGCGAGAAACATAAAAATTCAAATCAACATTTGTCATAATCATTAATTCCACGCAAACCTGTAATGTCCCATAGAATGCTTGCCAGACTTTACTACAAAGACTTCAGCCTTACAAAGACAAAAACCCCAAAGGCTGCTGGGAGGATTGGGTATGTATCTAGTTTTTTCATGTAATCATTCATCAAATGTTTGAATATATATATACACTGTGTATGTGTATATATATATATATATATTTGGCATTATGTCTATTGCAGGTGAAAGCAGCCTATTTTGACAGAGTAAGCCTGTCTATCACTGGATTTTACAAGTATGTTCATTTCTTAATATTTCCTTCAGCTAATAAACTCATCAAATTCTTAATACATTTCAATAAATTTGATCATTGTCACATTATACAGTGCTAATCATGTTGGTCCTCATAGAAATGAGAGTTATAATTAATCCGATTATATTTTATAGGACTCCAGATCTTGGCTATGACTTTGACACAAATTCAGGAAGGGCATTTAACTACTTTAGTTATGGCGTGGCCGTCTCAGAGGTGGAGATAGATTGTCTAACTGGCACACACAAGGTAAAGTCAATGTTAATTGTGTCTTTATTATGTTCAAATGCCATTTTTACTGACCACGGGACATCCGTTCTACATAACAACTGACATATTTGAGATGCGAGCTAAAAAGTTAAATCTCTCCCGTCAGAATCTTCATACGTCCATAGTCATGGATGTGGGCAAGAGTTTAAATCCAGCATTGGACATTGGACAGGTATTTCATCTAAAATGAATAAAGCAGATTACTCAATTGTCATTTCATTATAAACATGATCTGATTTATGGCTGCGTGTGCAGGTGGAGGGCGGGTTCATGCAAGGTTTAGGTCTGTTCACGCTAGAGGAACTACGCTACTCTCCTGATGGTTACCTATATACTCGCGGGCCTGGCATGTATAAGATTCCCGCATTTGGGGATATTCCAGTAGAATTAAAGGTCTCGCTGCTCAGAGACGCTCACAACGAGAGGGCCATCTTCTCCTCAAAGGTTGGTCACCACAACAACCGTCTTCACACAGTCAGATCATAGTTTGTGTCTGTTAACCTTTAAGGCTCTGTGCTTGTGCTCAGGCTGTGGGCGAGCCTCCTCTTTTCCTGGCGGCCTCAGTGTTTTATGCCATTAAAGATGCCATCACTGCTGCCAGGGCTGAGTCAGGCCTGACTGGGCCCTTCAGACTGGACAGCCCCGCCACGCCTGAACGGATACGAAATGCCTGTGAGGACAAGTTTACTAAAATGGTATGTAGTAACTTTTTAATGCTCACAGAGCTGCAAATTAAACAGTGCATCAAATCTGAACAAGGATCATTTCAGACTGAAGATGAATTCATTATACCTTCTTAAATCAAGTCAGACATTACTGGTCAAAAGTTTGGGCACTGTATGATTTTTTTTTTTTTTTACCGAAATGTTGCTTTTCCATCACAGGAATAAATCACATTTTACAATATATTCAACACAGTTAGTTTAATTTGTAATAATATTTTATGAGCATAGGAGACTTATTGAAAACACTTAAATCTTATGGAGACCAAACTTTTGAATAGTAGTATATATAAAATATATTTCAAATTAAATTTGATGTTTAATGTTTGATATCATATCAAATGCTTCTGATAGGGCCTAATGAAGTGTTGTTGACCGTTAAATACGTGTGTGTGTGTGTGTGTGTGTGTGTGTGTGTTTGTTTTAGTGTCCTCCTGCGGATCCTGGCACCTTTACTCCATGGGCAGTGCATGTGTAAGACACAGCAAACTCAATTTAAAGTCAGCATGAAATCAAATTGGACCCTATGTACGTTCTTAATGCACATTCTTTGTCTTGTGGAATGATTCATCGGTGCATGTTGTTCCAAAGAAAAAAATCGTTTGTCTTTGTAATCTTCAAATCAAATTATTATAGCTTACTGTTCCCTTGAAACAACTTTCCTTTGCTGCTGGCACAAGCTATTGAATAATGTTAACCATTTGCTAAATAACTATTTGAGCATTGCACATTAAGTCAACTTTTCACAATCCACTTAACTCCTGATGGATAACTTCAAGTCCCATTCACACAGGAGTTGCAAACGGAAAATGTATGTTGACATTAAAAGCTCTCAGCATGCAAAATGCACAATAGTGAACACAGACATTAAGTGATGAACTATAACTGCCAAAGAAACGGAACGATTGAGGGTTTTGTAGTGACAGATTATACTCTGAAAAAAAGTGTTTTTTTTTATCAGCTCTCTGTGCTCTAAGCGAAGCTTAGCTAGCATTATATGAACATACTAAAAGTGTAAAAGGTGCACTAAGTCATTTTTTTCATGTAATCCCATCGTAGAAATACACATTTGTCACCTATTATTATTCATATATATATTTTTTGTTGTTGTTATTGAAATTGTTAAAAAGATAGGGGGATGACAATATAAAGTGAGTTGTCTGGTCATGTGATCTCAACATGATAGAAAAGGGAAACCACTCTCATGTAGAATTAAACCGCTTTTCTAATACACTGGTATTACCGTATCTTCAATTAATGTGAGTGTACAGTACAGCACAAAAAATGCTTAGTGACACTTTAAATACTAATACCACCCATCTAACAAAATATGTTCCAAGAACGTTTTGCTAATGTCCCCATTAAGTTCCCAGAAATAAAACAATAAAAAAAGTTTTTTCTTGGCTATGTGAATGTTCTTCACACATTATGAACATTCAATTTTTTTAACTTTCTGAAATAAGTGCAAGCATTTAAAAAGGTGTCCAACTAAATAACGTTTTTTCTGGAGGTTTTGAGAACATTATTAAAGACGCGTATAATAAAGATATGTTTAAAGTGGTCATTGGATGCCCATTTTCCACAAGTTGGCATGATTCTTTAGGGTGTTCATGTAAAGTTTGTAACATACTTTGGTTAAAATTCCTCAATGGTAGTGTAAAACAACACCCTTTTTACCTCCTCACAAACAGCTTTGTTCACAGTAACCTGTTTCGGTGCATGTCTGATGATAATGAACAACACTGTTCACCCCACCCATCTCTTCCATGGGGGGTGTCGAATGGCTGAGGGCAGAAATGGTAAATGGACTGCATTTATATAGCGCTTTCACAGACCCAATGGCCACCAAAGCGTTTTACATATTGCCTCACATTCACTCACTCATTCATACACCGACGGCGAACTATGCAATATGCTAATACGGGACAGTCCGTCAGTTGTCGTGGGCGGAGCATGAGCATTATGACATCAGAGTGCTCAGAAAATCCAAACAACCTGATTATTGAGAGTGTTTAGAATTTTTGAGGATTGAATGGATTTTCTTCATTGTATGGCGGTTGTGTCCACACACTGCAAAGACACATTTATATGCAAACACCATATAAAAGTGAATTTTGCATCCAATGACCCCTATTAATGTTATTAAAGGAACTAAGAGAACCTTGCCAAAATGTTAGCTAACGTCCTAAGAATGCTCCCTGTTAGCAGGGTAAATACCAATATGATATAGAATTTGATTGTACTTATTCAGGTTAGACTGTTGCCACATTCATTTAATTTAAATATTCATAATTAGATGACTACAATGCATATTCAAATGTAGGCTCAATGTTGTATCTTGTTCCAAATTATGATTTCTCAAAGATTTAAGAGTTATTGGTGATGATTGATTTATGTATTTGAAAAATGCAAAACACCTCATAATTTTGAATAAAGGCCTGTTCTGACATACAGTTCTTGTTAAGGCTGATACCTTATTAAGTTTTTTTTATAATTGTGTATGTTGTCAATGAAAAGCTCTCTCCTCTGAGAGTGACCTTGTATTCGGTACATTCTTGAGAGATTCTGGACATTCTTTGTGTTCCCTATGACCTCATTCCAATCACTCCATTAGCTGTGGAGGTCTGTGATGGCAGAAGAGGGTGCTTTTGAAAGCCTGATGCAATGACTTCAATCTGCAAGTGTAAAGGAGAGGATTGAACACTCAATTTGCTTGGAAGAGAATGACTGTTTGCAAAATCACTGGACAAAAGCTTGCCAGATCCACTTGTGTCTTTTCATGTTAAAACATAACAGACTGGAAACCCTTGTTTCTGTAAAAGTTCTGGGCTTTCCAGTTTTTCATGAGATCTGCTGGCATTTGGATATTTGTATTTAAATGGATAGTTCACCCAAAAATGAAAATTGTGTCATCATTCCAGGCCTGTATACATTTATTTTTTTCTGCTGAATACAAAATAAGATATTTTGAAAAATGTTGGTAACCAAACAGTTGATGGTCACAATTGGCTTCCATAGTATTTCCCCACCCCCATGCTAAGTGAATGGGGCCCATGAACTGTTTGGTTATAGACATTCTTCAAAATATCTTCTTTTGTGTTCAGCAGAAGAAAGATATTCATATAGGTTTAGAACAACTTGAGGGTGAGTACACTTTTCATTTTTGGATGAACTGTCCCGCATGCTTAATGGATTTCTCAGGTGAGAGTCAGTTTAATCTTCACAGTTTGGTAAAAATGCTGTGAGATAAAAGTGGGGGAAAAATAGTTTGTTTTTTAAATGCTTTAAATACATTTTAAAGACTGTATCAACCCAAAGTTTCCTGATGGTTCAGGGTTTTGAAATGATATTTTTCCTTGCCAAAATGCTGCTATTTATTTGCTTATTGAAGAACAATAATAATAAAAAAGGGCTTCAAACCACAAGCCTCCCATACACATAAATATAAGTTACAGAAGAAAACTTCACACTGTTTAACAAATTACAATAACAAAGCAAATTCAGTTAAATATTAAAATTATAAAACATTTATGCAAAAATATAGTTTTATAGCTATATGAAATCTATTAAAACGGTGCAAAATACTTCAGAAGGTCGGCAGTTAATATCTATAGGCTAATATATCTTAATAGCTAGGCTGTATAATAAAACTGCGTGACCAGAAAACTATTAAAAAAATGATAATTAAATATCTGAGTTATTTAATTTATTTGTGTTTTGAAGTGAAATGTGGTTCAGTTTACTAGCTGCATTACGACTAGTTGAGTCAGGTCAGCTAACGTATGATCAGGTAATGTTCATGTCAAAGTGACATTTTAGCCTTAAACCAAAGCGAAAATTCGTCGGAGAACATTTTGGGTTTTATCTGCGCAGTTAAACGAAACTAAAAAGTGAACGTGGTTTCAATGAGCTGAAATTAACACAAATATCCGGGATTTCCGGTGGGAATATACGGAAGAGAAGTGTTTTCTGCGCTACGTGGCCACCTGTGACAGCAGCAGCAGCAGCAGCTCGTAGTGACAGTTTGTTTGACATGATGAAGTTTGACAGAGAAGAACATGGCAGCGAGAGGACCGATTCAAACTGTGAGAACGGTATTATTAACACCGAGACTCACGCGCCCGGCACAGAGGAAGACCATACTACATGCGAGGATCATGAAGAAAATCAGAAGTCTTGGAGTTTGGAGAGAAACTGGGGTTTTACTTTACAGGAGCTCTTCAGACTTGCGCTGAAATTCTTTAAAGGTACAGATAATGAATTGGCCTAGACTTTCACTTTCCATTTGGTGTTTGTCCAGTAAATGTTTACAACTTTATTTTGTACCGTCACAACATGCAGTCATGTAGCCTACTGTTTATTTATTGGTAGCAAAACAAAATAAAGTCCCTTAATTTACTGTGACTCATTGTCTAGAGTAGATACATTGTAATAATTACAACTCCACCCATTCAGAAACTGGAAATGCCACTGATTAGAATAGTGATCTCTCAGATGTTGTCAGAGTCATTATTTCATGTTTTGTCTCACGCAGAGATGAATGGAAAAGCCTTTAATCCAACATATGAAGAAAACCTCCGTTTGGTTGCACTACATAAGCAAATCACTCTTGGCCCTTACAACCCAGAAGAATGTCCAGAAATTGGTTTTTTTGACTGGCAGGGAAACGACAGAAGGTAACAGAGGATTATTTATGTAATGACTGTACAAGGCCAGTATAATTACCGCAGTACAATAAAAATGGCATCACCCTGGTATTCTTTGTACCTTGGATTAAATTCCATGAAATTTGGTAGCATGGTAGCATGATATACATATATATTAAATATACATATAAATTTACCCCCATACATACATATTAAATTCGGCATGAAATGGAAGTTGCTATAGTTTTTCTTCTCTATTTTGATTTATGTCCAACAAGTGAAATGGCTTCTCCAACAAGAAAAAATGTAGGCCGGGACTTGATTTTGTCCATGGGGAGTTTGATTGAATGGTTGTGGTTTGCTATTGCTGTGATGTCATGTGAGTGACAGGTTGATCCCGCCCTGCACCATTAAACAGGAGGGGAAGATTAGTCGATTATGGAGATTAGAAGATGAGGGCTCAAGAAGTGTGCACAGTTAAATCGTTTATAATAAATACCGTAATATTCCATAAAAAAACCAAGAATTGTCAATTTGATTTCATTGTGACTTAAATGCCATATTGCACAACCCTACAATCTCTATAGACACTTCATTTAGTCTTCATCACTTCATTTCTCAGGAAAGAATGGCTACGGCTTGGCAGCATGACCAAAGAAGACGCCATGGAGGACTTTGTGAAGCTTCTGAACTCCTGTTGTGCTCTGTTTGCACCATATGTGACATCACATAAGATTGAGAAAGAGGAACAAGAAAAGAGACAGTAGGTTCTGTATTAGTTAAAGTGCCTGAAGGTTCTCATAATGTAGTCTATTAAGAATTGTAGGGAGCCCTTTTTATTCTGTACGTATGTGTGTGTGTTTAGAAGAGAAGAGGAAGAACGTCTCAGACTGGAGAGAGAAGAGCAGGAGCGACGGCGGCTGGAAGAAGAAGCGCGACGCAGAGAAGAAGAGGAGATGAGGATAAAAGAGGAGGAACAGAGAAGAAGAGAAGAGACAGAGAGGTTACAGATAGAACGACAAAAGTGAGTGCTGGTAATCTATAGATTTTGAAAGTAATCTCTTATGCTCACCGAGTCTGCTTTTATTTGATCAAAAACACAGTTAAAACAGTATATTACAGATTGCAATTAAAAATAATAGTTTTCTATTTTAATATATTTTCAAATGTAATTTATTCCTAATGACAAAGCTGTCTTTTCAGTATCAGTGTCTCATAAGCTGTTATTACTCTAATATGCTGATTTGGTGCTCAAGGAACACTTCTTATTATTATCAACGCTGAATACTGATGTGCTGCTACATTTTTTTTTGTGGAAAACGGGATACTTTTTTGAATAGAGGTTTGAGAGAGTTTCAGTTCTCTGTTGTTTCTCTGTTGTCCTGCTTTAAAATGTGTTGTTAACTTTTAGTATATCTGTGTGCACAGACAGCAGATCATGGCTGTTCTGAATGCACAGACGGCAGTGCAGTTTCAGCAATATGCCACACAGCAGTATCCAGACAACCCAGAGCAGCAGCAGTTACTCATCAGACAGCTGCAGGAACAGCACTACCAACAATACATCCACCAGGCCCTCCGCCTACAGCAGGTACAAACACACCTGGAGACGTTTACGGAACGGCTGTGACTAGACTCGAGGAAACTTCTCATCAGGATCCTTGGTCTTAGGTTGCTTCTTTATGATTTCAGATGGGCTCGCAAAAGCAGCAGGAAGACTCGAATGCGACTCAAACGTCAGAAGCTCTTCCTGCTCCTGTCTTAAAAGAAGCAGTACCCACCTGGAACCCCAACAACCAATCGAATTCATTAGAGAATCACGAACAACAGTCAGACTCAACAGCCTTCCATTTGTGTGTAGAAGGGAAAACAGGCGGTATGTTTTTATCAAACTATGCAAGTTCTTGTCTATTTTCATTTTCTATTTGCAGCTAAGAAAATTATACACCACAATTTGAAGTTTGATTTTTTTTTTTTATGTTTTGGAAAGAAGTCTCTTATGCTTATCAAGGCTGCATTTATTTGATTAAAAGTTAAGTTACAGTAAAAAAAAAAAATGACATTGTGAAATATGAATAATATTTTAAATGGTTTGTTTTCTATTTTAATATATTTAATGTAATTTATTACTGTGATGGCAAAGCTGAATTTTCAGCATCATTACTCAGAAAACATTCTGCTGATTTAATGCTGCACAACATATATTATTATTATTATTATTATGAGTTTTTTCATATTTAAAATGCATAATGAAATGGTTTTTATTTTTGTACGTTAATATAATTTATTTTACTAAATTTTTATGGGCTTATATATATTTCACATATAATACAAATATAGTGTATTTGTAAAATAAAAATTAAAACAATTTGCTTTTAGTTTAGGTTCAGTAAGATTGTCTGAAATAATTTTTTTTATTCAGCAAGGATGCATTGAATTGATCAAAAGTGAGAATAAAGATCTCGGTTTCAAATAAATGCTGTTCTTTTGAACTTTCTATTCATCAAATAATCCTGAAAAAATATATTGCGAATTATATTGTAATGACTCCAAAAAATTACAATATTACTGTTTGTTACTGTTACTATGTTTTGTTTAAATAAATGCAGCCTTGGTGATCATGAGACATAAAAAAATCCTTTTGATCTGTAGGATATACTCTATATATATTTATTTATACTAATAATTTGTTTTGTTTTTTAAGTTGGAAACAATAAGTTTATTCACACATATAGTCGTCACATTACTTGTCCTCTTACATTCTTTCTTGAATGCAGAAGTACCTATCATCGCTCCCTCTATGTGGACACGGCCTCAGGTTAAGGAGTTTAAGGAAAAGGTGTTGCACGATGAAGACTCTGTGATCACGGTGGGCCGAGGGGAGGTGTTGACAGTACGGGTGCCCACTCATCAGGATGGCTCACACCTTTTTTGGGAATTTGCCACCGATCACTACGATATTGGTTTTGGGCTGTACTTTGAGTGGAAGGACTTGACCATTCCAACAGAAAGCAGAAATGAAGGAGAATCTACTACTGACACTAATGAAGGTATGAAGGTGGATTTCATAGACGCATTAATAAAATATTATTACATTTTTATTACTAATTTGATTCTATCCTAATTAAAGGCACAGCACAAGCTGAAAAAGAGAAACTGACAGAACAGGACAGACGTCCGCTGGTAAATGAGGTGGTTCCTGTTTCCCGTCGTGACAGCCAGGAGGAAGTTTACGCAGGCAGCCACCAATATCCCGGTGAGGGAGTTTATCTTCTGAAATTTGACAATTCCTACTCCCTCTGGAGGCCAAAGGTTGTCTATTACAGAGTTTATTACACTAGATAAATATCACCAGACCAGGTGCTGCATTCACTATCTCTACCTTTGAGAATATCGAGCGAGTCGTAATTCAACAGAGGCACAGTATTGTGCTGTTGAAATATTAAATATAAGAAATATGTTGTTTTATTCGAATGCAAAGGTCTTTTCTACTGAAAGATACATGAATTTTGATGTCATGGTCAAAGGGAAGTCCTGTTCTTTAGTAATTTATATATATTTTCCATGCAAGAAAAAAAAAAGTTTATTATGTTGAATCAAAGAATGAGTGGTGTATACATATATTTTTTAATTGATGTGATTCAAGCACTTTAAAGTTTGAAAAATCATTTATGAATCCTAAAACAGGTGATATTTCACCTTATACAGTAGTGGCCAAAAGTGATGTCTGGACTAGGAAAATTGATATCCTCACCTTTTATTCAAATTATAAAAAATGTCTTAAAGATTTTGTAAGCAGATTGTGTGCTTGAAATCATTTGTGTTTTTTTTTTTTGTGATAATGTAATTAAACATGCCAAATTATGCAGACATAATTTTTGGCAAGGCTGTCATACAAAGAAATTATAAACGCATGTTAAAATGAGAGAACAGACAAAATATTAATAACTGATTGTGTTGTAGTCAATGTTTGTTTTCCTGTGAGCTTTTTGTTATTCTATGCATTATTTGCATAGTAAAATAAACCATGTAGCTATAGTTAACACCTTTTTTTTGCCAAATAATTTTGTTAGATAAATGCCTTAACTAAGTTTAGTGGTTTATTCTTCCCTCGTATTTAAAATATATGCAAATATAAAAATAAAGAAAAATCATATTTTGATGGTTTAATCAAACTTGTAGGGTCATTAAAAAAAATATTTTGGCCACTACTGTATTTCTTTGGTGTATAGGATTTTTCTTTTTATATTGTTTTGTGGGTTGTTGAATTGATCAAGCATTAGATAATGTAATCATTTTTACTTTTTATATTAAAGCATAATCGTAAACATTAGTCTTTTCCGTTTATGTTAATTGAAACTGGAGGTTAGGATGTTATTAACCTTTTAAACGTTAAATGATTGTTATGTCTATATCATGTTTGCACAGAATGTATTCGTAAATGTGCATACAATGTGCACTTGTGCATAAAAGCAAGTCAAGAACTAGGACTACTACAACTAGACTCCAAAATGTCTAGTTCCTAACGACTTTGTTTGGCTTTCTAGTAAGGGTTCATATTATTATATTTTGTGTATTTGCTTGTGTCTATCCTGATGATACTGAAGCATATATGAAACTATGCAGATGCCACAATATTGTACACTACAAAGATGGAGAGATATTGTGTGTAGACACAGATGAAAAGGTAAAAACACTATCAGTTCAGATAATTATTTAAAAAAAATTAATTTAATTCTTCAAGAATTATAAGTGGCAGCTAGGTTTAACCATGTCACATGGTGAGGGATTTTTGTCTTTTTTGTATAAATAGTATAAAACAATTGTCCTAATGATATCTGCAAGTGTACTGATGTGGGAAGTCCCACAACGCAATCAAAATCTTTAACACTGTGAGAACACTATTTTTTGTGAAATAAATGCTTTTATACCCTACATACGTGTGCATGTAAAATGTGAAGAAAATTTAAATTATAATTTGAAAATGATTTAGCCCTGTGTATGATTATCCAATTTTTCTGCATTGTTCCAGCAATAAAGTAAATATTATGCATTCACAATCACAAGGTCAAGGACATCCAGTATGCAAAAAAATACAGATTCTTATATTTATGCATTAATTTGTCAAGAATTAATCAGATGTAGTAATCATACCAATTCAATTTGCTTAGTAATAAAACAAATGAAAAAATAGCAAGGAATTAAATATGTCCATCATAGTTTCATCATTTAGCTTGCAGGAGTAAATATTATGTTCATCTTTAGTTGCGTGTTATAGCAGCACTCATAGCACTGTGTAAAGCACACAGCAGCCGGATCTTGTCCTCTTCTCTATCTGTAGCACAGATCCACTGCCGCTTTGGGCTCTCCAGCTGAAAAGCGTTTCGGACATCTGAAAAAAATATTTTTAAATTATTATTATTATTATTATTTAGATGTATATGTTATAATATTATAATTTAAAGTGATATATATATATATATAATGTGTGTGTGTGTGTGTGTTGTGTTATAACTTCCTATGATAACATCCTGAACACTGCATTACAGTACTAATAATAGCACATACACTTTGTATCTGTGATTTCCGTGAGATTTAGACAGTGCAGAGCCACAGAGGCGAGAAAGGTGTGAGTCGTGTTCTTTGCCAGACAGAACGGCACGTTTGACACACTCTTCTCTGTGAGCACGAGAGCATCATTGAACAGAAACATTCCCAGGTCACTCACATGCTCATACATCCTGAGAAAAAAATGAGAATAAATACATCACAGGTCAGTAGGGTTTGCTTGAGTAAATCCGGTCCCTTGATAAAAAGATTATTTCTTTATTACAGACTCCAATATATTGAGTTTAATTTGAAACTGTGCTGTTACTATTCATTAAAAAAAAAAAGAAAAAAAAGGTTGGCTTCAAGTAGACAGAAGAGGCTTTTGTTTCTGTCACTTGATCTCAGGTCAGATACTACCTGAGAGAGGAAGCAATGTCTCCATTAAGGCAGCTCAGTAATGCCACATCCTGTGTGGTTATCAAGTATCTGTTCCCCTCCAACAAATTCTAAATAAAGTACAAAAATAGTGTTATACTGTGTGTATGAGCATACAGTGCACTGCAATTGTGTATGGCTGTCTATTACAAACTTTTGTTGTTTTAAATACAGAAACCTTGCCTCGTGACCTTTAATGACTGTGAAACTTACTGGGCAGCTTTGAATTGTGCTCTGTGCCTCCATGATTCTCAAGTCTCGATCCAGACTCTTTTTCAACTGGGAGTGGAAAACAAAGCACTGTTTTAAAAAAAGTGACATGACTTTACTCAGAATACCCATACTCGGAATTTGTCCTCTGCATCCAGGTTAGTGCACACACATTAGGAGCAGTGAGTAGTGAACACACACACACACACACACACACACACACACTCTGCAAACCGTGGACACACACACCTGGAGCAGTGGGCAGCCATTTTGTTGTGGCGCCCGGGGAGCGATTGGGGGTTAGGTGCCTTGCTCAAGGGCACAGACCTTGGTCACTTCCTGCCGGTATTGAGAATCGAACCCACAACCTTCAGGTTACCAGTCTGACTCTGACTCTTCTCAATTAAAAAAATAGAGGCCATATTATGCCCTTTTACAAACTCTTGATTTTGGGGTCATTTGGGGGATTATGTTTTCATGCTTCAATGTAAACAAACAAAAAACATTATTTTTCTCATATCTTACATTGTTGCGGCACCTCTCTTCCCAGTCTGTCAGTAACACTCAAGTGATCCGCACATCCTGAAAATTTAAGCCAAAACATTTCGATCGCCCTATGGTGGCTGGCTGGAGTGTATGTTATAAGCCCCGTACTCTATATGCAATAAAATGGGATGTAAGGCAAATAAAAAAATCGAATACTTCAAATAATTTTGTAAGTAAGTTTGGTTTTAATTAGTTATTTGATGCGATAAAAAACAGGCTGTAACATCATGATTGACAGCTGTACAGGGAGTTCAGAAACAGTGCTTACTGATAAAGGGAATAACTCCCTTTTGTGTGGACTTTGTGCTTTGGAACTTTGTTGACCTTTTTTTTATACTCAAACAGCAATATTACACACTAAAGAAAGTTGCAAATGTAAACAAACATAATAGGTCCTATTTGAGGTGAAAACATACATGTTCATATTTATTTACCTTGTGTATGAAGCCTCTGTAAGTCATCAGTGAGTTGAGGGCAGATGATAACTGTGTGTAGTCTGGGTGCTCAGGCGGTGTGTGTAGCGTCAATGCCTGAAGCAAAGTCACATACTCCTCCACCCGTGCGGATGGTGTGAGAAACAGCTCCTGGAGACTGGACATAAAATAGGAGTGTTGCTAAGTTGCTCTTGTACAACTTTTTTACCAGAAAATTACCAGAACTGTAACTCTACTGTACCTCAGCATTCTGGTAGCAACGGTCCGGTCGTGTCTCTTCAGAAAGGTGCGGAATACAGGAAGCATCTCACGACACTACAAAACATATACAATATTACATTACAGTTATTTTATATTTACAATGGAAAAACAAAGCTGAATTTTCAGCAGCATTTCTCCAGTCTTCAGTGTCACATGATCATTCACTGAAATCATTCTAATATGCTGATTTGTTGCTCAAGAGATATTTCTTCTTATTATCAAATGTTGAAAATATCTTGCCTAATATTATATGCTGCCTAATCATTTTTGCAGGATTCTTTGATGAATAGAAAGGTCAAAAGAATATAATTTATTTTAAATATATTTTTGTAACAATGTAAAAGTATATAAGAGACCTATTGACACTTAGTCATGAGGGTTTGCAGGGATCTCTATGATGTAATTTCCTGTTTTATTTCCGTGCATTAATCGTACCACATGACTCTGATTTGGCAGAAAAGTTTTTCAAATATTTTTATCAAAACTGCTTCTAATAACAATAAAATATAATAGCAACTACTCAGTCAAGAAAGATTGTAATTCTTTTAATGAGACTTTCTTCAGCTGACCCCCCCATTATGATATCAATTTTGAAATTAATTTAGAAATTAAAACATTTTCATCAATGAAGAGGTTTATTCAAGTCATTGTATAAATGTATTAGGTTTTGTTTATGTATAAAGAGAATATTCAACATTAACACACCTTGTCTATAGTTCTCAGAATGGTAGAATAGTTGTTGAAAAAGTTAGTGTAGACTCTTAACTTGGTGCAAAACTTGACACAAACATCCCCCACACACTGCAGTGGAGCCCACTCCTCCCACCTCTCAGTAAGCTCCTTCAGAAAAACACTGCAAGACCATTTGTGAAGGCCAGAGAATGAGAGAGTAACAGAAAGAGAATGAGAAAAGTGTCAGTTGAAACAGCACGTCCAGATTCTCCCTAGTTAGACGCGTTCCTGTATTTTGTTGATCCTGAAACAACATTCCTGTCTGAAAATGTAATCCTATCTATATCCCTACCCCTAAACCTAACCCTACCCATAAGTTATCCCTAAAATCAGAGGGAAATGACAGGTGAATAACACTGATGTAGAAGCACCTAACCTTAGTTGTAAGCCTAAACCTGACATAAACTTTAAACTTGTCCCTCAAATCTGAATGGTTGATTGGAATATTGTTCCAGGACTAACAAATATGTTGATCCAGGAACATGTTGCACTTGTTGAAATCATGTTCTGAGAGGAAGAATGGACTGTATTTTACTTGTTTGCCTCCAAAATGTCCAGCAGAGGGCAGAAGAGGGTGATGAGATTAACTGAGCTGATGATGGCTCGATTGGAGTCCAGTGCCGCTCTGAGAGGTGTGTAGAACACTGTGGCCACCGCTTGAAGATGCCTCACGTATGTTTTCTCACTATTCAAAAGCTCTTTGCACACAGCACTGCGTCTATCTGCGTCACTTAACAAACCCTAAAAAAAATAAAAATTTTAAAGGCGTTTGGTAAACCAAATGATCTAAATTATAGAAAGATTAGCACTAACCTTTGGAGATTCTGGACTGGGGAATGGGTCGATGTTCTTCACACCACTGTTGACTGATGACCTTAGTAGAAAGTGTCCCAAGAAGTCTAAGGGATCATCCTACAGCATGACAGTAAAATAGTAAATCAGTAATGCAGTGATAAACTGCAATTTACTGGAACAGAATGGATTTTTTTTTGCTTACTGGAGTCTCGTTCATCAGAGCCACGAGCCCACCAACCAAACACTGGATGACCTCGGAGTTAAGGGAAATTACAGGTATCTTTATATGATCCCAGAGGAATAGACCTGTAATAGCCATGCAAACAAAGAAAACATGCAAACAAAGTTTGAATACACACACAGGAAGTAAATGACGTAACTGTGTTTTAATTTTTTAACTCACCCAGGATGCGGCCTCTGATCTCTTGACATATAAAGTGCAGCTGTGGCCCCAGCTGTTTCCGTAGTTCCTTACAGGCTTCTTCTATCCATTCAGCCTGTCTGCACCAGCTCAGGAGGAGGGTCTCATGCAGATACACCAATGGAGGAAACTCACCAGACCCGGACCACTCACTGAGAACTAACAGAAATACAGAGACCGCTTCTTTAAAACACTACGATGATACTTGACTGGATTCATATTTCTCATTATCTTTTTATTTTATTTCATTTTTAAGTCAAATTAAACAAGAAAAATGATATAAAATAAAATAAAAATAATGTTTTAAAATACATTTCAATAAAATAATATAATAATAATTACTGTTATTAGTAGTAGTATTAGTATTGGTATTAAAATCTATATTATTTTATAATATATATATATATATATATATATATATATAGTATAAATATAATACATAGAATAATTCTAGAATTAATGCTAAATAATAAATCATGTCATAAATATATATTTTAAAAAATCTATTTTACATATTAATTTATATAATCATTTTTATGATTAATTTATGTAATTTATGATTTAATGAAACATGAATTTAAGATTAATTAACATTAATATAATTGATATATATAATATATATTAATATAATTGGCTGAATAAGGAATTAAAAGCAGCTAACAGGTACACATTATACCAGGGAACACCTTCAATATTGATTTAAAAAGTATCCCATCCCAGGATGCACCTCTTGAATGAACAGAGCTTGCAGAGCTTTAATCTCTAAAGGTCTTAGTCTTGATTTAAACATTTTTGGTCACAACATAATTTTACTTCCATTTGTTATTTCATAGGTTTTATGACTGTACTGTTCTAAAATGTGGTAATAATGAATAATAATGTGTCCAAAATTTCGACTGAAAGTATAATACAGTTGATCACAAATGAACCCACTCTCAAGACATATCTGAAACTCACTGTGCTGGTAGGAGCCCGTGCAGATTCCTGAGGGAGCTCTGACATTCAGACCAGTCAAAACAGACAACTTCCTCATCAGATCCATCCCTGCAACTGAACGATCAATACAGAACAACATCTGAATAAAACATATACAGTAAATGTCACATGGAATGGCATCTCAATGGCTACAACATGTGTGAAGCCAGTCCTGAACTGGGACAAAACAGACAAACTTTACCAGAAGCTGCCAGGGGAACAAAGATGTTCAGACTCCCTCCCTCTGAAGCAGGAACCACCCAGCCACACAGTTTCTCCCAGAACTCCCTCACACACGGCTTCAGCACTGTCTTCTCAGTAATGCTCAGTCCTGGGGATAAAACACAATATATAGAATGTTATGTTATGCAGGGTGTTTTGTTGTGTTCTGACAAAACATAATGTTTTTATGACATATGTTATGTTTTGTTGCCTTTTTTTCGTCTTTGGCTTGCGTAGTTGGGGACATTAAATTGAATATTCAGCAATATTATTGATCTGCCTGCATTGACACCATTATATTAGAACTGAACTGAGCTGGACGATGACATTGTGGTTTTCTCCAGAGCGGCTATATATAAATGAACTAAATTAATAACTTTTTTACAACAACAATGAACCATCACTGAACTTCCTCAAGCTGTGATGCTATTTTCTTCTAGAAACAAACTTTGTTGCATTATTTTTATCTTTACAGTTCATTGGAGCAATTGAAATATTTGACATGAATTTGACAGTAGCTCTTTGTTTTAAGGTTATATAAAAAAAATCTGCCATCATAAAGTTAGAGAATGTTCCAGAAAATCTATTCCAGCAGGCAAATATTCCATGTCAATGAAATTATGTTGAATTAATCAGGGAAATTACCATCTGTGAGAGTCAACTCATCTGTGCTTCCTGCCACCAGAATGCCGAGACTTTGCATCATCCTGCCTTGGATCACCCTTTCCGCCAGAGAGAGCAAAGCCTCCAAGGTCATTCCTTGTGAGTCATACGGCAAAACCACCACAGACACACGCACCGCGGCCAGAAGCAGCTAGAAATATGAAGTTGAGATCCTTCAGTTCATAAACAACTGTCTATCATTCAGAGACGTAACTGAATGTCTTACTTCATATCCAGGAACTTTGGATGACACAAGCAGGAAATGAGGAAGAGGACAGTAGGAAGACTTGACTGGTTTGCAGAACAGTGAACTGTAAGGTAACATCATTTTCAGGAATAGTTTTCCATTATTGTTGTTTGACAGATAAAAAAAGGTACTAAATATGATGCATGAAAAAAAATAATGCAGCGATTTCCATCTATTAAATCCTATTACTGACCTCATAGTTTTCACTACACTGGTGGCACATGTGCTCTCAAGAGTATTATTCATCCTCAGATCAAGCCACGGTTCTCTTATTTCCACACTAGAGAGTGAATTGTCCAATCGACACTTTTCCTATGGAAAAAAAACATGAGAAATTACCCTATTGTGTATATTTTCTGTGCATGTAATACAAGACTAATATTGTGCTACATAAACGCATCTAAGATGAAGATCAAATTAACTTTTTCATTTTTTTGTCATTTAGTTTCATCACTTTAAACCAGAGTTGTCACCTATTTGTGCATGTGTATATACAGTATATACGTATTAAATATTTATTTTATTATTATTTGGATGACATGCTTTTTGATAAGATATTTTGTATCTATAATTATATCAGTGTCTCACCCCAAGCTGAACAAGAGCAGCAGTAAGACTCAGTGGCTTATGTATAGATGATGTGCCCAATTTACTTGTGTTTAACCATGCTATCCTGGTCTTCAATGCAGCCTCTGTGGAGAAAGCAGAAGGGGATATGAGGACCAGAACATCTGCCAAATGACATTATCAGCCTCAATCTGATCATTTCATGAGGGCATGTACAAGCAATGCTGAAATCCCTGGTACTTACTTTTATGCTCTGCTATCTTCTCTCTGATAGTTTGTCTTATCTTGTGCTCTCTCCATCTATCCTCTTGCTCCTCTGGTGCTGTCAAACTTTCATTCAAGGTACCATAGACATCTGCTGCTTCCCGTGCAGTCAGAATGTCTAAACTGGAAGTGCAGGCCACATAATGTCTTTTCCACGCTCCGTACTCATTATCTGATGGGCTGTAGGGAAGGAACCATCCCAGACGGATGCACTTCGGAGACCACAGACAGTCCTAGAATCAGAGAGATTACACTGTGAGTGAGTAAACATGTCTTTGACATTTCTGGCAGCCATTGAATTTCGGAAGATTTTCAGTAACAATAAATGAGTGAAGAGAGAAAAGTGATAAAAGCTCATACTGATTCATTTCTTACCTGCTCTGCCAGGAATCTCCAGTGCCAGCACACCTGTGCAGCGGCGCAGATGTCTCGAGGACTGAGGAAGGACATGATGTAGAGAGACAGAAAGCGAGGCAGCACTGCTGTGAAGTCCATTCGAGTGATGGGGACTGATTCTGCCAAACAATCACTGGTGAACCTAAAACCATAACCAAACAAAGTCATTGTATGAGAAAGTGGAGTTCCTGTGTGTGGTTAAACATCAGAAATGATGCACTGAGAATTTACTTGAGCTGAGTTTTGGAGCATCTCCTCAGCATCCGACAAATAAATTCTTTTCTTTGACGGTCTGTCCACAGGTCAAACCAATGGAGGATGAGAGTTGTTCTTTCCTGAAAAAGCTTCACATTTATTTGGTTAGATTAAATGTTGTTTCATATTAAAATAAAATCATGTAAAAGTAAAAAATATATAATTATAATATAAAACTAATAATTAATTTTGGTTACACTTTATTTTAAGGTGTCTTTGTTACAATAGAATTATACATTTAAGTAGCCTACTGAGTAATTTTAAGTAAATTACTTAGGGTTGGGATTAGGGTTTGGTTTGGGGTTAGTTGCATGTAATTAAGTATAATTTAGTTACATGTAACATGACACTAAAAGTAGTGTTACCATAAGTTTTTTTTTTTCCGACCTGTTGGTTGCATGCTTTATTTGTTACAGGCGTCCATGAACTGAATCTGGTTTCTGTGCCGTCGGACTGCGGCTGTCTGTAGTCACTTCCATTCATCTGCCAGGGATTCATAAAATCCGAATTCCCGCGGGTTTTTGACTTATAATAGGTTCTATATTCCACAGACGTCATTCTAACAGGTACAGTAGTTAAAATAGTCCAAAACTAACACTTTCCTGGTATGTAAATAAAATAGCAGACGGAGACGTATTTGTTTTATTTGCAAATGCGCTAATTATCATAAATTCTGCGAGAATATCCGTTTATTATCGATTGGAGATTAGTTGTAAACAAACCTCTAGTGAACATCCAGGAACCAGCTCTCGTTTCCCTGGAGACCACATAACAAATGAAGCTCTGCGAAATTCCTTCACACGAATCGTGTTTCTTTCAGCAGCTCCTGGATTCACGGTCGCAGACAGTTCTTTCAACATATATTTTATTTTGTTTTTACATAATGTTAATCTACGTAATTCATATGTAGGTCATAAAACTTTACATCACAACTTGAACTTTATTTATAGAAGCATGAATAAAAAGTTTAATCAACAATCAGCCAGTAGGTTACACTTTACATTTCCAATGTTTTAAATCAAAATAAAATATGTAAATAGAACTATATAGTCTATAACCAAAAATATACAATGCAATTTTAATTTTATATTGCAGTCTTAGTAGTCTCAGGAAACTGACATCACCTGACATGAAAATGACCTGCCATTATCTTTCTATTAATCACTTTAAGACAGGGCATAAATAAATACAAACTGAGCCAATCAGTTCTTTGTTAAAGTGAATTAGTGATAATGCATTGCAAAGGTGCTGCTATTGTACAACTCCAAGGCAACATTTAAGACATAAGATTAGATGTCATAATCTAATCGAACATCATCTTATGCACATACAGCCTATTTCTTGTGGTAACATGTGAAATGATCCGACGAGAAAGACAAGTGGGCAGTTCATCACAACTGTTTGGTTTTGATCTGTGATATCACATCTATAGAGTGCAAACAACCCAAGCTGACCAATTCTACACGTTAAAGACCACAGTGTCACCGATATGACTGTGTAATACTGGTGTTTCTCCATAGCTGTGTTGTGCTAAATATACTTCTGCATGATAGAGCCTTTGTAGTTCAAATGCTGGAAGTTCTGGGGACATCTTGACTGTCAGCAATGTTAAGCTTTTGTCTAAGGAATTATAGTTAAGATTTCAAACTCAGTTAAGGCATAAAATAAATGACTTGTGTTAGAAAAACCTTTAAAATAACTATTTGATTTTAAGGATGTAACATGTTGCTGTTGTAATACTACACAATGCATTATGCAGATGAATTTCAAGATTACATAATAAAGTTACCTGATCAATCTTACAAAAATGACCCAAAAATGAAAATGCTGTCATTATTTACTCACTTTCTTTTCTTTTGCTGAACACAAAGGAAGATATTTTGGAGAATGTTTGTAACCAAACAGTTGTGAGGCACCATTGACTTGCACAGATTTTTACTTTTCATACTATGGAATTCAATGATGCCCCACAACGGTTTGGTTACTCATATTCTTAAAAATATTTTATTTTGTGTTCAGCAAAAGAACAAATAAAACTCATACAGGTTTGAAACAACTAGAGGGTGAGTGATGAAAGAATTTTCATTTTTGGGTGATATCCCTTTAACTAAACACTACAATTTCATCCAGTTGATTCATCAACATAATTGGTGAAACCATGAAAGGATACATTGAGGAGCTCAACTCTTCCAGCTGAAGGGGGGAAAAAGTGAACTTCATTAGACTGACTAGACAAATGCATGAAAGAACTCATAGATTTCTGGTTCATGACTAAATATTTGGTCACACTTTATATCAGGTGTCTTTAACCACTATGTACACACATAAAAAAAAGATACAATGTACTAGTTTTGCTCATTGAGGTGGATTAAGGGTAAGGTTAGGGACAGGTTTCAGGGTACAGTTAGTTTTAAGGGTGGCTAAAGGTCAAATCAAGTCACCTTTATTTATCTAGTACTTTATGCCATACACATTGTTTCAAATCATGCAATGATGCAAACTTCATCAAATATGAGACGAATTTAAATTCTGCAGTTAAGCACCATACAATAGCATCATTTTTCAGCTCGAGATTTAGTTCAGTTTAATAACTGTAAATCAATTATGAAATGAGTTCAATTCTGCTGTAAACCACCTCATTATTCAGCTTGGGTCAGTTCAATGTTGATTGCATGCAAGTATTCTTCAAATACAAGTACAATGTAAGTACAAGTGCATTGTATCATATGATTCATTTAAATGTTAGTACATAGTATAGTTAAAGACACTTAACCTAAAATGGGACCAAATATCTAATATTGCTTACATTCGATAACAGTTTATCCATGTTAGTGTCATAAGCAGACTTCCTCTGGTCTTCCGGCAGCTCATCCACTTCTCCATAAAGATCAAAGTGCAGGCGAGCCAGTGTTTCCTGCATTTCCCGCACATGCTCCATCTGATCGATTGAGCACTCGTTGCCTGATTCAGAGAAGATTTAGACTTCAATCAAAACTGTAAACATGCTGTCATTTGTTTTTTTTTACTGTACTGTAAGAGCTTACCAAAGGCTTGCAATTTTCCAGAGTGGAAGTCATTGAGAAGGCTGAGCAGACCCTTCTCCATCTCCTGAACATCAGACACGTCTGTGAGAAACGAGTGCTGGATGTGGCCCGACTGGCTGCTCTTACCCGACTGACTCTGAGGCCTAGGTTTGTCTCTCACTCCCCTAACACCCCAAAACAAAATGAATAAAAAATAATGGCAAAATATATGATGATAGAAATATGAAAATTTGAATACCTGACACAGTTTTAATGATGACAGATGATGCTCACCTGCGATACTTTGACCTCTGACTGTGCGTGACCATACCACCAACACCGAACGATTTGGATGTTGTTTTTCGAGCAGTGACTGGGGGAGGCGGCTGGTTGGAAGACGGTTTTGGGCTTTTACGTTTCTTATTCTTTTCCTCCATTGTGTCATCCAAATTATCTACAGAATAAAGTAAAAGACTTGAGCAGAAGAGCCTGAAAAGTTAAGTGGTTTCAGGTCAAAGACCCCCATGTATGCCAATATACTTGCAAACATTTAACTAGAAACGGGGAGTGTCAATAGACTAACATAATGAACCACAATTAGTTTTCTGACATCAAAATTTTCAGTATGTATCTTAGTAATTAAGTCAGATTCTTATAATTAAAATGTTATGTAAATTATTTTTTGAGTAGCCTCCGCGGAAGTTTGCGGAGGCCCCCTAGTGCGTACCCAGGTTGGTTGAGAACAACTAATCCGCGATTACAGTAGAATGTTGAACAGGCGACTAAATATTTCACACTGGTAAAGAAACATAAATATAAACATTGTCCGGTGATATTAAACCGTGATATCACGCGCATTAGCAAGCGCTTCTAATCCTGTTTTACAATAACACGTAACATGAAAATAATATGCGAACGAGTCAAGGTGTGGCGTTAGTCGTGTACAACATGCATAATCACGAACCACTGTAGTAGCGGATGCAAAATAGTATTCGACAGTATATACGTATGATTTTACCGGATAAAGGAAGACTCCACTTTTTAGAAGGAAATATTATCCCTTCTGAATGACATTCTCGATGAGATTAGACGGCTCTAAAGTTGGTACAGCTGACCTGCCTGCAAGTTTACAAAAGGCACTTCCGGGATTTCCACGTCATCACGGTGATTTCAACACGCACTGCACTGTAATTCAACTAAACAACTGTTACTCAAAAACAAAGTCAAATTTGACGAAGAGAAAAAATTTTGTTCCAATACTAAATGGATTACTGCCTGAGTCAAATATTGTACAAGAAACCAGGAACAGCGAGACGCTTAAAATAAAAAAATACTCAAATGTGCTACAGTGGTCATCTTTTTCAGTGTAAAAAAAAAAGCATGACTCTAATGCTGTACAGAAAGTAGCCACCTTTCGTCCAGGAACAAATTTGTATTGCACATAACCTAAATAATAATAATAATCGTATCAATTTGGCCAAAATATATATTTTTCTATTTATTATATGACCTTTCATAATGTTAACTACCTATATTAAACGCTTCAACCCACTCAGCATATTTTCTGTTGTTATTAATAATTCTCTTTTCTATTTATATTCTTTGACGCATGCGCACTAAGTCACCTGTGACCTGTCATATGACTGCACATGCGCACCAGTGTCATAATCTGCCTGAACTGAAGGAATTTCGGAAAGAGTTTGGACCAGCACGGGAAATAAACACTTTCTAAAAACTTAGACCGATCGATCCTCAGTCTTATCCTTCTCCTGCCCTGGAATCAACCTCAGTAAGTAGCGAGTGAAACGTTGTGCACCAGGTTCCGTCCAGTATTTTAAAAAAGAGGATGGTAAAGCGTTTCTACTTCCCCAAAGCGGAACTGAATACGAGACCAACTGACCAACTACTGCCTTAAATAAACAAACATACCAGTAAGTTAGCGATAAAGAACATCGCGAAACATCATGAGTAAACCGTAAGTATAAAACTTGACCGTAAATGGTGGTGTTGGGATTCTGGATCATTGGGAAGATCACAAGGACTTTCTCCACTTTCAAAGTAACGTCAACGTTACTAACTTTATTAACGCGGTCATTTATTAAACGTTAACGTTACCTGGCAAAATTGTTCTCTGTCCTTCTGAAGTTGGGTGTAAAAGGTCAATCTCGGAATCAGCAGCTTTAAACATCACTGCTATGCGTTTATACTCTCTGATAAGATCGGATTTTCTTGAATGGTTTCTGTGTATGGTTTCCTGAATGTTGGTGTAGTAGAGGATTTGTCAGATCCCAAGCATCATATATAGAGGAGGCATGTTGTAGTTTAGTCCCAATTTGAGCATAATGCAAGTCCAGATGATGATTAGTGTATCTGATACAGTGAAAATAGTGTAAGAGACATGATGTAGTGACCTTCCCTCCAGAAACCGGTTTTTGTTGACAAACTGGAAATGTACAATTCCAAAGGAGGTGTTTCTCATGGCTGGACTGTTCAATGGAGGAGAATGACTAATATGACGTTCTGGGTCATGTTTCCCCCCTTTAAAAACACTTATTTAACTGTTTTGAAAAGAACCTTGGATAAGCAAGTTAAATTGATAGGCCTAGTTCACCCAAAAATGCAAATTATGTTACTTACTCACCTTCAAGTTGTTCCAACCCTGTTTAAGTTTTTTTCTTCTGCTGAACACAAAATAAGATATTTTGGACAATATGGTAACTAACTAAACAGTGGTTGGACCCCATTGAATTACATAGTATGGAAAAAAAATATTATGGAAGTCAAAGGGGCCCATCGACTGTTTGGTTACATAGCCTACATTCTTAAAAATATATTTTGTTCAACAGAAGAAAGAACATCATACAGGTTTGGAACAACATGAGGGTAAGTCAATTCTGACAATTTTCATTTTTGGGTAAACTGTCCTTTTGACATTCAGAGAAGTGAATTGAAAGAGAAAATTAGAATTCTTTCAACATTTATTCACCCCATGTTGTTTGTTCCAAACCTGAATGACTTTCACAAAAAGAAGATGTGAAGCAGAATTTGCCTGAGACTGAGGCTTTAATTCTGTCTATTTTTGTGTTACCTGTTAGTGAACATGTTCAGAATGTAATTTCCCAGATCAGAATTTGTGATGGCTGGATCTTGGGTTAGATGATACATTAATATATAGTGTGAACTTTTCTTTAAAGTTAGTTCTTGTGGATTTTTCCTCTACCTTGCTGGCATTTGAAACAGGAAAAAGCTGCAGAAACGAAGGAAAAGACATAAGAAATCTGTTTCCTGTGTACAGAGACAGGCCTATTACACACTCTGTCATACCATAAACACTTATAAGCACTTTTTTCATCTTTTTACTGCAGTTTAGTTTTACTACAGTGCATGTGAGATTTTTACTGTAAGCTGTGACAGTTTAACGCTAGTCGATTATTGACCTCAGTATCTGTTTATTCATTAGGCTAATGTTTTGTGTATTTCTGCTCTTTTGTTTAAGGTTCAGGGTTCTTTGCAATGAAACACACCCCAAAATGGTGTCTCATGTTGACCACATTGGTCACAAAATCTTCATAGAAAAATATCACGCTTCTCTTGTATCTCTCTCACACCCATCTCACACCATTGTTAACAGTGTTTTCAACAGCACAGACATTATACGCATTTTCACTTTTAACATTAAGGTGTGTAATCAGCATTGAAAAAAATGTGTTATGTCTGTACTGTTTGTGTCCTCTTGGTGTTCTCTGAATTGTAACCTTTTTAAGATAATATTTTAATAAACTTTACTATTCATTTTTAAACAATTGACTACACACAACATTGTTAATCACTTTCATGCTTTTCACCCAATATTTTGTCATCTACTCAGCCTAATGTTGCAAAATTCTATGTTTAATAAAAAGTAAAAAACTGACATTTTGATTTGTAAGACTTTTTAGAGACTTGTAAAAATAGCCAATGAGTTGAATGGACTACTTTATAATACTTTATGGAGTTTCACCAACAAAAAATAAAATAAAAAATTTGAGCAACATTCTGAATTATGATGATAGAATTCCTTCAAATTCAAATTCCAGGTGGTAGATTTCCATGGGAAAGCTTTTTCTTTGGGCATCTTTTTTGTGTGTGTGTATGAAAATGGCCTCTGAACCTTGACCTCTCGTTTCTGAACTTCAGACCCCAGAGCGTAGAACTTAAGGCCACAGGAGAGGCAGCAAACTTGGACACCAGCAAGATGGCAGACATGTCAGTGGAGGACATCACAATAAGAGCCAACCAAGTTACAGATGAGGTATGCTGATCATCTGTTACGGTAGCGATATACTGTAACAGGATAAAAAGGAATTAATTTCTTTGTTATTAGATGCAATGTTTTCAAGATCCTGTATACGCGCAGACTCATTGTTTGTGACCGCAAACAAAGTTTTCTCTTACTCACTGTTATACTACTCTACTATACTATTTCGCAACCTTATAATACATTTCTTGCACTAACAGTTATAAAAAAATGTTGCAAATAAGTGACTCTCTGTGCTACTATAACTATAACGCACTTCTTTCTTTCTTTACCCACAACTTTGTTTCCTTCTCTCTTTCTCCTTCTTGCTGCCTCTGAAGGGACTCACATGAGCCTGTGTGCTGTAATAAAGACTAATAGCATGAAGCGGCCTATGTGCTAATGCTCAGCATGGGTGACTGGGGGTAAAATACAAATCCATGAATCATTCCCCACCCAGCTTTCTAATCTACCATCAGTTGTTTGTTTTGTTTTTTTGTTTTTTTTTACTGTGATTTTACCATTAGTGTTTAAGTACCCTCAGAATGTAATTTCCCAGGTCAGAAGTAGATTAATGATGGCTGAATTTAGGGTGATATATTGAATATTTACTAATACTATTACTAAATATTAGTTATATATTGCTATATTTTGTGTGTGAGTGAGCGAAGTTATTGAAATATTATTAATAATAAATTATTATTAAAATATTATTGAAGTATACATATCAATAGCTAATTATTTTTTTTTTTACTGTTTTAGTTCAAACATTAAACATACATTTATGGCTATTTGGTTGAAAAAAAAATCATACTTTTAATTTGAAAGTTTAAAGCAAATGCATAAATATTGATAAATACACAGATGAGCTAACACATTATGATATCCTGCCTATATGCTATTGGTCCTGTGCGTGCTGCCAAAACAGTGCCGACCCACCGAGGCATGGACTTTCATAAGACCCCTGAAGGTGTCCTGTGGTATCTGGCACCAAGATGTTAGCAGCAGATCCTTCAAGTCCTGTAGGTTCCTGTAGGAGATGGATCGAACTTGTTGGTCCAGCACATCTCACAGATGCTCAATTGGCCTGAGATCTATGGAGTTTGGAGGCCAGGGCAACACCTTGAACTCTTCCCTCCGTTCCTCAAACCACTACTGAACAATGTGTGCAGTGTGGCAGGGTGCATTCTCCCGCTGAAAAAGGCCACCGCGAACATTGTTGTCATGAAGGGCTGTACCTGGTCTGCAACAATGTTTAGGTAGGTGGCACGTGTCAAATTTACTTCCACATGAATGGGCAGACTCAGGGTTTCCCAGCAGAACATTGGCCAGAGTATCACACTCCCTCCAGCCTTCTGTTGACTCGGAAAAGACGGGATAGTCTTCCTCATTAACCTGTGCATTGATGAGCCTTGGGTGGCCAACACCCTGTCGCTGGATTGTGGGTTGTTCCTACTTGGACACTGTTGGTAAATTCCAGGAGGAACTCACAAGCCTTGCCATTTCAGAGATACTCTGAACCAGTTGCCTTGCCATAACAATATGGTCATTGTCAAAGTCCGTCAGATCTTTATTCCTGCTCATTTCTCCTGCATCCAACATGATTATGAGAACTGATTGTTTGCTCACCATCTACCCATCTACCCATTTGCATCTACCCAGATCTTAATATGTGGCCTTGTTAGGAGATGATCAACGATATTTGTTTCACTTGGCTGTGACTGGTAATAATGTTTTGGCTCATCAGTGTATAATGTTGTCAAATATCAACAACAAAAAAGTGAAGATACATTTTTTTGTTTTTATAGCCAAGCTGGAAATGTTTTATGTATGCCTCTCTATTGTGTTCCTGTGTATGTAGTGTGTTCTTTGCATGGCTTCATAGCATTATCTAGGATTTTCACATTTCTTCATACATATTTCTGAATGTATCAGTGTGTTCAACTCATAAAGGTCTACACATGATTTGATTACCTTTTGAATATGTTTCTTTTTCTTTCAGTCACTTGAAAGCACTAGGCGTATGCTACAGATGGCAGAGGAGGTAAGAGTTCCAATGTAACCTGGAGGCTTCAGAAGCATGTTTGCTGTTACCTGAAGTACATACATAATGCTTAGAACTGAGTTATATATATATAACCTGATATAAGCATGCGTATGTTTTCAGAGCCGGGAGACGGGGGTCAAAACAATGACCATGCTGGATGAGCAGGGAGGTGAGTGATTGCACCATTCCGTCCCAAATTTGTAAAAACTTCATTTAGGAGATGCTGACTAATTAAGACATTATTGATTGAAATCTTTATTCTGTCTTGATCAGAGCAACTGCGGCGAGTTGATCACGGAATGGATCAGATCAATCAGGACATGAGGCAGGCTGAGAAGAACCTGACTGATCTGTCCAAATGCTGTGGCTTATGTGTGTGCCCATGTGACAGGTTCGCTATTATAACTCAACTTCCAGCTACTGGATTTAAAATATTATGTATTATATTTCATCATTCATCTTTCTGGGGTAAATGAGAGTATTAAAACCTCTCTTTCAGAGTGACTTCCATTGAGCATGATGGGAGATATAAGCGGACTTGGGGCACAGGCAGTGACAACGCCAGCATGCAGGGAAAAGAGGGCGGTGTGGTATCCAACCAACCGCCCGCTATTCGCAATGGGCAGGCTGTTTCAGGGGGATCAGCGGGCGCCTCTGGCCCCTACATCAAGAGGTGAGGGCAAAATACACTGAGAATGATGGACATTGATCCAGTGTTAGACTTAGCTAATAGAAAGTAAACAAGAACATTTGTTGGGCTTTATCAGGGATGTGATTTTCCCATATTTTCCGACTTTAAAAGTATGACCCATGTGAATTTCATAAATAAAAGAGAAACAAAATGGTGGGTTACTGTATGAAGATTGAAATTGTGAAATGGCCTTAAACAATAACTTAAAGTAACTTTTTTCTTTTTTTTAATGATTATGCAAACAAATAATGCAAATAATAACTAGAGGATGAGGAAGATATGATAATATAGTCTTATATAATAATACAATAATACACAAATATTTTTTGCTCGTGATGGACGTGTATGTCAGCTAGTGTGTTGCAATAAAAAAGCGAGACATGCAGCGTGGAACCAGCTCCGTGCAAAGCCCAGGCCACCACACCCATGCCACACTTATCCTGCGTATGTGATTTAAAATTTTTTTTTATGGCTATTATTTTATTTATTTTTTTCTTACCCCTTGTTTAAGCTCTCATTAAATGTGTATGTATCTCATCTACTATGTGATGCATTAAAAAAGTAAGACATGTAGTGCTGAACCAGCCAGAGTGTTGTTGTGAGTGTTTGAGTCACTTATAATTTGCATTTGGGAACGCAACATGTGCCAACCATCTTCCCAAATTCGTAATGAGAATCGTTTAGAAATCTGTTGTTGTCAACAAAGAGAAGCGTTATAAGGTCTCCCTGCGGTTTTCCGCTAAAGTAAAATAATGGTTTAACTTTTGCCATAACCATGGTTAGTATTGTAATTTTACTGTTCTGTAAAATATAATAAAATAATGATAATAACAATTATATTAATAATTTTATTGTAACATATCGTATTAAAATCTATTATTATGATTATTATTAAATACAGGTTTGTTTGTTTTTTACAGTGGGGGGTTGCTTATTTTTTGTCACATGTCTGCTTTACGTCCTTGAAATATAGTCAGTCCTTATGACATTTGGTCCGATTAAAAATTCCAGCCACATTTTCTCCTAACTTACCTTTACTTTTGTAGAGCTAAACTGTCGTGCCATCATTTGAATAAGCTTCCATTTTGTTGCATGCTAGTGTGTTATTGTGGAAGCGTCTGTTTCAGATTTGCCTACCCTTAAATGTTGCTAACAAATGAACAATGGTCATTTGTTGCCTTCCTGTGTAAGCAGGCAGCGCTTTACCTAGAATAAGCTACAATGTCTTTCTTCAATGGCGTATTGAATGTATTTTGGGTGGCTGGTGCATCTGCAGTTTGGCTGCACGTGTATGTGGTCTTTTTGTTATTTTAAGTTATTTTTGTTATTATCTTTACAGCTGATTAATTCTCCTGATTATTAATTTAGATTAGTCACTTTTTGTATTATTCTGTGTATAATAAGATGTACTTTATGCATTATAATTTCCAAAAGAGTAACGAATGATGCACGAGAAGATGAAATGGAGGAGAATCTGGATCAGGTGGGCGGCATCATCGGGAATCTCAAGAATCTGGCCTTGGACATGGGCAATGAGATTGAAAAACAGAACAAGACCATTGACCGCATAACTGATAAGGTAAGCCACACTATCGAACTCCTAAATGACGGGAGTTCATAATATATTTATTTAATATGTATTTAGTAATTAAAATATATTTTTATTATAAAACAGACATTGTGGTTTAAATGTGTGTGTGTGTGTGTGTCTACATATATATATATATATATATATATATATATTATATATATAATTTATTATTATATATATTTTTTTATATAATATGATTGTATAATTTTATATTTAATCTTAGATATCTAAAAATATATTATTTATTGTGTTGCCCAGGCTGATATGAATAAAGCTCGCATTGATGAAGCCAACCAGCGAGCCAACAAACTTCTGTAGAGAATGGACACATCTGCCATCTTTCAGGAGCCTGATAGTTTGATCTTGCACACTTACACACAAACTTTCTGCTTCACAGCAATGAATTGTAGCAAGTGAGTTTATTTTTCCCAATGCCATCTGTGCCTTTTATTGCAGTCTTTGTTTTATTGTAAATAGGTCGACACATGTACACACAAACATATTAGAGCCTCCTGTACAATCAAGTCTTCACCCTTAATATGTGGGACAGATATGCTGGACGCACAGAGAGTGCAGTTGTTTTTGCGGCTCTGCTCACCGCTGTCCTGTCAGTCTGTAATGGATGGACTCTAATCTCTCGGGGTGGTGATGGGTTTTGTCCGTCTCTCTCTCTGGATTTGAGTCAACATAGCTAATTGTTTCACTAATCTGAATGAGGGGGCAAAGACTTATGACAGAACCTTTAATGTACTTGTATGCTGCCCTTATAGCCGTTTATGTATGTTTGAGCTAATTGGATGTTTGTAAGTCATTTTTTCTGATTCTGTTACTGATTATACTCATATTTAATTATCTTAAGACATTAATAGGCCTTGTGAATACAGTTTGTCCTGTTCAATGTTTTGGGGAAAATGTATGGTAGTATCGTTTTTTAATTTACCATGATATATAGAATTAGGACATTTCACTATCTATTTTTATTTCTAATAAAGCCAGTATAATCCTTCCATGGTTTTTTTTCCCCTTTTTAAAACAAAAACAAAATTCAGACCTGACTTGACCAGCAGCAGGTGCTTCCACATTACTTCATGCTTTTAAGGGGAAGGTTTGAAGTGCTTATTGCCACACTATGTATAGCTCGTTGTGTGTGTTTTTTATTTATTTTTATTTTTAAAGAAGTCTCTGTAACACTTAGTTTAGGGTCCAATTATAACTATTAACTAGTCGCTTATTAGCATGAATTTTACTAGGATATTCCCTGTTTATTAAAGGGGTCATGACATGAGAAACCAAATTGGTATTTGATAGAATCCATGAAGCCATGTATCTGAACAAGATGTCCAGGACCTCCTGCAGAAAAATAGGCCCACTACATTAAAAATCCAGCTGAATAATTAATTGTACACATGGGGTACTTTTTTATCCCTGCATGCACCGAACCCATCTTGAGTGTGTACTTTAGCTGTTTTCTTACAGCTTTTTCTTTCTATTTTGTGAAGCTCAACAATCTTTTGCTGCACATCAGAACTATATTCTTTGGTTTTACCCATCGTGATGAATGATCAAGGTAATTTGGCCTTTGTCTTTCCTCATACGCTCCTTTGAAACAAGAATTCATGGCCGAGTAATTTCATGTTCGTAGTCACCCTGGTGTGCTAAATTGTAAATGTGAAGAGGAATATACTTCATACATATACTATGAACTTATTTTGTTTTAGTTCAGTGAAAGGTTAGAATTATTTTTTTTATATATATATTTTTTTTAATGAAAGATCAAATGGATAAACTGCATATTTGTTTTCATAGATGTATTTGATCATATTTACCTAGAGTGCCAATAATTTTGACCCCAACACACACACACACACATTGAATATAAAATGTCCCCAACTAAGCAAAAGCCAAGGCAACAGTGGCAAGGAACCCAAACTCCATCAGGCGACAGAATGGAGAAAAAACCCTTAAGAGAAACCAGGCTCAGTCGGAGGCCATTTCTCCTATAGCCAACGAGCGAACAGTGTATGATTATGATTAAGGGTGCAGTATGTAATATTGTCTGCTAGTGGTTGAAATAGGCACTGTATTCCAAATTGAAAATATTGGAGAGGGTTGTTTCTCCCGCCCCCTTCTCCTCAGACTCAATGCTAACGCTGGTTGTCAGATTGAGGATACACAACCGAGCCTTGCGACGAGCGAAGAGCCTTGCACTGTAAGTTGTTGAAGTAGAGAAAAACTTTATTAATTGGAAACTATATTTATTGGATAGAAGAAAATCACAAAGTTCAGGGTATTTTTTCCATGTAGGTCAAAAAACTGCCCCTTCCCCATTGCCAACATCGCTTCCTTTTTGGAATGGTTGCCCACAGAAAGTAGTAAAGTTAGGTACACTACCTGTAAATGAAATTATCTAACCAATATATGTCACTCAATGGCCCCCACAGTTGGTTAAGCAACTTCAGGGGGGTTTCCGCTTTTACAAAAAAAAAAATGCCACAATGTGTCATCTGATCTCAGTAACTGTTTCCTATTAATTCTAGCTTTCTTCTTTGATACTTTTACTTTTACTTGTTCTTTGGTTTTCCTCAAGAGGATTACAGTAGCCTAGTTATTTGAATCATTTGAGGTCTCAAGAACTAGGACAGTGCCTCTGTTTCAACTCCCTTAGAGACTTTCTGTGTCTGCTGTCCAGGAAACTGCTGAGGAGGGTTTACATATGCTGTGGAGCCTGAAGAAACCATCAAGTTATCAGCCAGCTCTGATGGATTCTCTGTTTCCTGAGAGTCTGAAAAATGTAGTGCCATTGGATATAACATAAAAACTAAGTCTGCTGATAACGTTTTGAAGACAGTCTAAAGATAAAAGAGAAAAAAGGATCAACTTCGGACAGTTGGCTTGGTTCTCCCATTGTGATGGCCCAAGCTTGATGGCACCTTTTGGTTTGGCAATGACATCTTTTATCATTTGCCAAATTACTACTGAGCCAAAGTCAACAGCAGCAGTATTACATACCAATTTTTTTGTCACTGCTTTTCATTGAAATAGTAATTTCCATGTGAGAGAGTATTTGATACTACTCGAAACAAGTAGAGAAAAACTTGATAATTACTGGAAAGAAGAAAGTTGAATGACAGTGAAAAAATGACAGTCAAATAAATGAAACATTTGTTCAATAAAACATCTAATCAACTAATTTCAATAATTGATTATGAATTAGATTAACAACTTATTAAAATGTTTAAAAATAATGAAGATAAAAATGAGTTCTATGAAATGTTTTTTTATTCAGATTTTTTTTCTTTTTATGATTTAATAGGCTACAAATATTATCAAAAACGGTGGTAATCAAATAAAAGTTTAGCAAACGTTTTATCCTTTTATTGTTTTGGCAAAGTGCTGCAAAACAGATTAACTCAATTAACAATATTCCTTAAATAATGTTTAAATAAATTGTATTATTATTATTATTGTTAATATTATTAAGAGAAGTAGGGCTGCATTCTATCGTGGGCCTAGGCTACTACAATATAATTGTCATAATTTCTTCTAGTTAAACCAAACTTATATTTTGACGGGTGAAGTCCTGTTTCTATTTGACAATGGTTTTTCTCAAATAAAATGATGAAAATGCTCATTAGGCGTTCCCTCAGAGCAGCTCTGGAAATTTTCATGTATTCATGTCCTCGTATTGTTTGTGAGATGCTGAAAACAGTATGAGCGCGTCGCGTAGGCTACTTTAGCCTGTCACACAGAGACACGCAGAACAAGCAGATTACCCAGCAAACAAGGGACGTAGTAGCCTACATATTTATAGCAGTCTTTTGTGCTTTATATTCACAGACCATGTCGCTATTTGATTTATTGTACAACTTTTACTTTCGATTTATTCTTCCATCCACCAGTTTGCGTGTTTTACGTGACATCTGCATTATAGCTATAGCCTAGGCTGTATAGCCTTGTTTTTTTCTATATCCAAAGTAGCCTATTCCCATACTGGCCAGGGCTTTCACATGTGTGTGTGTGTGCGTGTGTGAAGAATTCGACAGCCTTCGCTTTCAGCTGCGTCAGCATCACTGGCTTGTCCGTCACCTTAATTCTCCATATTTTTTGTGATGTTAGTGCGTTCTACCGCCCTTCAATCAATCAATCAATGCTGTAGTTTCCGGAGCGCGATGTTTTCATCCAAAGTATTTCATTTTTTTAGTAGGCCTATTTTTTATTTTATTTTTTTACTCAGTATATAACGGATGTGATTTAAAATATGTAAATCCGAAATGCTTGAAATAATTGCGAGTTATAAAGTCAGATTGCGTGAAATAGCCTAAACTTATGGCACAATTGCGTGTTAAAGTCAGTTGAGAGATAGTAGGCCTAGGCTACACAATCAATTCTGAGGGGAAAAAGTCAGTTGCAATTCTGATTCAATTCTTTTATAACGCAATTGCGACTTTGTATCAAGCAATTCCAAATATATTTTAATATTTTAAATATGTATTAACATTTTAGCAGGTTCAAGATAATTGACGTTAATGCAGAGAACATGATCTAGCCTACTGTTTAAACCAATTGACAATTAAATATTCTGCAATCACATAGTGTCTGTAAAGGTGACCCCGTTACTGGAAACTCCTGAGTAATCGTGCCCTCATTATCCAAATGCCACTGTGGTAGCCTACCATACGCGTTTTTTCCCGCTGTGATTGGGCGGGTTTTGAATAGCAATTGGCTGGTTTTGGTATAGGTACACATATCTCTCTGCGGGATTTTTTTGTGGTGTAAAGAGGAAACATCGACATGTACAACTGAATACAACACATCACTCATCATCAGATTTCTGGAGCGTCTTCAGAGTAAGTTCTCAGATACATACACTAAAAGAGGCACAACAATATACTTTGTAGACATCTCTCACTTTAACTTACACTTTTGTTGAAATTCTGCTGTGCTTGATAGCTTATTTAGTTTGACTTATCTCTTGTGCTGTGTTGAAAATCCTAATTGTTCTGAGCTTATGCTCCTCAGTTTTTTAAGGTCTTAACCGAGGTGCATAAACTCAGATCATTTACGCCTATGATCAATCATTTCAAAATAAAATACAAAACCTGTGCTAATTGAAATAAAACAAGTTGATAAAAAGATTGAATCCAATATTTCTGCAATAATATAGCATAACAACAGAGTTATAAGCAGTTTTTTGAAAGCCGGTAATTTTTGACTTGGAACACCCATAAGTCTAAAAAGGTGGGGCGAAATTCCACCCTAAAGTACAAAAATTAAAAATTGTTCTCTTCGTTTAATATAACTTACTGTCACGTGAAATTTAAGGTAGTTGTATTTCCGTGGAAAGCTCCATCTGTGGCAATCTTTGTTTATAACCAAATGTATCATCTTAACTTTGACTTACTGTAGGCTACTTTTCCCAAAGTGTATGTAAAGTTTTTGTGCCAGCAGAATCCCAATCCAGCAGTATGGCAGACATGTCAGTGGATGAGATCACAATTAAAACCAACCGTGTAACAGATGAGGTAGGTTTGTGATATCATGAAATATCATTGTTTTCTTTTACATCCTCTTGTTCTTTTATTAGATGCTGGTTCTGTTCCTGTAAAATTCCCCAGCTCGTTTGAAAGCAACATTCTAGTTCTCTAAACTAGAGATAAAATTTCTTCTTTGCTCCATCTTTCTGTCTTCCTTTTGTTCTCACGTATTTAGTGCTTGTCATTTTCCAGGTCAAATGTGGTTTATTGAGAACGAAACTCGTTTTGAACAGTTTATCAGAAGTATTAATTAAATTTGTTTAGCATAATAGATTTATCATCATACTACGGTAATGTTTGACTAAGTTTCTTTGTATTTGTTTGTCAGTCAGCTGATAGTTGTCGACGAATGTTACAAATGACAGAGGAGGTAAGTTGTCTTATTTCAACCAGTTAAACCAATGACACATGGATGCTTCTTAAAAGCTTGTCCCAAATAACATATGCTGCTTTTGAAATGTAAAAATGCTCAGCAATTCATTGCTTTAAGTTGAACTTGACTTAAAGCATGTGTGTATTTGCAGACTATTCACGTCGGGGACAAAACAATAACTATGCTGGATCAGCAGGAAGGTGAGTCCATTATCTCAATGCACCTGATTCCTGATGTCTACTTCAATAGGGACTTTAAGCAACAGCTGCTGATGGAACGGCAACGGCAGCCGGAAGTAAACGGTTAACTGCCGTAGCTAAAGAACACAAAAATCACTAAGCAACAGTAAAGAGTACGGCGTAGGGGATAATTTAATAATTTGACAAAATACAAATAAAGAAAGTGATTTTAAAAAGCAGGAGAGGGTTGCTTTGGACATTTAATGATATATATAAACAATTTCAATGCCACATACTATAAAACATAACATTATCTTTCTTAATCTTTCACGTAGTAACGACGACGGCAAATCAGCTGTTCTCCCGTAGTGGACGGTTACAGTAGAACGTCGCGAGGTAGCAGTTAAAGTCGCGCATGCGCAATAGAACGCCAGAATGCCGTTGCCGTTCCACCAGAGGCTGTTGCTTAAAGTCCCTAATATCTCAAAATTTGGAGGCCTATTCACACATTAAATAATTTCTGTATATTCTTATGGATGGCATTTAGAGTATACTTTATAGTAATTAGCCATGAAATGCCTCGTAAAGGAGGGGTAGGCAATTTTCTGAGACGCTAGCAATAGCAAGCTAGCTTTGAAAGCATAAGATCCCACCCTTCCTTCAGAGCGTCTCCAAAGCCACGCCTCCTTCAAAACACATAAACGTGTACAGCAGGGAGCAAACAAAAGTGTCATGAAAGACGCCACTAAACTAGCGCATGTCTCAAAGCACATAACGTTTCAATAATAATGAACGTAAACACTGAGCTGTACCACCTGACGGCTGCAGGTTCATTTCGTTGTTGATAGTGCACGGGTTTCCATCTCTAACAAATGAACTAAGACAAGCAGGTAGGACATCCCAATGATTGGACAAACTTTTTATGGTCCCACACCTTCCACAGACGATATATTTTCATATAAATACATTAAGACCAATTAACTGATTGGTTGCATTTAGGATGTGAAGAGACTTTCAACCAGCATAAAAAAAAAATCTGGAAAAAATCACCTACTCTGCCTTTAAGGTACAATCCCATTCGCCATTGCTTGGCAAATTTTCGTTTTCAAAATCCAGTCATCGGGATTTCCGTATGAACACTGTAACTGATTTCTGTAATTTGAACAGTATTTTACTGTAATATGTACTGTAAGATACTGTAAAATGTTTATACAGTATGTTACTGTAAACAGCAAAGGATTATGGGGAAATATATGGTCACTACTGTAATTCTTCTCTACTGTAAAGTCAATTTACAGTAGTGAACTTGCCCGCGAAAAACTGACCAATGGCAAGAGAGATTTCTTTTGAATTTTTTTGACTGTTTGGTTGAAGTGGCAGTTAATGTGGACAGAAGATGTAGCCTACCGGTAACTCCAAAAAGGTTAGTATATTATTTCTATTTTATGTAAAACAAACATTTGCAAAATGTTTTCATTTGTTAACAGCAAACTAACATGATTTGTCTTTTTGTTTTCGTCGGAATGGTTTTGGTGCCTTTTTTTTCCTGACTGTCGGCCGGATCTCCGTCACGGTGATAATATTAAACTGGTAAGTAAGCTAAGTTCACCTATATTATCCGAAATATTCTTTAGTTAAAACGATAACAATAACGTTTGTGTATTCATTTGCCTCTTTAACGTAAGCTCGCCAGGCGGAGTCGTCGGTTAGGCTAACTTAACGTTAACCGCAACGAACTAACGTGTCGTGAAATACTGAGGTAAAGTGAGATAGACGAAACCCTTGTTTAAGTGAGGTTTTTAAACAATATTTCCAAGTATATGCTTTGGTTTATTTTCAGGTTTGTGATCTGTATAATGTCTGCAGTCTGCAACGATGGAGGTGTGTGTTGGAGCCTTTTCATTGCCGTCATAACGGTGATAACATCAACTGGTAGGTTAACTTCACTTCACCTAAATAAGCCGAAGTAAACTTATTAAACAGAGAAAAATAATAACTGTTGTATGTTCCGTCCTCTATTTATCACAACTTAGCTAGTTAGGCAGATGTAACAACGTTAACAGTGAGCTAACGTGAAAAAATAAGTTAAAGGAATAGTGCACCTCAAAAAGAAATTCTGTCATAATTTACTTGCCCACAAGTTTTTCTAAACCTGCATGAAGTTCTTTCTTCTGAACATAAAAGGAGATATTTTGAAGAATGTTGGTAATGGAACAGTTTGCTGGATGTAGCTATGTATGGATGTAAAAAAAAAAAACTATGGATGTCAATGGGGACCAGAAACTGTTTGGTTACTCATGTTTTTTAAATATCTTCTTTTGTATACAGCACAATAAATAAATTAATACAGGTTATGAACAAGTTGAGGTTGAGTAAATGGTGACATAATTTTTTTTTTTTTAAGTAAACTAACCCTTTAAGCGACACCATTGTTAATTACATATTTTGTTTTATTTTCAAGTTTGTAGTCTGAATCATGTCTGCAATGTCAGAGGTGTGTTTTGGAGTCTTTTCTTGTGATAGCCATCGTAATGGTGATGACTTCTACAGGTGAGTAAGATGACATCAACTAAATTAGCTGAAGTATGCGTTAGTTAAGCAGGCAAACATAATATAATGTAACTGCCGATGAAACCAACGGAAGGGGAGAAAACGGGTTTACCAGGCAGCAGAGTTAAAGTGCTTTTAAATAATCATCCATCAGTTTCTGTTCTTTATTTTGAATTTGCAGAAGCCATTCCCTCCGGACTGTACATCACTGCTGACACTCTCCACTAATACACAGAATAGGTTGACGTTTGAGGAGGAGGAGGAGGAAAGGGTTAGCAATATACCATTATCAATATAGCAAAATTTTGCTAACTAATATTTTAAATGTTGTTTAATTTATTAAAAACTATAAACACCATTCAACATCATATCTTACATCATCTTTACCCCTCATGTTGTTGTTGTTAGTTATAAGTTTGGTTATTGTATATTATTTCTGTGAACTATAATAACACTAAAAAGGCTGCTGTGACATTGCCTTGTTTCAGGAGAGTCTGTTCTCTAAGCAAAAACATGGATGCTGACTATGAAGGGCAGAATCATCATCCAGTTACAACAGCTAACAGACTCTTCTTCAGCATTTTGTCGAATGCAGAATTAGGTAACCCAAAATATATTTTTTACATTACATTTACATTGATGCATTTGGCAGACACTTTTATCCAACGCAAGTTACATTCTATTTAAGTTTAAAGGAACACGCTACCGTTTTTTGAAATAGAGGTTTTTCACTGTCTCCCCTATATTTAGATAAGTGGGCAAACACATTTTTGTCTCAGTGCATGCATTGTCTTATGGTGCGTTCACACCAAACGCGAATAGAACGTCTGGTGCGAGTGATTTAAATGTTAAGTCAATGTAAAGACGCAATTACGCATGTCTAGAGGTCAATCAACATCAGCCATCTTGCAAACAGACAACCATCGGACGAGCGTCAATTTCGCTTCAAACGCTTGCTTTTTATGCGTGTAAATTTTGCTTTGGACGCGCGAATGGATTCAAAATGTTCAAGCGTCCAACAAGACGCGGTACACGAGAATTTGACGCTCTATTCGCGTTTGGCAGCGCCGCTGGATAGCATGTCCTGAGTAAAAGTGACCCCCCCCCCCCCCCCAAAAACAAAACTAATTACTTATTGTGGCCTGCGTATTCACAACGGGTAAAAATAGCAATGCAGATTAAAGGAACACGCCAACTTTGGGACTTTAGCTTATTCACCGTAGCCCCCAGAGTGAGATAAGTCCATACATACCTTTTTCATCTATGTGTGTGCCTTAACTCTGTCTGACGCACCCACCACTAGCCTACAGTAGCTTAGCCCAAAGACTGAATGTAAATAGCTCCAGCTAGCATACTAATCCCAATAAGTGTCAAAATAACACCAACATTTTCCTATTTACATGTTGTGATTTGTATAGTCACAGCGTGTACAAATAACAAGGTCATATGAGACACAGCCATCTTTTAACCATATAAATACTGGGAAATATATTCTCAGAAGGCGAAGCACTCCTACTTGGGCGGAATGATTACCGCTACTCAGCGGTACCGCTACGGCTTCTCAGGTGCTGCGAGCAAATCACTCCACAGAAGTAGCAGTGCTTTGCCTTCTGAGAATATAGCTCCTAGTATTTATATGGTTAAAAGATGGCTGTGTCTCATGTGACCTTGTTATTTGTACATGCTGTGACTATACAAATCACATCATGTAAATAGGAAAATGTTGGCGTTAATTTGTCACTTATTGGGAGCAGTATACTAGCTGAAGCCATTTACCAGTCTTTGTGCTAAGCTAGGCTAGCGGTGGGTGCGTCAGACAGAGTTACGGCACGCACGGAGATGAAAAAGGTATGCATGGACTTATCTCACTCTGGGGGATACGGTGAATAAGCTAAAGTCCCAAAAAGTCGGCGTGTTCCTTTAAGACTAGGCGATTTCCTAGGCAGATATTGACTTGGGACTATATTGCGGTGAAGCACTGCTACTTGGGCGCAGAGATATCACGCAACACCTGAAATCCCCCAACTTCCGTCAACATACCGCCGTGAATATTAGTTAGCTATTTTTCCTACAGTAGACATAGTGAATGGCGATGAATATGCCGGATTTTGTGAGAGACAAAGAGGATGACTTCTCAAAAAAGTAGAGGACTGCAGGAACGATCAACGCAGAGAAATCCTTGGTAGCTGAGACACAACTGCGGGCACCTCATCTTGATCTGACACGTTGAGCCTGGTCATCGATGGCAGTACCTTGTCCCACTCGCCACAGCACACATACTCTATTTCAGTCGGCATAGGCTGGCATATTCCCCTACACTCACACCACCAGTTCGTGTCGGCTCTCCTCACGTCCTCAGGCTGTTGAGCGATCGCAACCTCCTCCTCCTGTCGTTCTATTTCCAAAGCACGCTGCTCCTCTTCTGAAAACTCTGGTTCGTAGAGGTATGGTTCTGGATCTTGACTGTCTGAGAAGTCATCCTCTTCGTCTCTCACAAAATCCGCCATGTTTATCGCCATTCACTATGTCTACTGTAGGAAAAATAGCCAGCTAATATTCACGCCGGTATGTTGATGGAAGTTGGGGGATTTCAGGTGTTGCGTGATATCTCTGCACCCAAGTAGCAGTGCTTCGCCTGTGTTTCCCCCCAATATAGTCCCAAGTCAATATCTGGCTAGGAAATCGCCTAGTCTTAATCTGCATTGCTATTTGTACTCGTTGTGAATACGCAGGCCACAAGAAGTAATTGAGTTTTTTTTAATCACTTTTACTCACAACATGCTATCCGGCAACAAAGGGTTCCATTTATTATGCTACGCTAAGCTAACGGCGGCACTGCCAGACTAAGACAATGCATGCACTGAGACAGAAATGCGTTTGCCTACCTATCTAAATATAGGGGAGAAATATAGAAAATATACAGGGAGTTTCTCTGCTGTTTAAGCTACACAGGAATGTATTGTAAAATAATAAAGCTTAAAGGGGACATATCATGCTTTTAAATCGTTCCTTTTTACATATAAATCGTACATTTGTGGTCTATATAAAGCGGAACTGCAATACTTGGGTCTGAATTCCTCATTATTATAGCTCCACAGGCCCCTTTTCTACCCCTTTTCTGATATGCGTCTGAGAGCAACTCGTTTTGGTGCGGTCTCTTTAAATGCAAAAGAGACACTTCATACCCCGCCCCCTCTCCATGCTGCAGAGGTAACACTCGGTTCAACTCCACCCTGTTCGGCCATTTTTGTAGTTTGAAAGTAGAGATTTACGATTATCTAGCGGCACAGAAACTTTTTATTCACACGTTATTAACAAAATGTCAACAACGGAAGACTTGTCCTTTGCGATACATCCATATGAAGATGTTGTTCTGCAGGTTCGTCGTCTTCATTTTCATCTCGCTCCGAGCCAGAGTCGGACCCGGAGCGAGATGAAAATGAAGACGACGAACCTGCAGAACAACATTTTCATATGGATGTATCGCAATGGTGTGTTACTGTATTTACAGTAACTTCATCCATGCCCACTACTACAATACTGCATGTTTTACAACGACTATTTAACAAAAAAAAAGTTGCTGATAACTTCTGGATGTGAAATACAAATAGTGAGTAAATGTGTTTGTGGTACAGACGCGGATCAGTTGCACACTGCAAACGCAGCATATGTGAAAGCACTATAGCGCGTGCTGCTCCTGTACCGCATACGGAGTATGTGTGAAACGGGCGTAATACTGCTACAGACGTGTAATAAAAAATATTATTGTTAAAAAACGTCATAGAGAATAGAAAAATCCGAACAGGTTGCAAATTATGTCCAAATCAGAATATAAAGATATCAAAGAAGCACCTGAAGAGACTAATTTCAACTTTTCTGTACTTATAATCACTCCAAATATACAACAAAATGCATTTAAGGGCTAAAAAAATGGATTTAGCATGATATGTCCCCTTTAAATGATTTAAAATGTAATGGATTATGAGGTAATTATGTACCATCCCTGTAGGTGCATTCAGAATCAGATGTTTTGCTTTTATCAACATAAAGGTACATGCAGCATCAAGTTTGAGACTTAGGGCAAATTCTGACAACACCGATCTCAAAATTAATGTATTTTTTCCCCCTTTGTGCTTGCAGGTTCATTCTGAGAATCAACCCTGATGGCACCAAAGACTAAAGGCACAGAGCAGATGGAAATCTGGAAGGATCCACAAAAAAAAAAAGCATCCGCCTGAACCCCTCAGTGTTTCTCATCAGAGAGCTTGTCAACTTTGACTGGCAAAATTACTGCAATATAACAACACAAACTGACTTTTACTTTATTTAATTTTTTAAGACCTGTTTTGGTTTTCAGTGTGTGTACGTTTTTGCCATGCTACAGATACAAATGGTCTGCAGGAGATTAGTTCAATGGACTTTGGTGATTTTGCCTTTTTTTTCCCAGCTATTGAGGTCAAGATTTGTAATTTGTACTTCTAAAAACAAAATGTTTAATGATTAAAAAGAATATTATAAGGACAAATGTTCATGTGTTGTTGTAATTTTTGGGAGTGGGGTAAACATGTAAAAAAAACAGAAAAAAAACTCAATACTAATACTGTAAATGAAAATACGGTAATATTACTGTAAATCCAAATACAGTAAATGGTTGTATACTGTAAGTGAAAATACAGTAAAGGTACAGTATACTGTAAGTGAAAATACAGTAAAGGTACAGTATACTGTAAGTGAAAAAACAGTAATAATACTGTAAAACATTTTACAGTAAATTACTGGCATCCAGCTGCCAGTAAGTTACTGTAAAATTTACAGCAATCTCTTTACAGTGAAGGCAAAAAAATGAATTCCCCATTCTGCACTGGGATCAGGTTAATCATGCAAGTTTTCTGCGCTGACCAATAGAAAGTTGACCTCTGTGACCTCTGTGTGACCCATACTTCATGCATCAATATTGACAATGGACATTGGAATTCTCTTTCTCTCTATATCAGAACAACTAATGAATGTGAAACGGGAAGTGGGCCAGATCAAGCAGGACATGAAACAGGCTCGAAAAAACTTGAACGAACTGTCCAAATGCTGCGGCCTTTGTCTGTGGCCATGGATCAGGTTGGTTAGAGCATATACCTTATTATGTGACAATGAGTTTTAAATTTTAATTAGTTAGACTACATGTCTTGTCAGACTGCAACGCAATTAAGAAGTAAGACACTGGAATAATATTGGAATTCCTATAATCAGTGGGCCGGGGCCTGGTGACTTAAAGGGATAGTTCACTTTGAAATGAATTTTTGGTATGTTTTAGCTTACCTCAAGGGCATCCAAGATGTAGGTGTCTTTGTTTCTGCAGTAGTTTCAATTTTAATATTTTTAGGTCAAACCATTTTTGTCTGTCAGTCATATAATGCAGGTCTATGGTCACCACCTCAAAGAGCATGCACAGAGAAGTCCAAATTAAAAATGATTTAATGACTCGTAAATGTAAGTACACATTGATGGCCTAAGACACGAAACGAGCGGTTTGTGTGAGAAACCGAACAGTATTTATATCGTTTTTACCTCTTGTAACCACAGCCACGTCCAAGTGATCTGAGGGTGCGGGCGCTTCGGTCTGCGCAAGCGCCGGAAGTGATCTCTCGCGTGTGCACGGTTTCGAAGATGGATTCATGATGTACTTGCTAATTATATACATTTTGAACAGAAAAAGTTACATAGTGTACCTTTTGAGAAGTGTGATTTCTAGAACTGGAAAAGTCATGTAAATTAATCAAGTCTTATAACTCAATGGGCTTTTTTATAGTGGAATTATACATTAATAACATGTCAAGCTCTACAAAAGCTTTTTTTTTAGAAATTAAACAACTTGGCTACTTCTTTCTTCAAGTGTATCATTCAGAAACAGAAGACTTGATGTAAGATGCTGAAAAAACAAACAAATGTGGTGTTTTGGATTCTAGTCCCCAAAGTGAGATTCTGGTCTACTGATATCCCCGCCAGGTTCTTAACTAGCTTAACCGTCAACCAACTGCTTGATTAACTACATTTTGTTGGTGAATAGCCTAGCTATACTGCTCCACTACCTAGATCAGCATTAAACCAACACTATGCTATGGTCTAAGCTTACCTTTTCAGCAGATATAATTATAAACTAAATTGGCACTTTTAGTTTGTGGTTTTCACCTCAGTGCTTGTATTTGATCTATTTCTTTTGATCTGATTGGCTCCTCTTTCAGATTGAAGTCCTCCAAGAGTGACAGGAGATACAAGCAAGGTAAGGAACCAAAAGAAAGCAAGCGGAATGTGGTATTCAGCCAACAGAGTGCCATCCACAATGGACAGGCTGTTTCTGCTGCAGCAGCCCCCTCCGGCCCTTTCATCAGTAGGTGAGATTTGTGTTATGCATTGCCATATGGCACAAACTGTTAAAGGGATAGTTCACTTTGAAATTCATTTTTGGTATGTTTTAGCTTACCTCAAGGGCATCCAAGATGTAGGTGTCTTTGTTTCCGCAGTAGTGTAAATTTTGATATTTTTAGGTCAAACCGTTCTTGTCTGTCAGTCATACAATGCAGGTCTATGGTCACCACCTCAAAGAGCATGCACAGAGAAGTCCAAATTAAACATGATTTGTGTGAGAAAACTAACAGTATTGTAACCTTGTAACCACAGCCGCGCCCTCAGATCACTTGTACGTGGCTGTGGTTACAAGAGGTAAAAAAGATAAAAATACTGTTAGTTTTCTCACACAAACCACTTGTTTCATGTCTTAGGCCATCAATGTGTACTTACATATTACGAGTCATTAAATCATGTTTAATTTGGACTTCTCTGTGCATGCTCTTTGAGGTGGTGACCATAGACCTGCATTATATGACTGACACACAAGAACGGTTTGACCTAAAAATATCAAAATTTAAACTACTGCGGAAAACAAAGACACCTACATCTTGGATGCCCTTGAGGTAAGCTAAAACATACCAAAAATTTAATTTCAAAGTGAACTATCCCTTTAATTTTTTTTATTAAGACACATGTTTATCTAATAGATGTGTAATGGTCTTAGCTGGAAAATTCAAATGTTTTTTGTTCTGTAAGAATAACAAATGATGAACGAGAAGATGAGATGGAAGAGAATCTGAAGAAGGTGCACGCCAGCGTTGTGATTTTAAAGAGCATGGCAGTGGGAATAGGCAACACGATCAGCAAACAGATCCAAACTATTGAGGAAATCAATAATGAGGTAAAGTTACTCTTATTAAATCCAGAGGTGATTCATTGGGATAATAGTGCATTTGTGGCGCTAGAGATTTAGATCTAGCTGGCAATATACACTCTAGTGACAACTTCTACACGTATGTTTATGTTAATTAAGTTAACAAATATAATTAAAAAATGGTAAGATTTAGAACTCAGAAAGGTTTGCGAGCTCAGTGGAGCAAAATATTGATAGACTGTCACTGAAATTATCTGTTTATTTTAATTGGCACAGTAATGATAGATAGATAGATAGATAGATAGATAGATAGATAGATAGATAGATAGATAGATAGATAGATAGATAGATATGTAAACTGACTCCTTTATTGCCTTTTTTGCCAGGTTATACATAATACACATGATGTTAATGCTGCAGAAAAACATGCCAGGAAACTCCAATAAGGGAAATACTGAATGGACCACCACAAGGTTAAGTCGGCATGAAAAAAATAAATCCTATTGATTTTCTAAATGCATGTTTTAGATTTATTGTGAACAATTATTCTATGCATATGTGCATTTTTTTTATAATATTTTTGACCTTGTAACGTTTAATCTAAATAAATCTTCTGGTGAAAAGACAGACTTCTCTGTAGTGACTTCTGCAGGGCTTCTCCAATCATTTAGTCAGTTTAAACCCCTGCCCTACAAGCTTCAGTTCAACTACCTCCAGTTATGTGTGCAACGGACACAACTCAAAATCCAGTCAACAACCAATGGAACCAACCAATTTAAAAAAAAAAAAAAAACATTCTTATCCAATAATCTGTACGGACTACGGGATAATCTCTATCACAATACGGAAGAAAAGATCTGCCGCTACTTACATTTAATTTCACCTCCATTTGTGTCTTTTTATTGTAATCTTGGTGTTTTTAAATAACTGGACACAAGTTGTGTCCTTAAATCATTTGCATAATAAGGCTTTACGATGATTGAGCTTTTGGAAAGTATGATTCAAGTCGGCATAAAATTTAAGTTGCAATTGTCTTATCTTCCCTATTGTGTCATGTATCCGAGTGAGGCTTCTTAAACAAGAAAAAAATGAAGGGTGGGAATTAATTTTGTCCATTGAATTGAGTGGATCATTGGATGGTCGTGGTTTGCTATTGTTGTGATGTCATGTGAGTGACAGGTTGTCCTGCCCTTGGTCCAGTAAACACGTCATCAGAGAAGAGAAGAGATGCAAGAGGGAGGGATAGATATTTCATAATACCTTTATGTTGTACTTTGTACTGTATGTCCTCTGAACTTTGTGTCGAAATGACCAGCAGAGGTTGCTGTTAGACTATTTTGAAAATGAACCACAAAAAGTGCTTCCTAAAATGGAGGCCTCAAAAAGCATATAGTTTCCTTATGTTATGTAGTAGAATTTTCTCATCTATTCTTATTGCTTGCTTTACTTCATCACATGAGGGTTTTTTTCTAGTTAATTATGTTCTGTAGTGGTGTTCTTGGGTCTATTATTTTCTGTAAAAAAGTACATTTAGTCCGCATTCTTACATGAAGTGAAATTCAAACCAACAACACACCTTTGATATTTTGTATACAATAGTATAAACAAATATGTTAATACTGAAGTTCTTCGACACAATATTGCCATTTACTTTTGCTGTCAAAAATAACACAGTAGTGATTTCAGCATTAGAGCCCCTCCTACAGTGGGAACCTTGAGGGTATGCAAAAAAGGCATATAGCGGAGTATGAATGTATATATGGAGTACATAACGCATATTTATAAAACGGTTAGTTCCAATCCTTGATTCTGATTGGTCAATAGCTGTGCTTTATTTCACGATAAAACACGGCTATGACCGCTTCACCCAATGGTTCTATGTATCACTACACAACACCCCTAGCAACCACTCTTAGCAACTTAAACAGATGTTTGATCTCATTGATATTGTTCATTTAAAGCTAGAGTAGAGCATTGTGAGAGATCGAGTAAGTGAGTGTAACGTTACCTGCATCCTTCAGGTCAGTCCTATATTCATAATAAAAAAAATGCGTTTGAATGTCCGCTGCGATATGTTGTCCTTTTAACAGTCATGGGGTTTTCCCGTGCATAACGTTAAGTTAGTCATCTGTCGCGTCTTCCTTCTCCGTGATCACATGTTCGAGTCCTTTCAAAAGCCTTCTCTACTGACTCACTCACTCATAAAGACAGTCTTTGCCGCCATCTATTGGCGAAATAATATGTAACTTCTGTTGCTGTTTACGGTCCGGGACTATTTTTTCCAGCGGAAGGAATGCTTATAGTGATTTTACTTCATGAAAGTTGCATAGAAACATCGTTTTCGGCTTTAATATTTTTATTGTGTGGCAACCGTTTTATAAAAGCAATAAGGTACTCGAGGCAAGTGCTGTATCGTGAATAAGTAACGGCTGAAGGGGTTGCAGGCACTCCGCTTCGCGTCGTGCCTAACAACGCCCTCCAGCCGTTACTTATTCACGATACAGCACAGCCTCTCGTACCTTATTGCTTACATGGAGCTTACCACAAAAAGAAGTGTTTTTATAAAAGAAGTCACGGATGATTTTGTGAAAGGTTTAGTATTCGGTTTACAGCACTGCTCGTTTATTCCTATGGTCGTAAAACAATTCCTATAGTCGTAGAGCAATTCAATGACATGGTATGTGACATTACTTCATACATATTGTTAAGAGATTGATCAAAGTCTCTTTCCTTTTAAGTGGTTTTCAACCAGGAGGCCGGGGCCCGGTAAACTTTCAAGGGGTCCTCATGATAACTTATGCTTTAAAATAAGACAAACCATTGTCATTTTTAATGTAAAATCAAAACCAAAACTGGAAAAGTCATTCGTTTGCTATTTGTGATGTAAAAGTGGTGCAATTTTATTGGTAAAAAAAAGTGTAAATCCTGAGGAACATTCAGTTATTGAATTATTTTTCTATAATTATTGGTTTCAACTAATCTATTGCTACTCTTATTTTATATAGATTAAATATTTTCTTTTTTCTTGAAAATGAGCAGCAGAAGTACCAGTTTTGGAGGTCTTTGAAAATCATAGACAATGGGGGGCCTAGAGTCAAACAGGTTGAGAACCACCTATTTAAAGTGGTCATCGGATGCCCATTTTACACAAGTTGGTGTGATTCTTTAGGGTCTTCATGTAAAGTTTGTAACTTACTTTGGTTAAAATTCCTCAATGGTTGTGTAAAACAACACCCTTTTTACCTCCGCAAAAACAGCTTTGTTCACAGTGACCTGTTTCGGTGCATTTCTCTTTAAATGATAATGAACAACTGCTCACCCCACCCATCTCTTCCATGGGGGGTGTCCACACAAGACACATAAAGTGCTGCCTTGGCAACTTGCCTTGGTGGACAGTATACGAATGGCTGAAGGCAGAAATATGGTAATGCGGGACAGTCCGTCAGTGGTCGTGAGTGGAGCATGAGCATCATGACATCATATTGCTCAGAAATTCCAAACGGCTTGATTATTGAGAGTGTTTAGGCTTTTTGAAAAAAGGAGTGAATGGATTTTTTAAAATATATGGTGGTTGTGTCCACACACACGTACTGCAAATACACATTTATATGCCAGATATTGGGTTAATATAATGCATTTCTGGCAACTGGTCAACATTAGACAAACATATAGGGATGTTCGCCGGAGTCAAATGTGACGTCACGATATGGGCGTGGCCGCGAACTGGTTGGCAGAAAGAACCAAACTCAATGCAGATGGCATGTGAAGAGAATGAAGATGAACTTCTCTAGTCGTGCATTGTGTACGTAATTAGATTTTTTGATCCAGCCACTTTTTATTTTACCCTTTTGTCTTGTTTCAGCCCCAAACCCCATCTCAGCAATACAAATTAATAAAGGCTGGTTTGGTTTCTAAAGTACTTCTTCCAGCCTCCATGTATTAATGTTCATGGGTAGCCTGAATGGGCTCTGTTCAGACCTTAACATTAGGTATTTTACTGTAAGGTGTCAACAAGATTCAACAAGACATTTTCACCTGGCTATACCCAATGTTTAGATCTTTTGGGGTATTTATGCAAACTAGTACATACGTAATTAGATTATGCACCGTTTGTCTATGTTAACAACAAATGTTAATAATGTTAATAACTGTTAACAACAAATGTTAATGATGTTAATAACAAACAATTTAAAAAAAACTTGTAATACATTTTATGTTTGTCTTGATGTAATCAACTCAGTATCATGGGTTTAAATGTGTACCCTATTCTAGACGCCTAATTGCAGAAATCCACAGCTATCTTCTTGATTCAAGCTGTTTAGGTACGCGGTAGAAGGTTACTCTTATCGAACCTGTTAACACAGCCGATCACAAAGCACGATACAACCATTTGTCTTCTGTGTTTGCGCTGCGCAGCAAGCCATTACTTTTCTTTTTGCCAACCAGAGCGCGTGTAACCGCGTCGTGACGTCACGGCGAAGATCCCTATTGGTCCGATTATTCATAAAGGAGTTTGGGCCATGCAAATTACGCGAGTTTCCCGGGAGAAATAACAAACCGGGAGGGGTCCGGGAGATAGGGTTAAAAAACGGGAGAAACCCGAGAAAAACGGGAGTGTTGACAGGTATGTCATAGAGATGTTCTTCGTTTAAGGGTAAAACAAACTTCGAAATACATGAGCAGCGATATACTGTTATCGAACATCCGATGGATGTCTAACCTCGACCGACTGAACAGGCCAAATTAACCAGAAAAGATTTTCACGTGAAAGAAGGCGGAGCCTCCACGCACACCTATTACGTAATCACCATGGACCAATATACAAAGGTGTTTAGCAACTGGAGCGAAATTTTCCGGAAAGTTCACTTTGGCAAGTTGTTACGAACTCCCAAAACAGAACTTCGTTTTGGCCTGATTTTGTTCGAAATTATGTCACATCAGTTCGATCTTCGATTTCGCTTGAAGTATATCGGGGCCTTAAGGCCGCAAGTGTGTCATTGAGGACAGAGCCAAATAGGCTACGAAAATATCTGGTGGTAGCCTACTTAAAAGTAATTTCTGAATGAATCCGAATTGCTTAACAAGTTGATTAAATAAATTATGTAATGACTCACTCATAAGACAACAATTTTGTCGCCATCTATTGGTGTAGTGATGTAACCCGTAGAAAGAGTAACTGATAAACTGATAAATCGCCACCATTAATGCACAGACTGACAGCCTGTCTGGAACATACAAAACACAAAGCCAGTGCTGTTGAACTGTTACATCAAGATGCTGCTAGGCCAATCAAATTCAAGGATATAGGACTTAATACTATTTCCAGTGTTCGTATGTATTTATACTCTATTGGGCAAACGAATGTTGCTGGACTACTGAATTTCGAAATTCCTGTAGCTGTGTGAAGCTGTGTTATTCCTCTGAGTGCAGAGCTACAGTGATTTGGGAAGTTTCATGTAGTGTTTATGCTGAACTGGCAGCAGCTGTGAGAGCCGAGTGGAAACAGTGACTGAGTCTCCTGGATGTGAGGAGTGAGTCACATCAACCCCCCACCCCCCACCCCCACCCCCTCCAAGATTCCACAGTAGTCATCACTTGAGCTGAACCCAGAACAGCGTCGCCATTTTAACTTGCAGCCAAAAAATGCACCTTTGTCTTGTTTGCACAACTCATTATGAGTCTTAAATAACAACACTAAAGCATAGTTATCAAGTGACAACCACAGTTACCATGATACAGATATTTTACAATATAGAGTGAGATAGAGAAGATCTCATCTACAAACCTGACACATATGTCGTTTGGGTCAGGGACGATTGTGTCTTTTCTTTGAGCTCACTCACTTGTGGAAGTCACACCTCACTAACAGGAAGCATCTGCTGACAAGCTCACGGGTTCACGGTACCCTTGTGAAGCTCTTACAAACAAACCTAGATGACTATACAAATTGATTTGTCATGCAAAACATCAGACTTCAGTTCATTTAAAACTCCCTTTTTTCTTAGTAAACAATTTTCTGGTCAGAACTTATACTCTATTTTCATAGTATTATCTTGATGCATTTACCTGCATATGCTTCACACTCTTTAAAGTCAACTGCCTGATAATGCAAACGAAAAACTGATCGTTTAAAATTGCATTATATTTGGCATCATCACAAATATGTTCCCCCTCCTGATGGCTGTTGAACAGGTGGTGCAGTGTAGATGTTCTCCATCAATTTGCTTTGGGGACGCTCTTTGCAAATATTATGGATCCAACGATTAGGAGCATCGAGGAGAATGGGGTGGATGGGATGCCATTCGCTCCCAATGGTAAAACTGACCATATGTTGGACTGTAGACCTTATGGAACTTCTTTTGGGGTTCCTGAGCATCTGGAGTTGTTTAACTTCAGACACTTTCAGACTCTATGGGGGAGGAGGGAGGGAAGTTCACTCCTCACAGCTCTGTTTTTGGGGTAAACACATCTGCAGACATTGTTTGTGCTGCGTTCACTAAGATATTGAGACGGAGACGAGTAGAAGCAGAGTTTAGTGTGTTAATATTTGAGGTTTATTTAGCTCAACCAAGTGTGTGAGACTGTAGGGGGGTGGAAAGGGGTTGGCTGACCACCCTGGACAGCCCCTTCCTGACTACTTTGCTGACAGGAAGTTTAGAAGAAAAAAAAAAAAAAAAGGGGACGTGCATTTTTCTGTTTCTACTTTTTGTTTTTTCTGCATTTTAATTATTTCGGCCACCCTCATTCACAAAGGAATACATAACTCGGAAAACGCACCAAAGAGAAAAACACGAAGTGAAGCAAGAATATGGAGGACAGCTTTTACTGCATATTTGGTCATTCTGTGAGGGATCATTTGTGACGCCAAAGGAAGAATGTTGAGTTTTAAGACTGAATGATGAAAACAGCTGTTGGGACTCAGAACACGGAGCATCCTGAGAGTAAGTACTGCCAGATACACAAACATCCACTCAGTATATACATACACCACAGCTGTCTTGACATTTTTTATTATTTGCTCTCACTGAGCAGAAAAGATATTTGTTAAGTCCTAAAATTATGCAATTTTTTTTGGAAAGACTTAAGGATGAATGAAAACCACTGGAAAGCCGGAACAACTGGAAGTCTTCACTTTTATACTTATTTAAAAGATGAATCAATATTTGTGAATTTCCAAACACTTCATCTATTGTAAATATCATGGGTCCAAATGTAAAAGCTTAAGAAAACCCCATTTTGAAATGTCACTAACCTGAATATGTGGATATGTCTCCCAGGTACAGATCTGTATTTTCAAATACACTTGTACTTAAGTGCACTTCATGTGTATCTACATACATTATCCATCTGAATTAACCCTCTAGTTTACAGCTTAAATACATGTATTAGCTTATTAATTACATTAAATTTACAAAATATTACACAGGTATAAGCTACGTAAAATAAAGTGAATCAAGATTGTACTTAAGTGTAATTCATGTGTATCTACAAACCTTATCCATATGTACTTTGGTTGACTTTGAATTAGGCCTAACTCTCTCTTGTTCACAGCTTAAATGTATGCGGTAGCTTCCTAATTACATTGCAATTACATAATATTACACAGGGATAAGCTACGTAAAATAAAGTGTATCAAGATTGTACTTAAGTGTACTACATGTGTATCTACAAACCTTATCCATATGTACTTTAGTTTGAATTAGGCCTAACTCCCTCGTTCACAGCATAAATGCATGCGATAGCTTCCTAATTACATAATATTACACAGGTATAAGCTACGTAAAATAAAGTGTATCAAGATTGTACTTAAGTGTACTACATGTGTATCTACATACCTTATACACATGAAGTACACTTAAGTACAATCTTGATACACTATTTTAGAAGGTACAAAATGACCACGTGTAACTGCAGGCTTTTTTCATAGTAACATATTTAAGTACTTGTTACATTGAGTAGTACAAAGTACTTTCTTACATTGTACCAAGTCGGAAACATGTAGCCTATGTAACCGACTCGGCCTGTTACATATGTGTAACAGTAGCTGCCTATTACATGAGTGTAATTACAATCTGTAAGTACAGGCTGTTCCATAACTTAGTTACATGTTAATTACATTTTGTTACATGTTATTACAATGTCTACTACTAAGTAATTAATTAAGTAATTACTCTGTATCATGGACACCGTAAAATAAAGTGTTACCAAATGGGGTAACTATAGGGCTATATAGTTGCATGTAATTATCCCTAATTTATAGTTATTACTACAGTAACTACATGTAACATGTAACAAGGACACTGTAAAAGAAAGTGTTACCAAAGGCAGTAGAAATCAACTACTTCCTGACAAATACAGCAGTGTTTAGTGAATTAATTCATGAGTTCTCATGTTCAGTTTGCAAGCAATAAATATTGATATGGCTTGCTGTCTGCAATGGAAAATGAGTTACACACAAGCTATACATTTCCCCCGAAGCAAATGTTATATATGATATTACAGTACAGCAATGCCAAAGGAGAGATTTTAGCAGGAACTGGAGGAGGGAAACTTCCTGGTAGCCAAGAAACAGTAAGAATGGGAGACAGCAGTAGCTTAGCCGTGAGAACAGAGAACAAAACGGCTGCTATGATGCACAAGGCTTATTTCATCCTCACATGAAAATGCTGACACATTCCCTGTTGCACAACTTAGCCATGTTGGCACATTTATTATGATCATATGACATTCTGAACTGACCTCATGTTTTCAAGGAACAAAAAATAAAAAAAGACTTGATACAGTGGTTATCTTGTTCTCGAGTTTGTTGCAGTTTTGTTAAACTGAGATTTTTGTATGATCTTTCTTGTTTCTGCAGGGTGATCTAAAAACATTCATCGGATTCTTCTCAAAGTTCTGTGTCCTGCAGTATGCACAATGCTTTCTCCTGGGCCTTCCACAGCACCTCCAAGCCTCTCCAAACCCTCTTCCCCACCTATATCTTCACCTATTCAGGCATATTTCCATTCACAAACCATTCCTCTTCCTCCTAGTCCTCTTTCTTCTTCCTTGACTTCTTCAGCCTTCCCTTTGGTTGATATATCTGACAACCCTTCCACTGACACACACCCAATTTCATGTGTACAACCTTCCTCACCTCAGCTTAACTCCAAACCATCCTTACCTCCTCCCCACAAACCCATGTCTCCCCAGGCCTCAAAGCCACCCCTCCCAGCACAACTTCCCTCTGCTGTTCCTAAGAGCTGCTCCTCAGCCATGCCTAGACCACCTCCACCTCCTGCCACTAGGCCCTCATCTCCACCTCAACCCAGACCACCTCCACCAGTAGTCCCAAAACCGTCAGTCCCCACATCTCCAGTGAGCAAGTCCAATAAACCTGTTCCTCCTAGTATCAGCATCCTGGAGAAACTGATTAAGACGTGTCCAGTGTGGCTTCAACTGGGAATGAAGCAGGACAGAGCCATGCATATACTGGGCAAGGAGTTTCCTGGGGTGAGAGGAAAACACAGGAGATGATTCACATAGAATGCATTGTTTTGTTCTACTGCACTTTATTTATAAGTAAAAAAAAAAGAAAAAAAAAAGTAAAATACCTTTTTCAAATAGCTAAGTGTTTGAGTGTTGTAATGCGCCTGGCTGCTTTTACAGCATCTTACAAGAGAACACCTTGTTTTTAAAATGTCGCATCAAATACAAACAAATTCAAACTTTAAACACAAATATACCAGCCAAGTGGACCAACGAGAAAAAAAACTATCATGCTGCGTTCACGCCATGTCGTAATTACCGTAATTACAAGATTTTTAACTTGTAAAAAGCACGTCCTCGTAGAGCTTGTAAGTACAGCATGTAAGATGGGAATTTTCAGAGAGCTCCTACTTGTACCACGTGAATGCTGCAGATTCATTTGAGTGTTGATAGTATTGCCATAGAAACGCATAATTCCCATTCCTAGGACCTGAACAGATCAGAATACGGTAATGACGATACGGTAATGACGACAATGCGGTGATTGCAGCAAAAGCTCGATATGCTTTCGAATCGCTCTCGCGGTCATGTACCGACCGGTATGCATACTGAAGCATGCTTAAAGTCGAACATACCTTAAATCTGCAGTGGTCAGGTGGTACAGCAGCCACGTGGTACAAGTTTCGAATACAAAGTACGAGTTTACATGTTGTAATTACAACATCGGCAACATCTTTTATTTATTTATGTTTTCTTTTTTTTGCCATACACCTTTTCTCATAAAAGTGCTTCTCGATACCCCTGCGTTTCGTAGCCTACTGTACTGTTTTACTATTCCCCTGGGCTGTGTCTTTGTGTTATCCTTACAAGCTCTAGTACTGCCGAACTGATTGTGTCATTGGTTTGATTTTGCAGATCTTTTTAGTCAGGAGGGATTCAAGTCAACAAACGATGGTACTGGCAGTACGTCTTCCTGACCAGCTGGGGGAGCCCCATGTCAAGGAACTGCCTATAAAGGAAGAAAAGTCCTGTGAGTTCTTTTGCATTGAGAAATTACTTTTCTTTCAACTTCACTCTAAAATGCTGGGTTGTTTCAACCTATGTTTGGGTCAAATATGGACAGAACCAATGGTTGGGTTTGTCCGTATTTGATTTAGTGTTGAGCTCAGAATGCCTTTACGTCATAGACAAACCCACACACAAATACATTTGCTTACAGACCCTAACATATCCAAAGGCCCACACACAAACAAACGTGGATACATACTTGAAGACATTCACCTAGATGATTGAGTGCGTACAGTGATATAAACATGTTATTAAGGGTATCAAAGCTGTTTGACGGTAGGGGTTGCGGGCCACAGGTTTCCTGTTCCCAGCCCTGCATTGCAGTAGTAACTACAGGATGTCCTGCACTGGCCTCTTATAGCTTCATTTCCTGGTGTGTGTGTGTCTGTGTGTGTGCTTGGGTGCATATGTGTGGTCATTTTCACATTTTTACAAAGCAGTCTTATTCATCCAGTGGTTACAAAGGTGAAAAGGCTATTGTTTTCATCTTCTCTTTTTTTGGCTGAAATAAAAACTCTAACCGTGGGGCGGTCAGGACATGTTTATTTACACATCATCATTCATTATTATCCCACTTCCCACACTTACAGATATTACACAGTGAGTTAGGTTCTATTTTAGTGTTTCTCTTTCAGTAGGCAATAAGTTACACGAACAAAGAACTAGTGCCACCACTAAATCGAAGTATTATACATCAGGGACCAGATATGTGCCTAACATTAACATGTCTGTTTCTTTCTTTCACTGCAGTGTTATACCTTGAAGGGTCTGTGCTGGTGTTTGAGAACATTTTTAAACTCATTTCTTTCTACTGTGTTAGTCGGTAAGAAAAAAAACAAAAAACAAAATCACACATGTCCATTTTACTTTGTTTTACTTTTTTACAAAATATTCTTTAAAAATGTCTAAAATAGACTTTTCATTTATCTTTTTTACTCAGGGACATCCTCCCTTTTCCTCTGAAGTTGCCTCAGGTCATTCAAAAGGTAGCTAAATATGAGGACATGGAGGTGATCTCTTCTCTAGGTTCAGGTAAGACGTAACGATATAGTGTATCTTACTTAGTACTTCCACTTTTTTGTCTGCAGACTTGTACTTTCTGTGCTAATTTCAGAGTAAATCTGTGGTAAATATAGTGAAATCTTTTAAACAGAGCTCTTATTCAGTAGCAGCCCTGACTCACATGCTGCCCCAGACGAGAGTGGTTGCAATACCATGAAAATGCTGCAGTTGACCGAGTGTCTCATTGTGTGCATGTATACGTGCCCCATGCTACCCCAGAGAATATTTCAAAATGGATGTACAAGGGGCGGAGTATGTGTGGGATGCGTTCCAATTCTGGAGAAATCTGCAGAACCTCTGCGCACATATTTTATGTGGGACTGCAGGTGCTATTGTAAAAATCAATGGTCTATTAGCAGTCAGCCATGATTAATTTTTTCCAAGAACTAAAAGTGTCCAATAACAGGGGAGGTACAGAAAGTAAGTCATATCTTGTCACCTCCATCACAGTACGCCCTTCAAAATGTAAATATAAAACAGCTTTTATTATGGTACTGATATGACTCTTATTCTCCTTTGAGCTGATTTTTCGAAAGCACTATTCATATATTTTTGTGTAAGACTTTTTAAATTAGGAAAAAAAAAATAGTGCAGCTTTGTAGTCCTCAACGATACAAAATTTCTTTGACAATGCTTACTGTACAAGCTAATGGCTAAATCGCCTAATGGTAGTTAGTGGTAGTAAATCTATTTGGTAGTGCGCATTTGCACTTTATTTTTTACCTTTTGTCATCGCACCCTAAAGAGATGTGAATCTCAATTATGAAATGATGGTGACAGCTAATGGGAAATAAGTGTAAATAGCAATTGATGCTAGCATATAATACTTTAGCATGTGGAAATTGTCTTGTAAAAGTTAAATAATGATAATGTTCATATTTCTCATACTAACACAGAGTTCTGGAACTCAGCTCTGAATAGTCATGAGGAAGTGGAAAATGTTGCTGGTAGCTGTGGTGCTTCGGATAGACAGGGACAAAGCAGTTCCTGTGAAATCCAGCTTTCCATTGGCAGTGACCGGCTTTGGTATGTCAACCCAATTTTCATTGAGGAATGCAGCAACAGCTTGATGCCCACCTCCTCTACCCCTGTTCTGAGGACCCAGAGTCTCAACACACCAGTCCAGGCTCCTCCCAAATTCAAAAGGCCACCACCCCTACGCCCTCGTCCTCCCAGTGCACCTGAGTGCTCTCTAAACTATGCATTAGTCAAGCCTTCAAAAGGGGAGTTTAAGCCAGTTCTTAATTCTCCTCCCACTCCTGTCCAAAAAGGGGAAGGAAGTGACTGTGAGTGTGTAGACAGAGAACAAGAGAGACAGGGAACTCCTGCCCCAAGCACTGAGTGTGACAAGCCAACTGTCTTACAACCAGCTCAGGGCAAAGAAGGAAAGCAACTTTCTAATACAGCTTCACATCGAGTTCCTCCAATTCCCATCCGACGGAGGTTATCTGAAAAGCAAGATTCAGAGGATCCAACGCAGAAGGAAGTTCACACCAGCACCTCCACAGAAGCAAAGGACGATATTCCACAAGTCCCTGTAGCATCTCTCATTTGCCTAGATGACAGTATAGAAGAAAAGGACAAGCCTATGGACCCAGATACTCAGCAACTTCAGGAGGTGCCAGAGGAAGAGACTAAGGTAACTAATGGAGCTCCAATGGTGACTCCAGAGGTTGCACCTAAACCGAAGCGGCCCAATGCTCCAGTGCCACCTCCCAGGAAGAAAAGACTGTCTCAGAATCTGACGGGACAAGTCTCCCAAAGCTTTGGAAACTCACTCACACCAATTCCCCAAGAGCACACTTCCATTGTTCCTTTGAACTCCAGCAGCCCCAATCCTGTCCGCCATTCGCTCTGCATCAACGCCGGTCATCCCAAAGTCGCAGATGTTTCTCTATACTCTCCTGAAGGTGGAGCTCCAGCAGACCATGACTCCTACTCAACCAGTAGCACGGAGGAGGAGACGGATACTATGGCAACAGGTGCTTTGATGAAGAGGACACCAACAATTATTCTAGACCGTGCCAAGAAACGACTATCGATGGTATCCATGGCGAACCTCTCCAATGTCCTTACAGGCTTCATGAATGCGGACCGCAAGTGTCAGAAACGCATTGTCGAAATGTCCCGGGATGGAAACACGTACTTTGGGAACCTTGTTAAGGATTATCGAGCTTTCACTTTGGACACCATGCGGAAACACACCTCCAGCACAGAGATGCTCCAAGAGATCCGGCAGATGATAACCCAACTGAAGAGCTACTTGATCCAGAGTGCAGAGCTGGAAAATCTACAGGAAGCAATCACATACTCTGAGGAGAAACTGGGTAATTGACCTCTCCATTATATTTACTGTCAGAACTTCTGCTTTTTAGTATCTTAACAATTATTTGTGAAAATGTTCAGATGTTCAGCTTCTGATGTCAGTATGTTTCCATCCAAGCAAATTGAATTTATGAACACTTCTGAGCAAAAATAATTTTAACAAATAACAAATAAAAACTCAAGCGAGCATATGTTTTTATGCGCATTTTGGAAGTTTTATTCACATCTTGCTGTATTCCATCCAGCATTTTATCATCCTAAAATGAGCAAGAATCCAAAATGTGCAAACAGAATTCATCTAACCTACTGTCTTTTTTGTATTGTTTATGTAATTACTTTTTAAGCCTAGAATCATCTTAGCAAAGCACCTGAAGATTGTGCCACTAACCTTACGTTAAAGGTATAGCGGAGGATCTTTCCGAATTTTAGAGAAGACCCGCCCTCTCCAGGGCTAGCATCGCTAATCATAGCTTACATGAACTTTTACTAGCAGTGATTTTAAATGGATTTCTCCAAATAGCATAACAAACTTTACCTGTCTAGTAGAATCTTCGCGATTGCAGCATCAGTGGGAAGCCCAACCTGTGCTTAGTGCACGCCAGCATGTGAAATATTCACCCAAAATCATCTGGTCTTGTTTCTATATTATGCGGTCTTTCTCTTCTTATCATACACTTCGTATACATTTTTTCTCTTTCGACCCTCAGCCATTTTCAAAGGAATGGCTGAAACCGTAACTCATCACACATAATCATAGCACATAATACACCTGAAAGTGCGCATGCGCAGAAAGCGAAAACTGGGACGAGCACGTACGACGGCCTTACGTAAACATATCACCAGAATGATTGACAACTAGGTGGACCAATAGTATTGATGATCCACCCGGAAAAAAATAAAAACCTCCGCTATACCTTTAAACTTCATAGAACGTCTATAAAGACTGAGCTTTCTCTATTGTGCTTCTCAGTCCGTCCATCAAAAAAAACAAAAAAAGTCCACAGTAAACCGCAATACCTTTTATTTAGGGCTGGGCATGAAGTTAGCGCGTTATTATCGCGTTAACGTATTAATTAATTAACGACGACAATTGTTTTATCTCAGAGCGTCCGTTAACTGAATGAATTGAGAATCTCACCTGAACATCCGATAACATCAGCAATTTTCATCCTCGCAACTGATTTATGATTTAAATATGGCGACATCGCACATTCTATCAGCTGTAGTTCTGGCGCCTCAAGCTTGGTTTATACTCGCCGCGTCCGCACGAGCGCGAAGGTGCGCAAGGGCCCATTTCCTTGGCGGTGTGCACGGCAGATTTTGTAACTGCGCGCGCGGCTCCGCATCCGAATTCCGAAGATGCATGACTTCGAGCTGAATCTGGCATTTACAAAATGAGCCAAAAATAGCAGACATAATCCCTTTTAATTATGGTCAATGTTTTATAAAAAAAAATCTCGAAACCAAAGTTATTTTTAACCACTACAAAGTTGACTTCAACGGACTAAAAAAGTACCTAAAATTCACCTGAATCTCTGTGTACTTTTTTTGAGCTTGACCACCTCACCTCACCTCACTCTAACAGGGACACTTGCTATTGAACATAGACAGTTTATACTGCTCCATGATAAAATAAAAATGTTTCTGCTGTTCAGAAAAAAGAAAGAAAAGAAAACTGATTTATAAATGTTACCTTATTTGATTAAAGTGTTTGCAAGACAAATTTTATAGCACTTTTGTTTATATAGCAGTACTTTCAAATAAAAGTGCACAATATACTACTTTTGAATTCATTATTGAATTTTGCGCATAAACTGTGCGATTAATCGCAGAAAATCATGCGATTAATCGTGATTTTAACAAAATATATCTTTGCCCAGCACTACTTTTATTATCAATACACTGCTCAGAGAGAAAGCTCAGGAATCTTCGTGCATTTTAAAGCAGCATTAAATCATCAAGCTTCTAACTAGTGATTGTTGGTGCATTATTAAGAAAGTTTCATATTTTCCTGTGAGGAAAATGAACGCTCGCACTGAGACACAAGATATGTTTGCTGCTTTTCCTTCTCTGTAGCACCAGAGTATTAAATATGTATTAATGTCTTATGAAGACTTTCACAGCGATATAGGGATATAATATTTGAAGCCATATCCTCACAGATTTCTATGATTAAAAGTCAAACACATATAAATAATGTATAAAGAATATATAAATGAATAAAGCTTATCTTGGAGATGGTATGTAATTTTCCTTATATGTTTATGTGTGGATCTGTTTTCCCCCTCTTCAGAGATCATTATAGAAGCGGCATTATGCAAAAGTGTCCTGAAACCCTTGCGGGAGGCTGTGTATAATGGACTGAAGGATATCCACTCCCGTGCAGGAAATCTAAAGAAATTAAAAGAGAACCAGCTAGTGGTTCAGGGGACCACCACCACAGACCTGGGGATCATTACAAGTGTTCCTGAAAATGCCATCATGGAGAAAATTCAAGCAAAGCTCAGTAACTTACACCAAGAATATTCACCTCAGAGGAAGATCGACCTGCTCCTCAAGACCTGCAAAATGATCTATGAATCTATGTCTGTGGGCTCTCCAGGTGGGTTTGATTTGAAATGTTGTGAATTAGTTGATCCTATACTTATATGATGCCTGGCATTCATGTTTATAAACATATACCATGTCAATTATAATAATATATCTGCCTTCTAACATCCTCTATAAACATTATCTAGAGTTCAGATAGACCCTTAGTAGATCCCTTTTTAGTTCTATTTCATATTTCATGTTCTATTCTATTTTTTTTTTCTATATTATATTAAATTATAGTATGCATTTGTAAGCCCTTTTGGGGAAAAATAGCTCAGATCATTACTCATCAGTTCTAGAGAATATGGAGGAAAGAGCACAACCTCTGAACAGAGAAATCAGACGGAAATCACGTAACCAGTGTTTCTCTACAGCTTAAACTCCACCTTTTCCTCCTCACCCCAAATTTAGTCTAGATTATCTCAAAGCTGTCATCAGTGCCTCCAAATAAGGAAGTGCTACAGCTGCAAAAGTGAGGGCAGGACATACAAAGTATTTAGCATAATCTAAATTCTCGAAGCTCTTGTCTGTTTGTATCATTCTGCATCTACATGCAGAACAGCTGAAAGTAAAACTGGATAAACCACTGACCTGTTCCTAAAGACCGCCCCCTCTTTTTTTTAAGTTCTGTAAACAAAGCGCTTCACTTTCATGTAGTGATAGTGTTACAGTTTGCCATGCTATAGTACTATGTGAATTTGAACCAAAATTTGAGAGCTGAACTTCAGCTAGGCTTGTTGGTAAAAGATTCACATGCCAAAAATTCACAACACTAAACAATGTGGTCGGTACAAGCAACAGTGTTTGGCTTTCAAACAAGAGGGCAACTCATGCAACCTGTCCATATTAGTATCTGTCTAAACTGGCTGCTTCTATCAAGTGACAGCTGAATTTGTGCAAAAATAACAGAGTTCACATATTCTCTTTTTTACAAATGGATAAGCCTATTTATTTTAGTATCCTAACAACTCAAATTTTTCAGTTGGATTTGATCATTTCTATTTTTCTCCTTGCTATCAGAACAGAGTCACGACTCATCTTTGGGTTGCAACACACCAGTTGAGAACCACTGATCTTTTTTATCCTTTCATACACACCATTATTGTTTCAGTGCTTTCTTTAATAGGTATTCATGAGCACAGAGATTAGCCCAGATGAGCTTTGCTTGCAGATCCTGAGTATTATTCAAGTGTTATTTAAAGAATTATCCATCTCAAAGAACAGTCACAAATGAAATCCATTTCCGCTATTACAACTTCCAAACCATAATCTTTAGCAATGGTTTGGCAACACTTTCTAGTCTTATGGGGATCAACAACCCTTTTCTGAAGTCCAAAAACAACATATTTTGCTGAGGGAACCCAGGGTGAATTAACCTTCCAGTTTGGCCAACAAATTGACTGGTATTTTATTAACAGTCTACTTCACTGCACCACCAGTGATAAAGCTAGCGCAAAAACAGACTCAAAGCGACAGGTATAGAATATAGACTTCATCTTTCATATTCACAGCTCCAATTAATGTTTTTCACTATTTAAATGAGACCGATGTCAGTTTATTGTTGATTTTATAAGTAATGGACAGCCAGCTCATGGGTATGCAGTTTCAGTACAACCAGTTTTTACATACAACATAATGTTTCTGTAGTTTTTTGTTGTTGACATATTCATTGTCAAATGTCACAATTTAAGCATTAAAAGCCTGAAGTCTTAAAATGATTTGGCCCTATTTCTCATACAGAATAATGTCAGTCTTGTGACGCTTGTAGTTTACAGCACAGCTCTCTCAGCATATTCTGGATTGTAGTGTATTGGCGGCACTCCAGACGCAGTCAAGAGTGCATTTCTTTCCTGCATATATTTCTTGTTCTACATACAAATAAAATACAGGGTGCGCAAATGACTAAACAGGAATATGTGTAGTGTTGCAATGAATGCGTTCAGGAATGAGAAAGTGTTCCCTGTTAGTGGCCAGCCAGCACATTGATCTCCCCCTAAACAATGTGGCAGCATTCTCAAAGCAACGGGTTGCCACATACTGTGAGATTGAATCACACTAAAAAGACATATTTAGAAATACCTTGTTCTTAAAGTGAGCTTGTTCTATTATTAATGTGATATGAATGATTTAAACGTTTTTTATATTTTATTAATGACTGTATTTTGATTATTTCCTGATTGTTATGTAACAGGAAAGGCTCATGGGGCTGATGACTTCCTGCCTGTGCTGATGTACGTCTTGGCTCGCTGTAACATCAGCGCTCTGCTGTTGGATGTAGAGTATATGATGGAGCTAATGGATCCAGCTTTGCAGCTCGGAGAGGGTGAGGACACACACACACACACACACACACACACACACACACACACACACACACACACACACACACACACACACACACACAGAGAGAGAGAGAGAGACAGTGAACATACAAAAATCCGTGGATGTGATCATGTGCATAATGGATTGATTGCATACTTCAAAGAAGAATTATGCCCGTCTTCTTTTTGAAAATCAAGAACTTTTCCACCACATCTTCAGTGCATTGAGTTTAAGTGCATTCCGTGGTGGAAATGACATTTTAAGCATTTTTGGAGAGGCAGATTAATTTGCTTGCTGAGAAAAATGTGACAGATAGCATTTAATATTGTACAAAATATTAAACAATATTTTCACACTTTTTTCCTCATTTGATTTCCACTCAGCTTGATTAGAAATAATGAATTAAACAAATATTTTGTCCATGGGTGATATTTATCTTTCATTTATTTTTTATTTCTTCACACATGGTCTTATTGTTTATATTTGTTCACTCATTTGTTTAGATTGTCACAGTTTCTACAATGTAATAATTTGATTCATTTTCATATTTGAAGATTACAAGATGAGAGTAAAACAACAAAATCTACAAATAAAAATGCATTTGAAATGTTGCAAATTTGTTAGTTTCAATAAAAACCAACCTCTGGGAGAGAAGATTGCCATAGTTGAGGACCAATAAATAACATATTTTATAATTTTTTTATCATTTGCTTTGGTCATAAACGAAGTAACACTGAACGTCAGCTAGCATGTCAAAGTAAGTGCTATATAACCATTATATATCTATATTCTTCTAGGCTCATATTATCTCACCACCACTTATGGAGCTCTGGAGCACATAAAAAATTTTGATAAACAAGCTGTGACCAGACAGTTAAGTTTGGAGATCCAGGACTCCATTCATCGTTGGGAGCGTCGCCGCACCCTAAACAAAGCCAGAGCTTCACGCTCCTCTGTACAGGTATTATGGCAACCAAACTGGCAAAAGAAAACCATTGGTCAGTCAACTTGAGTATTCATTTTTCTCAAATTTATTTCCTGTCAGGACTTCATTAACGTGTCCTTTCTGGAGGCTGGCTCCAACACCAAGACCCTGGGAGTGCGTCCCAACACCACCGCTCAGGACCTGTGCAATCAGTGTGCGGACAAGTTTGAGGTATTGGATCCTGAGTCCTATTGCCTAAGCGTGCTGGTTGATGGCCATTTCAAGCATTTGACTCCTAAAGAGTTTCCTCTCACGATCAAATCCACCTTGCACCACAGTGACCCACGCATAGATTATTATTTCGTCTATCGCAATGGTCGCTGGCCAGAACAAGAGTCTGTGGACCAGACGCCAACTACACCAGCACCAGAAGAGAGTTTGATATGAACTAATGCGTTTGTGTGCATGTGTGCGCATGATGTGTCAGTAATAGGTGAATCTTTAGCAGAGGGTTTGAGGTGCTTGCATGGACAACTTTAATATACAAAAGAATGTAAGCGATGCACAAGAATGTAAGCTGAAATTACAATGCTTAACCACATAGCAAATAGTGCTTTTTGCAGAGGGAAATTACATGATTTAAAAGACTGGCTTACAGGTGAGTGGCATTTGCTTTAAAACGCTTGCTGGAAAGGTCCAGGTCTGGAATCCGAAAAACTGTTTTGAAAAGATCTCATTTTTTTTTCTCCTAAAGGAGCACGGTGAGCCTCACGCTGAGCCTGACATCGCATCATAAAAACATTCATTTTCTGAGACTCAAGAATAGCAGCGCACACACAGCAGATTCATCCTTCACCTTTGTTAGCCTTTATTTCAGCAGATCTGATTTTCCCAAGCGTTATACAGTCCTTGAAAGTTTCATGATTTATAAATGAAACTTTAAACTTTTCAACAACGCAAATCCTTTGACATCTCAGGGCTCAGCAGATTGTGACTCATACCCTGTTTCGGTGCTGATTTCTTCATTTATACGTTACTTAAAGCAATGCATCTTTACAGACCTTGAACTGGTTATGCACCTGCATTGCTTTCATATTATGTACTCAGTAATTTTCATACAAATATGCTTTGTGTGTTATATTTTCTTCATATTTGGTTCATTGTTGCTGCATTTTATATCTCACAACATATACAATAGTTAAGACATAAGCTCTGACTTTGTGGCAAATTATTCTAAGCAGCATGAATGCATATGTATACACACATTATGTGAGTGTTTCAATGGCAACACTTGTCAAACCAAAGATTGGTGTTTGTTATATTAAAAATGTATACTGATAATAAACACTTTTTACATTATTTACAGTGTGTGTTAAGAGCAACTTTAGGGTTCCCCTTCAGATAAAACCATTTTTCTCATCATCTGTATATAATATGATCTGAATATATAACTATAGCAATAATCTATGAGAGGCTGTGCATTGCAGTGGTTTTCGGTGTTCATAAAAACACAACACAAAAGCTAAGCAACAACAATATTAAAAAATATATCAAAAATCAATACAGATTTAATTATTATTTTTAACACACTCATTAATATAAATGTCAATTTATGTGCCCCATTGTGTGGTAACGGGTATATGGTTTTCAACTATTTTACAATGTCGAATCACATTATGGAGCTGAATCTGTTGTGTAAGAGTGAATTTAAAGGACTTTACAACTACAATAACTCATCAAGTTGCTAGCCTGAAAATTTAAATGTGATCCAAAACAATACTGCCCACAGACAGTTTTTTAAGGAAACCCTCACATTAGTTAGAATGAGAGATTTAACAATAGCAACATTTTTGTTTGTGCATGTACAAAAATAGGAGGGGGTGTATGAATACCTGTCATATTTAAGACGGCACTAAAGATTTAGCTCCAGGCTGACACGTGGGAAGGATATTTGCGGTTTTATCAAACATTGGAATTTTGAGTGGTGGAGCCTCTCTGGAGGCAGATGAGCTCAGCTATGTTTTTCGCATATCAATGATAGAGGAATGCGGCTGGGTAAAAATGAGACATTGATGCTGACTGTTATACACATGAGATGACTGCAGAGGTGTATGATGCAAATGTGTGATGTCATGCTGTTCTTCTCTTCCAGATGTGACAGTTTAATTAACGCATCCCTGTAATCTTTGCCTGAATAGTGTCATTCCATAAAAACCATGAAACCATTTGCATCCACAACATCTGATGATGTACTAAACAAAAAAATCTACACAAAAAAAATGGTGTAAAAAATTCACTCATAAATTGCTAGTAAATTTCATAAACAGTAACAAAGAAACGGCAAGGACCATTGAATTAAACATGACATTTTGAAGTAGAAAAAAACTGAAATGGTATTTTCTTGTAAAATGTAGTCCAACAATCTCTGTTGTATTTAGGCTACAGATTCGAAAAATAATTTTGAAAGTGTACTATTATGAACTGTCACCGTCCCGCTAGCGGGACGCCTAACTTTACTTCATTATAAATCCTAATCTAATTATGACAAATTATATATCGTTGGAAAGGTCTAAGACTTCTAAATAGATATTTTACCACTGTTTTGTGTTACAAATTATGTAAGAAGATTAATTGATGAATTTATGACAAGAGTGCACCTCAAAAAATCTACATCATAACAGGAGTTTCTGACCTTTGACACAAAATGTCGACGCACACACTTTTAATAATTGAAACTTTGGGTTTCATACTAAAAGTTCATAATAAAACATATAATCTAGTATTTGTCAATAAAAAAAATTATAAAATAATTTTACCCTCTAAAAAGTATACTATTATATGTATATATATATATATATATATATATATATATATATATATCTCTTTTTATTACATCACATATTTTAGTTATCATGTTATCATAAATTAGGTATCATTTGAAAGCTTACGATCTCAGAATTCATCCTGTGAAAACTGTTTTGAAATTGGATGTTGCGTTACCATAGAAATGGTACTCTAAATTATGTTATCAGGCTCCTCCCCTTTTGGGCATTATCATGTTTTCATAATTTATGATCAAAACCTTTTCTAATCTTGACAAAACACATATGGTCAGAAAGGTCTGAGTCTCAAGGTTCCATATTTTGTGACAGAAGTGATATTTGGACAGAAATTTATTAATTTGTTATGGCAGAATGCACACAACTAAATTCAATGGAATTCAATGGCACTCGGTGGCTATTTTTGGTATTACGCCTAAACAAAATCTCATGGGAACTTAATTTTTTTTTATATCAACTTCAAATTTGGAACACAACTTGGTTAGATATATGGCTTTGATTTTATAGTAATTTTTTAGTAAAACATATTTTTAAAATATATATTTTATATAAAAGAAACAAATAAGTACAGTATATTTGAAATACTGTAAATTGCTTTCACTTCAGCAATAATCTGCTGAGTATTTTCTTTAAAACAAGCCCAAACTTAGGTCTATATTCCAAAGCATTCTTGAGTTACAACTATTTAAGTTTGAATATTGCATATTAATGTCCATTATCAAAAAGGGGGGTGACAGCTAAGGGGTTAAAACATACAAATTACATTTTAATTATTATAAATCAGGTCTGTTTAGATATTGTTCAATGTGTTAATTGTGTTTTTAAAAATACATGCTTTTTTCTTATACCATATAGAAATTCATACCTCGGGTCTCTTGTGACCCAGGACATTATTCACCACCCTCCTACTCATTATATATAACAAGTACAAATAATAAAGAATTTTGTAAAAAAAATAATAATAAAAAAAGTAGCTATAGGGTCGCTATTCTCGCTAACAACCTGAGGAGTGTAACAGTGTAAATAATATATTTTTTGTTTCTATACACTCTTTGCGTTGCCCAATATCTATCCATCCTAAATGTGAGAGGATAAGTGTGTCCCAAAGCATTGTATGTTGAAAAGAGTATGTCAAAAGTCCCTGGCTACTATTTCCGGTAGTTTTTCTGTGTGGATCTGTGTCCACAACCCATTGCTTTGGAGGAGGAACTACAAACACGAGTAAAAAGTGTTTAAAAAAAACTACAAAACATGGCGGATATGCACGAACGACAGTGAGAGGTTTAGATTGATTAGTCACTCAACCTCTTTGATTAGTCAAAGTAACCTGATGAAAATAATATTTATGTAACTTTATCAGAATTATAAATATAACAGATGTTATATTTAATCTGCAATAACAATGTGGACTTTTATAAAGATCCATTTGGGCATTAACTTTCAAATAATGAATTAAAATGAGGATTGTTCTTCGCATGAAAGACCCGCGTCCTGCAGATCAACGTGCTAGGCTACTGCATTTATCTCCGAGACAGTAGGAAATGAAATGAAATGTGGAGGATTTTAACTGTGACAAGATGATTGACAGACCACTTTACTTACTGTGACAGGATGCGACAGAGAGCAACCGTTAAAGAATTGTATGACGTGATGATATGTCACAAAGCTTGTGTACTCTTTTGCTACACACTTAAAAGTATCTACTTTTTCTTAAAAAAAAAAAAAAAAAAGAGTAACGTTACATACTTCTAGGGAGTATAAATAGTTGAATTGAGAAGTAACAGTAGCCTGAATCAATTGTAGCCGGTGAGGTGGCAATTATTAGAGGGTGTGGCCAGGTAGGTAGAGGGTTTTTAAGCAGGCACCTGTAAGGAGCCCTAGAGATGAGGTCAAATCTTTTGTGTGGAATTGTGCTGTTTGGTAGCACTTACCATATATGTGTGTTGGTGCACAGATGCGGTCTGGTTGAGCAGGTAGGCCAAGTGATTATTGACTTTTGTTTTATTTTTACAAAGCTTTTTCCCCCACTGAATTAGATGTTTTAAATGCAGACACAAACATCGTGCTGTCCGGTGACATGTCCATGTTGCATTGTGCATGAACGGTCTGATGAGCAAGTTGGCTAAATAAATAGTGATTGTTTTGTTTCATATTTATGAAGCCTTGTTTTACTAATTAGGGAATTGTTTTTAATGCAGACTCCAACATTGTGTATTTAGGTCATTGGTCACTCCCGTTCCTATCTTGGAAGTTAGTCCAGGGTTGGTGGCTGTGTCACAGGTTTAGTTGATCGCTGTTCCTCTTGTATTTGTTTTGTTTGATTCCCCAGCTAGCCAGTACCTGCATGTGTGCGCTGTATGCCTCCAGCACAAGGAGTCTATGGACGTTGTAAATCAGACTGGGTAGTGGGAAGTTTTTTTTTTTTACATTTTTGTGTATAGCCTACATCACTTCCCAGCCTCGTGTTGCCAACCAAATTTTGTACCCTCTGTTATATTGATGCTTTAAAACGCATGAACTATTGATTTGCATGAGACTTAAGTTTGCAGTGGAATTCATTTTTGGTTTGGAGTATATTTGAGTTTGTTATACTTTTATGTAATAAGATTTTGGGGTTATTTGCACATTCGACTTTTTATGCTTTATTTTGAATTGTTCTGTCTGACAAAGTTGGGATTGTATTGGGGTTTATAGAGGGTTGGCTGATATTAACATCATTGGAGGGGGAAGGAATTTTTTTTGTTCTACAATGCATTTTCTTTGATTATATATATTATTGTTATATTGGTTTATTTGTCAAATCTTATTTTTGTGAGATGAGTTTTTTTTGTGAGTACAATATTAGTCAGTTTTTGATCTCTCTTGCTTGAATGGACAGTTACCTTAGTTACACAATGATGCCACAATATTGCCCAGCTTTGGGTCTTGAAACCGCTGAGACATAAACCCCTAAGAAATGGGATAACATTTAACAGGTGAGAATGTGTTGATTTCGGCGTGTTTTTTTATTTTTTATTATAACTCAATATTAGAGGTTTTTAAACTATGGTCACTTTTTAATGTTGTGTTAGCTGATGCCTTCGTCTTGTTGTATTGTAGCCTATTAACGTTAGTTAGCCTAAGCAAAAAATGATCTGCTGAAGTCTATTGCAGATAAAGATACATGCGTATACAGACTTGGTGTCAACTTGCTCTCTAATGTGTAAACTGATTATAGTCTCTTATAGTTCTCACACAGAATCTAAAAAATATATACATTAGGTTTCTTTGAACGAATCCTACAAATGTGCCACCCCCGATCACATGATCATAAATGGCAAATTACTTCCCTAAAATGACCATGTCTGGTTGACTCCCTTTTAATGGGTGCTTAATGAAGGGATTTGCTTGCATAATATTTGTACATAATATACTGCTTTTACTACATATTTTACTATTATATTATAGACTTTTTGAAAGAACAGTAGACCATATTATTGTCTCATGGGGGGTCAAGGTTTGGCTTGTTAACATGACTGCTGTTAGCACCTGCTTGTGGATCTCTTACATAATCTGGCAGCCAAAAACATCTTTCTGTGTTGGCCGTAGAATGCTAATGATAGGAATGCTAATGTTCTCATAACCTTGATAATGGAAAAAGCAGGAACCATTTTTAAAATGTTCCACCCATCACATTCCCCTCTTGAAAGGTCATAATATTCATTTATATTCAGATATGTTCAGAACAAGTAGTGCATATTCATGTTTTGGTAGATAGCTACAGTGTATCTTGTGATAACAGTGTTTATTAAAATTAGCCTGATGATAAAATTAGTGCTAATTATGTACGAATTTACTTTAATAATAGTAAACACTCCAAAAAAATCTCTCTTCATTTGTATGAACAGATGGCCTTTAAGTAAAGTTTACTCTGAGATTTCTCACAGTTTGTGAGCATGACAAATCCAGAGGTTTGTATGAGGATATGAAAGACAAGGAGGTGAGGAATAAGAGAGAAGAGAGAGTGCTTGCTTGTGTAAAAAGAGCTCATGACTCACACTCGCGGTTGACGGTGGATGTTAAAACTTGCAGATCTATGGATTACAACCAACATCGAGGCCAGAGTTTACTAAACGCGTCGCTTCAGATCATTTCTTCAGCCTCTCGCCGCTGAATCCCCTGACCTCATCTGCCTCACGCCCTGATGCTTTCATTCTTGTCCCTCCGCTCATGTCCGATGCGACCGGTCCACGTCGCTGTTGTCGTGCTCTATAATGACTGTCAGGACCTGCTTGTCTGAACCTTGCACTCAAAACCGCTGCCCATTATTTTAAATGAGACCTAGCTAAAGTCAGCTTCCGTAACAAGCCTCTCTGTGCTGAATGAAAATGAGTGTTTTCTTTCGCCGGATGTCACCTATAGGCTTAGTTGAATGCGTGTTTTTCCAAGGTCTGATGAATGTTTACAATGAATAACAATGAAATATACAATCATTTTCATTAGAAAGATACCCCTTATGTATGAAAAACAGTGTTGTCTGCACATGACTGTTGTAGCAGTTGTCAGATTGTGTTGAGAGTTTCTGAAGCAAAAACCTACCTGTGGTTGCGTAAAATGCGACAAATTTGTCTTGTGGGGGATTCAGTGTATGTGTTTGACAAGACCTTTCAAATTTAATGAGAGTGACGTTTTGCTTGGCCTAGAATCCAAACGTGTGCGTGGGCTGCATGAGGACAGTAAGCACGTCACTTCAAATTCGGTTCGGGATCCTCATTATCGACCCTTATCTTAACTCATGATCCTATAGGTTACGCCCAGTGACCGGTTGGTCACGCGCTTGAGTCAAGGTTGTTATATGCCATAGCACGGGAACGCTGGAACAACTAGTTTTGATCATGATCATGTGGCACTTTCCAGATTTATCTTTTTACTTTTTTGAGACATCATTAAGGTGTTCTGACGTCCAAACAGTTGTCTTTTCTCCTCTGATTCTTTCCTCTATTTTAAGGCTCCATCCAAACAGGACATTCAGGGGTGTGGCCTTCTCTTTTTCAGCTCGGTTTCCTTTTCAACAAGGAGAATGACACATGCCTTTTTATCTTTTCTGTTTCCCCCTACAACTTCTGACAAAAAGAGAGGTGTATATATAATCCCACACAACCAAATCCTGTATATATTCACACTGGCACTTGACAATGCACAATAGTTTGGAGGTAGAGCTACAGCCAGAGAAGTTGATAAAGCAATATAAGGAGGTACCATAGGCAACTTCTCAACAATTAATTACCTACCTAGAGCGTTAGACAGAAATATTGGACAATCACAAACCTCTTTGAGACATTGCATGGAAGATTTGCAAACCAGCTTGGAGTCACACAAGACTGATTGGATTTTTGACTCCACACACTGGAGACAAAAAACTTCACCACAGCAACACACAGCCAAGAGGAAGAACTACTCCACAAAGGTACCATAAACATCAAATTAATTTTACTATATTTGCAAATCATAATATTTTCAAGCATACGTGAATGCATACATGTATATTAAAATGTCTATTATTAAACAATATGGATGTTCATTTAATGACAATGTATTACTATTTTACTACAAAAAATCTATATTGATTTTTATTTTTTTTAAAAATTTGTAACGGAACAGGTTTTTCCTCTAGGTGGAAACTTTTTTTTATTTATTCAGATTTGATCATTTTAAAATATATTGCAAAGATTTACATTTATGCATTTGGCAGACACTTTTATCCAAAGCGACTTACATTGCATTTCAAGGTATACACATTTGACATTTTACATTCTTATTAGTTCTATCTGCAAAGCCGATAGAAAGCAGAAAATAAGTTAAAACTGTCTTGTATTTAAAAATATAAAAATACAGCTATTAATTTGTACCTTTTTGGTCTGTTCTGAAGTACTGCTGTAAAATGTAAATGAATGAAATGGTGTAAATAATGTATAGACATCTGAAATATACTTCTGATTGGCTGATATATGAGTTTAATTTCAAAGTTGCCTGTCTTCTGGCAATAGTGCAGCATCCCTCGTAAATTACATTCAATATCTACATTTTAAATGGGAATGTATATTCTCTCATCTGTACAGAAACATTTTTCTAATATTGTGTCTTGGTCAACATATTTATCTGTAGATGGTGGCTTTATCCTTGCCTCCTCGTCCTGCCCTGTTGTTCTTAGTCCTCATGAATGTGACTCTGATGACGTCTGCGTTTCCCCAGCCTCAACTTCGACCTCTGCAAAGGTATAACTGTTCCTCAAAAATAGTAGATTTATTATTATCGTTGTTGTTTTTGTTAATTTGAACAGCTGTAGCCTTGTATCTCTTAGGTGAAAACTCACCAAACTCTGCATCCATGAAGAGGATTTGCATTTGATTTGATTATGGGATAAATTAGATGTGTGGATATTTATAAACTAGTGGTTAAATTAGCAAAATTCAACATATCAAACACAGTCCATTTGAGCTAGAGACTTAAAATTTCACATGGAATTCTTTCTCCTAACAGATTTTTTTTTTTTCTCAAGAACTAGAAGTTCTGCTAAACCTAAAAAACCCTTTTATTTGTCATTTTTGGAGATAGCATTTATAAACTGGCTACATTTAATAGAGTTCTAGAAATTGCAGCCCCAATTATAGGTAATAAAACAGCTGCTCCTCTGTAACAAAAATTATAAATCATGTTTCATTGTCCATTTAGAGTTATCATTTCATGCTTGTCTAGCGAGCTCCCTATTGCTCGCTGGACACATTTCTGACATCTCTCTTTTCTTAACAGTAACTTGCCTGATATTGGTCAAGAGGATTCCAAAGGTGAACAGTGGGAAGTGCTGTTCCCCTCCATCTCGCTCCGTGATTGGAGCATTCAGATGCTGAGCGCCCCAGATTTTGGAGCAGCTAAGGCTGGGACAGATCAGCTGGTGGGAGATGATTGGCTTCCGCTCAGCCAGTCACAGATGGAGGAGGAGCTGGTGAAGGGCTGGCTGGGTAACTGGCCTTCACGGGTGGGTCACCAGCAGAAGAGAAACATAGTGGTGGCAGATGACGCTGCATTTAGAGAAAAGAGTAAGCTTTTGACAGCAATGGAAAGACAGAAATGGCTCAATTCCTATATGCAGAAACTCTTAGTAGTTAATTCAAAGTAGTTATGTAATTGTAAATGTATAAAATATTTAGACAAAAAAATGTGTTTAATGTGGGAGAAAAAAGCATTTGATCATCACTACATGAGATAATGTAACCGAGTTAAAGGGTTAGTTCAACCAAAAATGCTCTCATCATATAGTCATTTGAATCCCATATTATTTTTTTCTGCATGGAACACAAAAGGAGATATATAGTACAATGCTTCAGCTGCTTTTTTCCTCCACAAAACTAAATCATACGAGGTTGGAATGACATGATGGTAAGTAAATGATGAGCACTTATGTTTGGTTGATCTATCCCTTTTAAAAATCTGAATGTAGATAAAGGTGCTTTTCTTTCTTTTTAGATGATCTTTGAATAAGGAAAATGCATGATGTGTTTGGTCTGATCTTGATTTGAATAAACACCTGAAAACAATCTGCATGACTGTTTGAGCAATTTGCCTTAATGGGATTCACATAATATAAGCTGCCATAAAAGATATCACATAGGCACTTTGCTTTACCCCGAAACGGTGAAAGTTCTTCAGTTCATTAGTTGATTAGTTTGTTCATTTATTGTAAAATATCAGCATTTATTTATAAGCTGTCAAATTTACAATCAATTAGTGAATAGATTGATGCAAATCTCACAAATAACATAATAGGTGTATCAGTGTAACGGTTCCTGGTTCACTTCTTCTGTAAAATGAATTGTTTCAAGAGTTATTGTTGCATGAATCCAATATCACGGCTCAGATATGTTAGTTGATTTTATTGATAAAATGTTATGTGATAAAATGACAATGCTTAAACATAAAGCTTTCTAATTGCGACTAGATGGTTACAGGGAAAGATCAATGTATCGACCAAATTGATAGGGCTATTTAAAAGTTTGAATAGGAAAAGTGTATTAGAAAACACACTGGTAGCAGGTTGCCTACATGTTTGACAGTAGATTACATTATCTAGATAAATAGATTTTTGAGGCACTGTAAAGGTACCATGAAGTAACCAAGCTGGTAAATTGAGCTGTGTGTCAGAGGAGATAGGACCTCCCATGATAATATTAGTAATTTATCGCCAAGCCGAATTATGATGTGCTTAAAATGGAATTTTTAATGTTCTGACAGCAGAAAATTAAATAGGGCCATGGTTAAATACACCCTCATGACCTCATTAGCCTCGAGCTAGCAGGCGATTAATCAACTGATTGGAGAGGCTTTAAGTATGAGGAAATCTCTGACGGCAGACACTGCGACAGCTGAATCGCTGCTTCAGGTTATTTGTTAGAATTTTATAATGTTTTTTCCCTTTACCTATCAAAATGGCTTTACAAAGGTCAAGTCTCGCAAATAGTGCCTGGAGGGGTTGTTAAATAATATCTTTCCCTGTATGGATGGTTATGTATTCAAGAAATAATTTATAGGCTATTTGTTGGGAGTAATACATTTCAGCAGAAAGTGATTGACTCACACAGTTGACCATTTATCTCCAGTTGTCATAAATATCTAGGTGTCAGTTCAGAAGTGCAATTTATTGCTCTTATGAAACACCTAGTAATGGCATCTCTGTTAGGACTGAGAACTGTGCTATAGGAAATCTTCCTGCTGCTCAGGCCTCATGGTGAGGAAGCCTATAGAAACTTTATAACGGTGAGATGGATGAGAGGGCTGAGGATCACAGGAACTGTAATTTATCACTCCCTACAGCTGGCCTACATGGCAGCCAGAGCCAATCAGCAGTAGCCAAATTGCTTTCTGCACCCCATTCTCACCAAGTGGAACTGCGTCTCAAAGCTCATGTAGAATCACCCGGTCCTGCTGTTTCTCAGCGGTTCTGGCACAAGTGTTGGCTGGGTGTGGGAGTAAATATGTGTTTTGTGTTTTGTGTTGAAGATCAATGTTAGCTCGATCTGCATATTTCAGCTGTCAATGTCAAACACACCCCAGTTTCAAGATTATGGAGGTTTTATTACACTTTGCAACATTTAAAATGTCAAAGCTAAAAGAAAAAAGAAACAAGATAATAATAATAATAATAATACAATGTTCCTCTTTAAAACATGACTGAATTGTATATTAATTAATGTATTATCATCCAATATTATCTGTCTTTCTAATGAACTCTCTTCCATTCTATCCACCCACACATACAAAACTTATAAAGGCTGAAAAATAATTTTGGCAAATTAGAAGTTTCCATTTGAATCCCCAGGAAAAGAATCCAGTGAGTTGTTTTGCTTTAAAACATGCTCACATCTTAACACAGAAAATATATATTTTTTTTGAAAACATTATTTGAAGTTCACTTGAAGTTCACGTCTTGCCTCAGATCTGTTTACAGATTGTGGTAAGACGAGTGGACTTAACATCTGAACTTGGTATGTTTCGTTTATCATTTTTCTCTCATCAGCAAGCCCAGACAGGAATTTCCTCAGATTTTATGAACAGATTTCCGAGGGAAAATCTGCAGAATTGTGTGAAATTTATTTAAACATGGTGGACTGAGAGTACTGGATTTCAAGCCAAAATATTTAATAAATGAACACACAAGAGGCATGGGAACTTTGAAGAACTTTGAAAATAACAAGCATTCCGATTCTACAGAAATCAGTGCAGATTCCATGTGTGGAGCAAAGTGAGCCACCACCACACACATCTCTTTAAAAACATCCCATATCTAACATCACAAAACAGCTGCTTGAAATTACAAAATCTGGTTAAAATCAAGATCTTGTGAGCTACCATTTGTGCATCTGAGCATCAATGGCATTTGAACACTTAGCCTAGATGAGTAGCACTTTACAAAATATTCTTTAAAATAGTCAACTTAGGGCTGAACTCCTTGCTCAGTAGTGAAAGGACCAGAAGAAAGATACTTAATCTTTTCCTGTTCTGAACTAACTAAGATTTTCTTCTTTCCCCCTAACACTAAAGTCTAGACATTTTGGTCAGCTCTGGTCACGTGTCAATGACCTCACGGGCCGGTGAGGGCTCCTCTGGAAGGGTGGTTGTGGCGTTTGGTAAAGTTTGATTGTGTGGCACAGAGTTGTGCTGTATCTCCATTGCAATCCCAGCAGGATCTTGCGGGGGAAACTCCTTAACTTGTCGTCGGTACTCCAGGAAGGTGCAGGCCTTAGTGGCGATGGCAACAACATTCTTCCCGATGAAGATGGTCGAGACTCTGCTGTCTTGGAACAAAACCATGTTGACACCTCGGATGAGGATGGTGACTATGTTGATGGTCACCAAGCTGAGGACCGGGTAGAGCATCATCTTCTGAGGCGACACGTGCTCGCCCTGCACGCTGATCTCGCTCAGAGAAACGCAAGGCAGGATGAGCAGCAGGATGTAGCAGTAGAAGAACATCAGACCCTCTGCCCAGATTGGTAGACCTGTCCGCTGTGGCTCCCAAAGATTGGCCTGGATGTCCAGGACATCCAGAAGGTCAAGAGCCACCCAGAAGAGTCGACCCCGCATGTCCTCCTTCTTCCGGAAGGTTCTTACGTACTCCATGCTGTCGAGTGCGACCAGGACGAGGTACAGTCCGGGTACGCAAACCGATAGCAACAAAGTCAATGCTTTCCTAGCTACGGTCTCCAGACTTTTACGGTCAGCCTTGTAGTTCTGGAAGACGAAGTAGAGCTTGATTTCCAGAACGAAGATGTAAAGGAACCAGAGGATCATGGCGTAGCCACGCTTCGCAGTCCTTACCTCAGCACCCACCCACACCGCCACATAACGCAGCACTATAAGAAAGCAAATATCTCCGACCAGGACGATGATGCAGACACCGATTTTGCGTGGGCCCTGGTTCTGCTCCACAAGGTAGGCATCCATGAAGGCCATGCTGGTCATGATCACAATGGTGGTTAAACACACATGCCGCTTGTCGGGTGGCGGCAGAACCATGGTGCTATCTGTTTATCGAAGTAAAAAACGAACAAATCGTATCCTTCAAAAAGTAGCAAGGTTAGTTCATGGTGTGCAAACTGTTGTCCATCGATGCTGGTGACTGAGGAGCCCGTTTTGCAAAGCTCCACACAGTCCAAAGACCACTCTTTACCGCATTTTCGAGCCTTACATGGCCTCCACACTAATTTAGTATGTCAATATATCTTTGATTCAATGTGACCGTATTGTATAAATCTGTATGTGTATCCACTGCTGAGGCAGATTGTGTCGATTTCCTACAGACATGGGCCTGCTTGTCTGTGTCAGCTGACCCATATAAACAGCATTGCTGGACACTGTGCCGTTCTCTTGTCGTTGTCGTCACTTACTCCAGCATCAGACCCAAGGGTGCACAGGAGTATCGTCAGTCGTGAAGACGGAAGGGGAGGTCACAGCTCTCTTTCTGCTCTGCCGGCTTGAAGCATCTGTTAATTAAAGAAAGAAAAATTTGTTCACTTCAGAGGATGTTTTTGACCTTGTTCCAACTGATGAAGCTTTAAAACAAAACACTAGGGGTCACTGTGGTAATTTAGCACAATCAGGTGTAACTAACCATCCCATGAGTCCTTGGGTTTGTTTCACATTTCTCTAAAGCCTTTTATGTTGAAAGGATTTAGCTGTTTTGAAGGGCACTGAATTTGTCATGTTTAAATATCCAAAAAAATGTGTTTCTCTGTGTAAAAGTAAGTCACTTAGAGTACATTGGCGTTGGCGGACGCAATATAGCCTGAATTATGATTTCAATGTATTTTTTTCGTTAACATCTGACCTCATTCCTCAAGTTCTTACCGTGTTTTAACACTTTTGAATACTTTTAGTTGAAAATCCCCCCTTTTTGTATGAGTTCTATAAGCTTGATCTCGCTATGCTGCATTATCCATATTTAGGTATAGTGTCAGCTACTAGAATATCATTCCCTAATATTCCTATGAGCTCTGAGTCACCAGCTTCCATAGCAACGGTTTCTATTGAGAGAGTGATAATAAGTGATGATGAGTCTAACACAGCAGGGAACCCTCGGATTTCTGGAAAGCGAGATATTATTGGATGTGCAACAGGCAGAGGGTGTGCACTCACTCTGATATCTTGGTGTGAGGTGGCCTGATGTGAATGACAATAATCCCCAAAAATATTTCAACTGATTCTTTGCAAGTTTCAGTATGCATGGTAGACACGAAGTGTTAAAATAAACTGCATCACATTTGGCAAGCAATTGTTTTAAGATAAAGAAACTCTTTCCGAATGCACTGTGTTTTTATTAAGACTCAACTCACGGTCACATCTGGATGTTACTGTGACAAGATTTCCTCTTCAGATGGATTATTAGGGAACAACACATACATTTAAACAAGGGATTAGCGTTGATCTAGTGTCTTTTGTATGAAATTCCAATCACAGCAACATTTGTTTAGCACACTACTTACACAGCGGTCCTTCACAATCTCCTATTGCTAGTTAGTTCACGTCAATGCCGCTCATGTTTGACATATAAGGAAGCAAACAGACTATTTGCTCATTCGTCTTCTCAAGTGATTGATTTCTATCTCAAAGAGATAAAAATCATGCACAATAAATCCGTACACTGAGAGAAATACATGGATCCACAGAAAAAAATATAGAGTGCATGTGGCAGTATATCTTGTATTGTGTATCTGCTGTTGTAATTTTTACCTACATTTATCTTGCATCTTGAATGCATTTAGCTTTAGATAGGTAAATTGTGACATGGATCAATACCTCTTCTGCAACGTGATGGCCAAGTGCACATGCTTAGAAAAATTGCCTTGATACACATAATTGAGTGACACTGATCCCACCAATATTATAACAGTAGAATAATTATTTCGGATGATATCTGCAGTAACTTAGTTTGTCTGTTCTTTTAATATGACTGCTCTTTTAAACTCCTCAGAACAAAATTTGTTTATGCATTGTGACTCCACTGCTTCCGGCCTCCTTCTACTTCCTTTCTTTTCTATTCTAGTGTACATGTTCTCTTCTTTTCTGAGAACGTGACTCTTTGACCTTCTGAACTCTCATCTGTTCGGTTTCAGAACGCGCAGCTGAGCGGAAGATTGAACTTATTTATTTTGGAGAGGGTGGAGAGAACCACAGATTGAGACTTTAAATACATCACACAAAGCATGATTTCTGGATTAATGCTTTAATCATGATGTATTTTGGCATAAAATACTCTGAATTAATTGTTGTGACCACTCTGGACTGGTGAACCCTGAGAATAGTTCCCACTCTCCAACCCATTATTTACATTCCTGTCTCAAATGAATCTTGAAAAATAAAGAAGGATGGTTCAAATAATATTACGGTACATGTACTCACACATATGAAAAAGGTATTAATGTTAAGCTTCTTTGAATAGGACATTCTATATTTGATATGTGTCCAGATATTTGGTATTTGTTTTCCTTGGGTTGTCCGTCTTATTTTATGACAGATCTCGCATACCTTGCAGTATTTTCTGCACTTTCACATGGAAGGGATGGTAGAATATTTATTGCGGGATTTCGAATAGAAATCTTTGTGATGTTTGCAAAATAGAGAAAGTGTGTAAATCTGTTTCTGACTACTTTGAAATATGTATCAACACTGTATTAAATTTTTTAAAGCCAGGTATCTGTATGGCAAGTCTATGTCCAAATAGTTTATACATATTTTCAGGACTTTTCTATTATTAGTGTTATCGTGTCTCTTTTATTGTACATTTAGAGTCAGATAATATTCCAATTTGCTCCATTATGTTGTAATTTTAGCCAATGTTTTAAATACTTTTCTATTTGGTTTGGTTTAATTGAGTTTTTATCCTTTAAGATTTCTGTGGAAGTCTGTTTCTGCCTAAGAGTAAAAAAGGTCATTTTGAGATAAGTAAAGCTGAAATATAAAGTCGAATTGGGAGATAGAAAGTTGCAGTTACAAGAAAAAAGTTTCATCTGTGAGAAAGAATCAGTCACACTTATGAGAAACAGTCACGATTGCGAAATATAAAGTCAATTATAAGATATAAAGTCAAGTTGTGGATATGAAGTTTTACTCAGAGGTGGAAAACAGTCCTCCATACTGTAGGTTTCTAAACACAAGCATAACAACAACTATTTAATGTCATCTCATGGTACAGTAGTTCGGGGCTTTTGGTACAAGATCTTGCTTTTCCATAGCTGGTTCTGAAATAGTTCTACAGACACACATGCACACACATTCCTGCCCCAATGTACTGTACTGTGAGTGAAGAGAGCAATGGAGTGAGAGCATTAAATCAAGAGTTTAATTAAAGTGGCAAAACACATGGGAGCAAATAAGTGTCTGGAGTAGTAGAGAGCGAGCTCATCAGGCCAATCAATACACACATGAGGAATATTCCCCCACCCCTGTGAAGCAGACAAACCCTAGACACTCACAGGAGCCAATAAGGCAAAGCATTACAGGCAGTGCTCTATGTTTGCTATTGGCTTCCAAATGCAACACAGTTGCACAGAACATAAATTGCACATGAAGTTGCTGCATTGCAGCTGCAACCGGTATAAATAACAAATGAGACCTCTATAATATCTCAGTCGTTTCTCCTAGACAGCAATGGGATTAAAGGATAAACAATAGTCCTTCTCAGATGTTTCTTCTGAGAAAAAGACCCCAGTGATGTCACGTGCATCTCCACTAGATCTCAACACCTTTACCAAATACATCGGGATAAGCCTGCAGAGATTTCGATATGAACTCAAATAGTTCTTATCAATTCTTCTAAAATCAAATTATATGAGATATGCTTTATACATTTTGTAGTAAAAATGTTTTATTTCTTCAAAGGAATTTTTTGGTGAAGCATCTGAGACACGTTAATATATGAAAGTTACTATAATTCTATTAAATATAAAACATTATGGCAGGCGCATCACATTTTAAACTGAGCTGTCTGGCACCTTCTCTGGTTATTTACACCTCCGTTTTTCCTGGCTGACACAGATCTAGTGACTTCCAAACAAGCTTAGCAGAGAAAGTATGGACAAAGCTTACTAAACAGTTTAAACACGGGGTGATTTGCATTCCGCATTGCGCGGCGCCGGAGACACTTTATTAATTTTCAATGAGTACACAACAAACTTTCCCGAAAGATATTATTCGAGAGAAAGTTTAGAAATGATGTTGAATGTTTAATTTCTCATGCATACTTAACAAATAGAAAAACAAAATAGTTTATTTAAAAGCCAGAAGCCTGTGACTCTCACACATTTGCTGGCAGCTCAGCAATTAGTGATGGGCTGAAAATACGTTTGTACAATGTGTGTGTCACCATTATGTTCAGCTCAAGGACTTTTAGTTTGTATTTCTTCAGTTCATTTCTTTCTTTGTTGTTATCCCACCACTCTTTAGTTACTATGGTCACCGTCATTATGAGTTCTGTGTTTCAGCAGTGTTTGACTAAACTGTGTTTGCTTTAGCTGTATCTTCACAGTTACTCTTTATCCGGTCACCGTTATGTTTAAAGTGTACTGTCTGCCTCTTTGGAATTATTATTAAACCTTGAGTCGTTTGGAACTTTATTCATCTACCTTTGTCTGTCTTTCTGCAAACACCGTCAGTAAATAGGCGTGTGTGTGTGTGTGTGTGTGTGTGTGTGTGTGTATATATATATATATATATATATATATATATATATATATATATATATATATATATATACACACACACATTCTTATAGGTTGCTGTGGTAACAGGCATCACTCAGACCGATACGCCCAGACCCCCAATAAAAGAAAACAATAATGAGTGTGACTCTTATTTCTGCTCAGTATAATGAAAAGACAAGAAAAAAACCTCTGTGCTTCAACTTGAAGTAGAGGATTTCGTGCTCTTTCCCTCTTTTCATCTTGGTGTTATTACAGCAAAAGACTCTGAGATCAGACAAACCGTAGTTTTAAAGCCTTTTCTGTAGAAACACAGAATGGATATATGGCATGGTATTATAAAACATAAACACAGACTGCTGTCTGAACATTACCAGCACATGCTCTGTGTTTTCTGTGAATGACGCACCTTCACTGAGAGTATAAAAAGAGATTTGACTAATCATTGTATGAATCAATTCAATGGTCAGTTATTCTTATAGAAAGTGATTCAACCATCAATTATTCTAACAATTATTCTTATGTTTCAAGAGAATGTGACTTCTGTCATATTCAAACGGAGGTTGTCCTTGTATCTCCTCGCCTCTCTGCCCACCTTCATGTGGTCCTTCATCCCCCAACCCTCATGAGCCAGGTCTCTCATCCTCCTCCATCTCTTTGGAGTCCTCACCAGAGCTGTTTCATACTCTCTTTCAACTCTCCTACTCATTGATTGACCTCTCTGCCTCTTTCCACTGCATTCCTCCCCCTCGTTCACTTAATTAAAACGGCGAGTGTCTGAAAATCTGAGAGGGGCTTTGTAAGGTAATGAATGAGCATGCACTCTGCTCTAGTTGGGAAAATCTTACAAAAAAACAAATCCAGGTCACATTTCACATCAAAACAAAACTGTAAAATATAATTTTTGCAATAAGAAAATAAGGCCTATTATTATTTTTGCTTTTTATTTGAATTTTCTAACATTATTTTGGAGACAATTATGCATTTCCTTCCCCAATTTTGCATCTGTATGCTGTACTATTGATTTTTTTTAAATATAGTTCAATATATAGTTGTTTTTTTATTTAATTTAGTTTTGTTCAGTCAATTAACAGCTGTGAATGTTGTCCAAGAGCCCAAAAAACATCATCAATGGCACAGTTATATAGGAATATGTTCATGTAAAGACTGTAAATGTCCATGTTTTGTACTGTAAAATTTTAATTGTGTAAAATATTATTCAGAATATATTTATTTTCAATTAAACTGACATTTTATCTGTTTTGTCTCCCTTATGTCAACATTATCATTTGTTATTTTACATATTTTTTTATATCACGCAATTCTAAAAAAAAAAAAAAAAAAAAAAAAAATGTTTTGCCTTTTTATTTTATATTCTGTGCCGGAAACAAGCTTCCATAGAAAACCCTGCTTAAATGTTGTGAAAATAATGCCACGATGACGATGAAAAAACTTAACTGGCTTAGATTGTTTTTTTTGTGTAAAATAACATTTCTGATTGTGAGGGTTAAATATGTCCCAGGCACGTTCTGACATTGGTTTCCTCTGTAATTTTTTCCCATGTGACTGTGTATGTATCATTGGCACAGTGAATGGACTCTTGTGAGTAGGTCAGTCAGGAACAGACAGGACCGGAGGGGAGGAAACAGAGCTCAGCAGAATCAGATAGAGAGCTTGACGGCCTGAAGGCCTCTCCAGTAATCATATCAACATGTTCATCCAGCCTGGCAGCCGCAATGAGCGAAAACTCCCCGTGGAGCTATATCAGCAAGACCAGTCTGAGCTCAGCAACACAGACTCATAACACTATCTTGTTTCTGCTCTCAGACAGGCCAAGACCCATCCTTTAGACAAAGAGGAGGCAAAGTCCCCTCTGTGGGTTTGGCTATTTTAGTGAAACGTCAGTTCATCTTCCATTTGATGTTTGCACGGTTTTTAGCTGTATGGAACAGCATTTGCACTATAAGCTACCAACACTGTAATGTTTGTGCATACTATCTATCAAAATCAAATCACATCAAAGCAGTGCAGGCTGGTGGGTTTTCAAAATAGAGGAGGCACACTAAATTGTAGCAGTGGGGATCCCCTCTTGAGGATTTTTTTTCCCTAAACTGCTTTAAAATGGCTTTTTGGGGGTAATTTCTTTTCACTTTTTGGGACCTTATGTCCTTTTAAATATCTGTGTTAAAAGAGCATATTTCGGCTGTTTATTGAAGCAGATTGCTGTCGCCTATATGTCCAATTTTGGCATGGGGTCTTCCTTCATTTTTAATTGGTTTCTGCTGTTCGAATGGTAGCGTGGTAAATTTACCAATGGCGGCAAACGTATCTGGCTGTGGATTTTGCCCCATCTCTATCTCTTATCCACTCAGACCTTAGTACAGTTTTCCCGAATTATTGTAATTACATCGGCAGATTTGGCACAATCAGGGAGGACAAGTGGTGGTTCCGACTTCAATAATGTTTTATGTTGTTACAGTTACAGTAGTGAAATTACAAACAATAAATACACATTCTGATGCATGAAATGAATGGGATTTTTATTAACATTACATTGTATGGACCTTAGTTTTTTCTTTTTTAAGTTTATTCACCTCAACAAATCTGAGGTGCAGATCAATGAGGCCTATAATCAATCGGCTCTAAAACAAATATAAAACCTGCACTAATTGAAAGAAAACAAGCTGATAAAAAGACTGAATCCAACATTGGCAAAAACATAGCATAACAAGAGATTTACAAGCAATTTAAAAGGCCATTTAAAAGTCATTTTTGACCAGAGAACAACACATTTTGGGAAGTCGTTATACCATTTTCGGGAAAAAGAAAAACCTCTCCAGGTCAAAATGACCAGACCACAACATGGTTTAGAGACTATTATCCTTACATTTAGTTATAGACTTGATTTTTGTAACACTTCAAGGCCATTTCACATTGCACCAATTGACACCAACCACCAGATTACAGTAAATCACTTCTAAGACAATCCACGACCAGACAAAAGCTGATTCAACATGTTGAATCGGCAAAATCAAGCTCAAACAGTCGCCGACAGTAGAATCTATTGCCATCTGTCAGTGAAGTCTTCATTTGTTGAAATAAATCTTAGCCTCACTTCATTGGTTACCAGTAAAATACAGAATTGATTTTAAGATTGGACTTGCCCTTATTTATATTTAGGAACTTCTTTGTCTTTGTTCTTCTCTGAGAACTCTTAGATCCTCCTCTCAGTTGTTATTAACTGTTCCATAGTCACGATTAAAAAACATAAATTCTTTTCAATACTTGCACAGACGCTTTGTAATACTATACCCATTTCTCTCTCAATATCTACATTTGAATCATCTCCTAATTCTTTTTTTTCTTACTACTTGTTGTTTTACCTTTTTTATTATATCCTGTTATTTTATTGTATGGCCATTTTTTTTGCACTACGTCTAATGTGAAGCACTTTGATCATGTTGTTTTAAAGTGCTATTTACCTAAACATTTGATACTTTTCCTCAGTAGTAGTAACTACAATAATATTGCATATTAAGCAAACAATAAGCATATTAAGTTTGAATTCTTTCCACTGGCCTATTATTTATAGTCACCTTTTGGACTAAAAAAGTCCATTTTTGGACCATTAGTCAACAATCCTCAGTCTGTTGGTAAAGATAATGGCAGAAAATTGCAACATTAGTTTAACAACGCTCATAAGATCTTATCCTGTTATATACTGGTGATTATTTCCTCATATTTTTTTGAGAAGGCATTCAGCAATCTCAGAGAAAACACCTCCAGCATGTACACACTGCAAAGTTTAAATTAATCAGCTAAATTACTGTGTATAAAGAACAAGACCAAGCACGCATGTACAGTATTAGTGCACATGGCCAGCCAACTGTCACCAAAAGCCGGATACATACACATTTTTTAAAAGAACGCAGCTGTTCTCAGATCTGTGGCACGAGTTTCCGACTTGGCACAGTGCCTAGAGCTTTCAATATTTTGCATACTGGAACACAGAGGAGAGTAAAAGAGAGTGCATTACGTCTGTCTGGGATGTGCCTCAAGCACTACTTCTGCCTCTCTCTTTTTGCCGTGACCTCGTTCATTCTGTCCTTTAAATGCCTCACTTCCACTTGTCTCCCTTCCTCTCGTCTCTGTGGCTGCACTCAGAGCAGCTTCATCCCTATAAAGTGTGCAGTAACAGGATCTGTGATGACTGGATCTGCAAGGGGGACCCTTAGGGGTGCTGCTTACTGCTGTTGCATGTTCAAAGCTCTCTCAACAGCCTAGAAACAGTAGACGGGATGCCATGTTGAATCCCTTTCCACGGTTTAAACACAGAATGCCGCTCGTCATCTGCCTAAATAATCAAAGTAAGACCTCCCCGGATGCCAACCAAAGCTGTCTGACAGTCCCCATGGCGCCTGAAGATGGTTGACCTTGCAGCATCTGCTGGAGCGAGGAAGAATGGGAAGCTATTCACACTGAGATATGAGAAGACGGATATAAAGACTGCATCAGCATATACACTCTCAGCAGGACCAGAGGGATGTGCGAAGTGCGCAAAGAAACCAGACTCTTCAACCTTGTGTAGCAGAAGGCAGCAACCAGCATATGGATACTTGATGATACTATACTCATTCATGTCACACATAGGCAAAAAGTATGTTTTTTAAAGAAGTCTTTTATGCTCACCAAGACTGCATAAACAGTAATATTGTTTAATATTATTATAATTGTTTTCTAATATGATTATAAATGTCTGTGCCGCATGTTACTGTTGATTAGTTTAATACATACTTGCTTAACAAAAGTCTTAATTTCTCTCCAGTGAGGTATTTCTTTTATGAATCTTTCAGAAAGACGAGTGTAGTTCAGAGAATACGCTGCCCTATATAATTAACAGCAATATTTAGGAGAGAGATTTATGTTGTTTTTTTTAAATTTTTAGCTACAATGAATCACAATCAAATAAAAATGTATTGTTTTCTAACCAATACAAGCACATTCCAGGGCCGGGCCCAGATTAATGGCAGGGCCCCTCTCTTACTGCAGAAGTGGAGAAAGGTTTGCTACATTTCGATTGGACTTTGGTGGACTAGCACAAATAAATGTCCAACACCATCAGATAAGGATGCAAGGACAACTCACAGACACCCCAAGTGCGGGAAGGACATGACTTCCCATTGGTCAACAGGCAGTTTCTGCCCTGCACCCATCATGAGACTAATCCTTAACGTTTAAGCCAACCACCATAAAAATTCTTTAGGACTTTTTGGATGGAGTGGCTGAAACAAAGGGAGGTCATAATAAGCCATCTAATCCATTCATAACTATGTTCGGAAAACTTAAACTGCACACATTCATTTACTTATTAAGGGAAATAAGTGTTCTCAGTGACAGCTATTTGTAGTGCAACATTTACATCAACAAATTAATCTGGTGAGACAATTGCAGATATACCATTCAGAGTCTCCCATCTGGAGAGACTGTAACAGATACACCTGCAAAGGTGAGACAGTAACAACTGCAGCACGTCCTGAGTCTCAGTGCCAGAGAGACAAAAGAAAATTGACAAAATTCTGAGTGTCTGGCCCAGAGGCAGAAGACATACAGACACATTTTGCAACACGGTTAAGCTCAGGAGAGCAAACCTTAACTTCAAAGTACCTTCGTCTGTGTGTTCCAGATTGTTAAGGAACTTGCACCTACTTCAGGGCCTCATCTGCCTGTTTCAGATTTTAGGACCCTTTTTAGTGCTTCAGGAAATCAGCGTCCCACAGAGCTTTTGTGTTCAAGGCTGTTGAAACAGATTCCAGCCAACGATGTCAGATTTCCCCAATGCATTGTTACAACCAAAGGAAAACATCACTGCCATCGGACTGCTCACTCGACCACGTGGAACGTAAATATCACTTGACCAAACCTCTCTACAGAGACCATGGCATTGTTGTATATTATCAGTAAATCATTTTCTAATTTACATTAGAAGTCATATAGCTGATTCTAGTTAATACCAAATAATCTTTTGTTTATTTATTTGATGCATAAGGTTCTTCACCTTATTAGTTTCAGAGACACAATAGTTTATCTTTCCATAAGATAAAACAACTCTGCCACAATCAACTTAATCGTATGCATCATATGCCCTTTATTCCTTTATCATTCATAGTATTCATTTATTAGTTGTGTTGATTTAGTCTTGTTTGTCTTTTTGTTAATATAATGTATTTTAGTACACTTGTCGTCTTTGTGTTAATAATGCAGAAGAGTTGATGGATGTTGATGGTTAATAATGCAGATACAAGCTAATGGAATCGAACAAATCCTTCAGATTGGTCATATGACTAAGTCCCTCCAACAATGAGGTTTGTTTTCACACGTCAAGCAGGTTTGGTTGAGCTTCTGTTTATGTTCACTGATCAAGGGAAATATGTGAATAAATGACTAAATTAAATCTGTTCATCATATAAAGCGATTGTGTCTCTTCAGAAAATGTGGACTAAACCGCTTAATTCATATGAATTAGTTTTACAATCTCTTTATGGACTTTTTGAAGCGTCAAAGTGGTAGTCAAAGTGTCAAAAGAGGGACAGAAAGCTTTTAGATTTCATCTAAAAGATCTTCGTTTGTATTCTGAAGATGATCAAAAGTCTTACGGGTTTGGAACGACATGAGGCTGGTGCCCATTTTAAACCTAAATCACTGTAACCCAGCCCTAGACTTAATACAAGCAGCGAAATATTAGAGATTTTAGACTTTTATGACTTTAGCAACGACATAACTTAGCAACTATAGAAAGCACTAAAAGCATTTATAGTGCAGCACTAAATTTCTTCAACTTTAGTTGAATAAGTACACTGAAGCTGTATGTAGACAAGACTCCGGGCATCAAAATCACAAGATGGGGTTAATTAACTAAATCAAAAAGACGCTTTCTTAAAGCAAAATCAGACACAGACATTTCACACCATTTAACCACAACAAAGGTTATAACAGTAGTTTTCGTTTTTCATAAAAAAAACCTGAAAATTCAAATTCCCTTATTGCAACAATTATTCGCAAAGTACTTGACACTTCCTACATGGAAATCTATCAAGTCTAAATGCAGCCCTGCAAAATAACGGCTTCCAGTGACAGTTGTTAAGTCCATGGAGAGCTTTTGTCAAAAAACTGTTGTTTTTCTTCTCAACTTACCCCTTAACCTATTGATTTTCCTCTTCGAATGCTGCCATTTCATTTCACTGGAAGTGGAAACACCCATCACAAGCACCTCACTTAATAAGCTGCCCTCATGCTGTGCACTACTCTTTGAAAAAAAAAAAAAAAAGAAAAAAAAAGTGATTTCAAAGAAACCATATGTGTTGGGCTATCTTTGGTGTTAAGACTTTGGTTCAGAATCTTATTCTAAGTTAGATGACACATAAAGAACAGACCACTTTCATAGTGAAGGATGTACTGTAAAAGCTTATTTAATTCAGATTTTCAGAACACTTCTTTTTGTTCTTATCTCACTCCTCTCTCTGATACTTTTCCTTTACATCTTTCCTTCTTGACACTCCAATTAATCCTAACACCACTTCCTTGTTACAAAGTATTTTCAGGTCAGCCCTTGTCTAATCTGTATCTCTCTCACATTCAAAATCTCGGTTTTCAGCTTTTTAACAGTCTCCTAAACCTGGAGTTTTCAAACCTTTTGATGCCAACAACCACCAAATATGATTATCCCCTTGTAATTTAAAAAATCGATATAGTTTAATGCACAAAAATGTGCTATTATAAATGAATTTATATATATGATTGTCATATTTTGGACCACAACATTGATTTTCATTTTGAAATAAATAATAAAATGTGTAATATTCTGTAATAAAATGTGTTCCACAAAAGAAAGTCATGCATACAACAACATCAAGAGGAGTATATGATGACAGGATTTTTCATTTTACCATAAACTATTCTTTTAATAGCTTTATCTTGTCCAGAATAGTGAATCAAGCTCTAAAATCCCATTCAGTGGAGAATCTTCCTTACAACTTCATTCTGAGATATTGGAATAGATATTAGATATTAGAATGCAGACCCTGTATCACTGGCAGGATTTATCTTTTAATTTCTCTGCTGCATTGTTCTACTGTCTCAGCCATTCCCATGGGAATCTCAGCCACAGAATCAGGCAAAGGCATGAGGCGAGACCCAGAAAGCTTTAGCGCTTACTATTTATGTCTTTCTGGTTAGAGATGACAGGGAGGCTTTAAACTGCAGAACTTTGGGAAGCCGGGCATTGGGAGTCTTCTCACGTCCCCGAGATTCTTTATCTCAGCGTGACACAACTGTCCCCAGTGCTGTACTATGAAGGAGAAGAGAGTATCTCTTCTCTTCCACTCTTGTGCCTCCTCTACTCTGTTCACTTAAAGAGCTGGAGCTTTGAGCAACCCAAGGTGTTTTGCAGCACAACAGCTTTGACGCGTTAAAGAGAGATGGGGGACTAGGATTGTGTAAAGCTGAAAGACTAGAAACCGATACAGCCCACAGTGACTGAGGAAAATACAGTATATGTGACTTTTAGGACCACTATTAAAGGTGCACTATGTTGCTTGTTTTTTTTCTCACAATTAACAAAATGGAAATAATCCTTCATCCAAATGTGTTTTCGTCTTACCCTAATTCACTATGGTATGCACATTATAAGTGCTTATATTTTAGACTGAGCAGGATGCTTTTCGCGCAAAATTAAAATTACTCGTCTGTGTGTGTCTCATTATATCCGTAAATAGAGAAAAATTGCTACAGCTACTTTGACGCACATGGGAGTGCCATAGTTGTAACAACGAGCGAGAAAGGTTGACAAATAGCACGCTAAATCTAGACCCTCTGGGGAATCACCCGTTTGAAAAAAAAAGGCAAAAAAGAGAATGCGACAGAGCTCGTAATTAGATTTTCTAATTAAAAATAATTTAAATTAGAGCAAAAAAAATACATTTAAATTAGAGCTTTTCAGAGATGGCGAGAACTGAGGGATTTGAAATGTTGTAAAAGTGATGCGGAGACTGCGTTTTTATTACATAACAGGTGAGTATGGTATTTTATTGAACAGATAAATTATCCATATGTAGCTCTCTAACAGAGTTTATTGAAGAACATTATCTATTGTGAAGGGTCATTTCATTATGGTTGTTGTAGCGCTGTGCTGGAGTTTTTCTATTAATGGGTAAAGCTACAGTAACGTCTACAGCTAGTCAGCTAAAGATTATTTTCATCTAAACTGGTTATCTCTCTTAACCCTAGTAGTGCTAGTGAATGTTTTATGATCAGTAGGATAACCACATTCATCCACACAGTCATGCAGAGCCGAAACACAAGCAAAACAATGTTCTTCCGCAGAATGCATGCAGTTTTGTTTTGTTAAATGTTAGAGGGCCAAAAGTTACATAGTGTACCTTTAAAATCCAAAAACATTCTGTCATTTACTTAAAACTTGCACAAAACTTTCTACTGCATTATGGGTCACATTTACATTTCTTGCCGAAGGGTCTAATAAAAAGTGTTTTAATTATGTTCATGATATTTACCTAAGCAGGTGGCTAAGGATACAGAATTAATGCTTTAGGTGCATCATATTTTATTAAACCGCATTGGGGGAAGTTACGTGTATGGAATTACACTGCAATACAGATTAATTATCAATAGCCTGATGAATCTAAGCAAATATTTAAAGGGGATAGTTCACCCAAAAATATAACGTTTTTTCATAATTTTCTTAACCTCAAGTCAATCCATACTTGTATGACTTTCTTTTTTCAGTAGAACACAAAAGGAGATGTTTTAAAAAATGTTCATGCTGCTCTTTTCCAATGGAAATGTAAGAGGACCAGGGTCTGTCAAGCTCCAAAATATTTACAAAAAAGCATCATAAAAGTAATCCAAGTCTTCTGAAGCAATATGATAGCTTTGTGTGAGAAACAGAATTAAATTGAAATTATTATTCACTAAAATGCTTGTTTGACTGCTGTGGTCACCATTTATTTTTTACTGTATGGAAAATCTTAATATAAACTCTCTGATTGTGGTCTACAGAAAAAAGAAAGTAAAACTCTAAAAATTATTTATCATTGGGTCAACTGTCCTTTTAAGCATCATTTGTAACTGGATACAGGAACACAACCACAATATTCCTCCATATTCAGATTAGCAGACAATTGGTGTTTTTTCAGTGGTTTTACATTACATATATTTACATACAATTTTACAGTATTGCATTTGTTCTCCTCCTATGTTGATTATTTTGGTCCCCGATACACAAAAAGATTGAGTATATTAGAATCATAATTTCAGCGTGCAAAAATTGCATACCATTTGCAAAGAATTAAATGCATCTCAGTAAGCTTAGAAACAGGCTCATGACCACACAAGTCTCATCATTTTCATGCTTGCTACACTGAGAGACAACAAATGGAACGACTTAGAGCTCCAAATCTGCTACAAAAGAGGCAGTAACCAGTGCAATCACACATTGTGGCACATAGATGTTATCTTTGCAGCCTCTCTCTCTGTCTCTCTCTGACTCACTTTATCTTTCCCTCTCTCTCTGAAAGGTGATTCAATTCAGGCCCCACGCGCTCTTAAGCGGTTGCTGCTCTGAGGCTCCCCGGTCTCTGCCTTTCTGCTGCTGTTATAGAAGAGCTGCACTCTCCTGTCCAGGTACATCAACAGAAACACCACACGGTCACACTCCATTCAAGTGTAAAACTATTATAGCTAGGTGACTCTTAAAGGCAGACCCATAGTGCGCAGTTAGACAAGACATGGTGTCATGGTGAATTTTTATAGTAGAACAAAGTCAGTCTGGAAGGAGTCTTTCAAGCCACGTGGATTCCCAATTTGATTTCATTGTCAGATATTTCTAAGGGAGATTGTGTTATGGACTGTCATCCAGAAACAGGGAAGAGGACCAAACCTGACTAATATATCCGTCACAGCAGAATACGTTCATTCACACAGCACACGACTCACAAAGGCAGATGCAAGCCGAGTCGCTATGAGCTTTTCAGCTCTAAAATGACATCTCAAACACTGAAAAGAACTCCATTTGCTTTGGAACATTTGTCATGTGAAAGTATGTTGGCTACTGTACCATTGTCATGATGCCAGAGAACTAATAGATGACTTGGTTGTCATGGGAACTAATGTTCAGTTGGGACAATGAATTACTCTGCTAAAATTGGGCACAGTAGATTTTTTTGGGTTCAGACTAATTCTATTGATTACGGTGCTTGTAAAGCAGCACAGTATTGATATTCTTAGACATTTTGTTTTGGGATTTTTCTAAACCCCTAACCCTAAGTATTACATTTCTGCAGTTAATTCAGCCCAAACCACTTTACATATTGACATTTTTTCCCGCAACTATGGGCACTTTTGGCCCTGAGGACTTTTAGAAAGTAGACTTGCTTAAAACATATTTTTCAAACTCTCACACATTTTGTCTTTTATCTAGAAGTTATTTCGGTAGCACTTTATTTGACTGTCCTGTTCCCCATGTACATATGCTTTTTTTTATAGTTATTACAATAACTGGGTAATGATAACCAACATTCTTCATATCATCTTTTGTGTTCAACAGAAGAAAAAAATTCATACAGGTTTGGGGCAACATAAGGGTGATTAAATGATGACAGAATTTTCATTTTTGGGTGAACTATCTCTTTAAGTTTGGGTTACCTGGACTTTCAATTGAGGGACAGAAAGTTTCATAAGAAATATTTTAATTTGTTTAGAAGATTAACCAAATCCTATAGGCTTGGAACAACATAAGGGTGAGTAAATTAAAACATTTTGGTTTATTTTATTACTAGCATTTTATGTATACTAAATCCACGAAATCATGTGCTATGTTAAACAGAATTCTTAGATGGAAATTAGATGTGTTTTTTTTGTTTTGTTTTTTAGATTATATTAGATTTTTAAGGATAGGGAAATTCACATTTTATTGTATCCCTCTTTGTAACAATTAAAATGGCGAATGATTTGAAAAATGGTCAGACCAATATACCAAGTCAGTTCAACTGCTTAAAGAGGTGGTTGATTTTGATTTAACTTTTTTAACTTTAGTTAGTGTGTAATGTTGCTCTTTGAGCATAAACAACATCTGCAAAGTTACTACACTCAAAGTTCAAAGCAAAGGGAGATATTTTCTTTTACAGAATTGCTTTTTAAGAACTACAACAAATGATTGATAGGGACTACAATAAGCTTCTTCACTACATTACGACCCCTAAAATTTACATAAACCCCGCCCCTGGGAACATGCAACAAAAGGAGTGAGTGAAGGTGGTTTTGAATTTGATTGTGCGGACACTGCGGGTTAAAAAATTTTTGGGCGGGTGGACAATTTTTGGACTTGTTTGGAGTCAGTTCGGTGGTTTTCAAACATCTACATTTTAATTGGTTAAAAAACAAAACTAAAGTGTAGGCTTTCCATAAAATCAGTCATCATGACATTACTAAACTCACACGCATGCAGTCACCATGGCGTTGGTGTTGACGTTGCCGACGAGCACGCACTTTTAACCAATTAGCGATCAGTAGGCAGACGCGATTTTGCGCGTTAACTTGTAGCTGTATGTTCAATTGATCGCTAATGGCATACATATACAGTCATTTGTACAGCAAAGAGTGAGATAGTGAGCAACTTTAAAATCGTGGATTACACATGTGGTGGGACTGGGAGATGACTTGATGGTGAATATAACTGTGAGAGGAGAGCACAGTTGAATGACTCCTGTCGTGTCCATGGTCATGTCATGTGCAAACTGGCCTAACCAGACATCTGCAACTTTTACACCGTCCAGACTGCACTCTACTCGTCCCTGACAGCTGCTGAAAAAGGTTTGAATCAACTATGAATCCGTTTTGACTGCTACATTCTGCGTTATGTTTTGCAATGTGTACATCCGATGGTTGAAGTCATCGTTAATTTCTTGCTTGTCGTTTTGACAGTGTCCACCTGGACATTTTAGTCATATTTGCTAATTCTCCTTAATTAGGCTACTGCCCTGTTTTGATCCGTTTTCCTGGGAAATTGATTGATTTTTTATTTTATTTTATCATCGTTATTTTGGAGATAAAATGAGATAAAGGAGATAAAAATTGTGCTTATCAACCTTGAATGACATGCCAATAAATCACATTATTTTGGCAGGAAAATTTTGGACGTTTGAAAAATTTAAATCGCTAGTGTGGGAACTGTTGTAAGATGCCTTCAGAGTGACATGCTATTGCATTTGTGTGAAGTAGGCCTACTGTATTGCAATAAATGTCTAAAGACGGATGCGACAGTTTGAGCAGACTCCCGAATGTGCTCTACAACAACAACTCATGCTCTTCTCATGGACTTCTCGTGGATTGGGAATTTGGGACGGTGATTTCCAGCCCAAAAGTTCACCAAAACCAGCCCACTCCATGAGAAGTCCATGAGAAGAGGAAGAGTTGTTGTTGTAGAGCACATTTGGGAGTCTGCTCAAACTGTCGCATCCGTATTTAGACATTTATTGCAATACAGTACTTAACACACATGCAATAGCATGTCACTCTGTAGGAATCTTACAACAGTTCCCACACTAGCGATTTCAATGACTTGAATAACGTTATAGTTAACTCCACATCACAGCTACATAAATTCATCAACTAACCATTCAGAAATGTCCTGTTGGATTCTACATGTTGTCACTTCTTCTTGGGTCTCTCTATCTTTGTCCGACTTCAGTTTAAACATAAAAGACAGAACCGTTTCTGACATTTTAGTGCATGTCTGGTGAGGTAATCGGAGCTCATTTGCATTTAAAGGGACACACACAAAACGACACGTTTTTGCTCACCCTCAAAAAGGGACAATTTAAACATGATATAAAAAATATCTGTGAGGTATTTTAAGCTGAAACTCCACATACACTCTGTGGGGACATCAGATACTTATTTTACATCTTGTAAAAAAAGGGTCTTTATACCACCTCTTTAACAATGCTGGATTTAAATGACCAACTGTGTATTGCAACATCCCTCACATCACAAAGTAACAAATATACTTTGATTTATAAAGTTCCACATACATTTGCCAATGTATGTTGTTTACACTGTATGGCCCAGTTTCACAAACAGGGCGATTAAGCCAGGATTAGTTACATTTTAAACGTGCCTTAGCAAAAAACATTACTGGTGTGCATCTTGAGACGAAACAAGGGCGATGACATATTTTAAGATATGTCAGTGCTAGTTACTTTCAGTTAAACACCTCAAACATGCATTTAAGTCTGAGACTAGCCTTAAGCCTTGTCTTTGAAATCACGCAAATATGTGCTTATCTAACATAAACAGTATGCACTTCACCAATACATTCTGAACATAACTGCAGACTAACATTCCTCTCCTGTACTTCAGCACTGCATAAACTGTGTTCATTGGAATTATGTAGGTTTACTGTTACCTAGGGAGCAACTCACAAAGTCGCTTCCTTCTAAAAAGTTGTTTACTGGCAGATGAACTCAATTCTGATTCTGATATAGTTAACAGTGCACTGGAGGCATATGTGATCACATATGAACAATATAGAATGACAGCTACCCCTTAAAGTCCTTCCAGCATATTACAACACACACACACACACACACACACACACTAGAGTAATCCAACTATCTCTAATGAGCACAACCAGTCCATCTTAACCATCATTCCACAGTGCTGAAGGGCTGTGTATGTGCATTCAGCATGTTGTCTCATGGGCACTGCTGCAGTGTTTGATGTGGGCATCCAGGCCTCCTACTGATGCAAAACTCAGTGGAAAGGACTCCATCCAGCTAACCCCAGTCAAATGCTTCACTTCACAAAATGGCCTTGCCAGTTGTCCATGCTGACATTGTGTCAGTAATTAGCCAGTGGGGGGTTTGGACTGGCAGGGAGGCAGCAATGCCTGTCTGCCTGCAAATGGAGGCGGTCATGTCACACTTATGAAACCCAGAGGGAGATTGGAAACCTGCAGGTGGAACTTCCGTAGCCGGGGTGAGAATGTACCAGTCATACTTATGTCCTGATAATGGACTGACAGGATAGTTGTGACACTCTGAAAACCCAATTCAGTTTTTATGCACAGAAAGTGAGATAAAGTACTGATTTGCCTGCAGCAAATCCGTGGCAATTTTGTGTGCCATAACCAGATCAATGGGAGAGGTAACTTAAAGTCATCATTTCATAAAACTGACCCTTTGTACTGTGTCTTTTCTGGTCTAATTGTGAGCAATTCATATTTGCACATTATTTCAAAGAAAAATTATGTTTACCTATCATAAAAAAAAAAAAAAAAATGTAATAGCTTTCCAGCCTTGCTCGTTCAATCACCTGGCTCTGTTCCGGTAGGCTATATAATGGCCAATTTTCAAAATCCAATCAATTTCTGATTAAAAAAAAAAAAAAAAAAAAAACATCCCATCCCACAATACTGTTTTTTCTTGTTGAATTTCCAAGTAAATCTACAAAATATTACAGAAATAAAATGGGTTGTTAATGCAATTTTACATTAATTGTGCTAGAAATTATGTAACTGTTTTGGTTTTGACTTTTTTTTATAAAGGTTCCCTCATATATGTCTCTAAATCACTCAAGCAGCTTATTAATTTGTTTGGGCTTACTGAAACTGTCTGGTGTGACAGGCACAGATACTCAAGTTCTCAAAATATTACTCAGATGACATATTTCTTACTCTCAAAGATTTCAACACTGAATAATGAAACTGTGGTCAGAAGAAAATTAAATATGATCAACAAACATTGACCAGGTGAAAAGGAAAAGGAGACCTCATATTGCAGTAACTAGGTTTTGAATCAAAATTCCAATTACATTAATGCCTTTGTAATGTATGGTTATTTCAATGTGTAGGTCAAAACATTTACAAATTGTTGGCCAAAACAACGGTTTGATTATAGCCTATGCTACCTGTGTGTTTCCTGGCCAGTAGTTAGGCAAATTAGGCAATATCAATAGCGTTTTTGAAGCAAAGCCTAAGTTATAACTAAGATATGTGCCTATAAGTAAACTGACTTTGAAAAAGCCCCCTTGTAAGCAAGGCTGCCGATAAAAGTGCATGCATGGTCAAGAGGTGAAAGGGTTTGAGGATCCCTCAGGTTGTTTGTGTCACGTGAGGCGCCTCTTGGCTTCTCACAGAACACACTGCGCGCGTGAAAATGCCCGCGGGCTTCGAGCCAGCATTGTAAGAGTCGTTTGTAAAACCTACGAGGTGCTAGAATGATATTCAGTAAATGAAAACAGAAGCAAACCTCAATACCAATTGTTTGAAAGACTGACTGGAAATGTGTGAAGAGTCGAGACTGGTATTTCGAGCCAGTGCATGCGTTTCCTCATTGAACGTTTATGAATGAATCTTTTAACGAATCGTTCTAGTGACCGTTTTTCTCTTCTTCCAAAAACTGTCTCGAAACGGCATTTATAGTGGTGTCTCGTCCGTGAACGAACGTAATGAACGAGGCATCTCTCATTTGTGAACAAGGATCTACTGAACGAGTATGTTCGGTTCGACATGAGTCAGTTTAGTTAAGGATGCTGTTAGTCTAAAAATGACTGATGAACATATTAAAAATGGCATAATAGCCCACTGAGCAAGCGACGTCTGTGGACATACAAAACAGGTTGATATCCCGTCCGTCCGTCCAGGCCGTGATCTGAACGTCCATTGACAGCCAGAATTAGTCGATTAATGACACTGAGAAATAATGTCTAATCTGGCCATAATCTAAACGTCCACTGACAGCCAGAACTAGTTGAGAAAAGACGTTCATACTTACTATAATCTGGACGTCCGTTGACATCCAGACACAGTCCATAAATGACGTGAATAAAGATGTCCAATCTGGCCATAATCTAAACGTCCACTGACAGCCAGAACTAGTTGAGAAAAGACGTTCATACTGACTATAATCTGGACGTCTGTTGACATCCAGAAACAGTCAATAAATTACGTGAATAAAGATGTCCAATCTGGCCATAATCTAAATGTCCACTGACAGCCAGAACTAGTTGAGAAAAGACGTTCATACTGACTATAATCTGGACGTCTGTTGACATCCAGAAACAGTCCATAAATGACGTGAATAAAGATGTCCAATCTGGCCATAATCTAAACGTCCACTGACAGCCAGAACTAGTTGAGAAAAGACGTTCATACTGACTATAATCTGGACATCCGTTGACATCCAGAAACAGTCCATAAATGACGTGAATAAAGATGTCCAATCTGGCCATAATCTAAACGTCCACTGACAGCCAGAACTAGTTGAGAAAAGACGTTCATACTGACTATAATCTGGACGTCCGTTGACATCCAGACACAGTCCATAAATGACGTGAATAAAGATGTCCAATCTGGCCATAATCTAAACGTCCACTGACAGCCTGAACTAGTTGAGAAAAGACGTTCATACTGACTATAATCTGGACGTCCGTTGACATCCAGAAACAGTCCATAAATGACGTGAATAAAGATGTCCAATCTGGCCATAATCTAAACGTCCACTGACAGCCAGAACTAGTTTAGAAAAGACGTTCATACTGACTATAATATGGACGTCCGTTGACATCCAGAAACAGTCCATAAATGACGTGAATAAAGATGTCCAATCTGGCCATAATCTAAACGTCCACTGACAGCCAGAATTAGTTGAGAAAAGACGTTCATACTGACTATAATCTGGACGTCCGTTGACATCCAGAAACAGTCCATAAATGACGTGAATAAAGATGTCCAATCTGGCCATTATCTAAACGTCCACTGACAGCCAGAACTAGTTGAGAAAAGACGTTCATACTGACTATAATCTGGACGTCCGTTGACATCCAGAAACAGTCCATAAATGACGTGAATAAAGATGTCCAATCTGGCCATAATCTAAACGCCAACTGACAGCCAGAACTAGTTCAGAACAGATGTTCATACTGCACTGTAAAAAAAAAATCCTAATTTTACAGTAAATAACTTCCTATTTTCATCATTGTGGTGGCGTTCATGTGTGTTCAATTAGGGACAATCCATACAAACAATCATTGCTAAAATACAGACTGTCACAGTGAGAAGATCTTTGTCCTTTATCAATGCTATACCTAACCACTGCAGTCAACACTTTGGAGAATCCATGCTGTTAAATAAAAGTCTGTAGACAAGGGTTAAGGTTAGGGTTAACCCCTTAATTTCTAACCCAGACCCGGTTTCACAGACAGGCTTAGATATAAAGCCAGGATTAGGCCTTAGTTAAATTTGGGCATTCAATTATAGCTTTTAAAAATGTACCTTAGGAAAAAAAAAAAACATTACTGGTGTGCATCTTGAGACAAAACAATGGCACTGACATAAGATATGTCAGTACAAGTTGCTTTCAGGTAATATATAGCTCAAACGTGCATTTTAGTCTGGACTACAGGCTTAAGCCTTGCCTGTGAAACCCGGGGTATTATGTTGTAACTTAATTATGCCAATGTTAGCAAAGTGTTGCGTTGGACAGGATTAACCCTAAACCAACAGGTTGTGTAACAGTACCACACAGGGTGAAAAAGCATGTTGACATTTATTAGGCATTAGAGTGTTTCTAAAGGAAAGGTCAAGAATTTGTGAAAGTGGAAAAGGGTCATTAGGGGTCACATGAAGTAACTCTAATGTCACCACCATGATACCAATCCATTCGTTTTTCACATAGGTCTACATACAGAATTATATGAATACATGTTTACTCTGTTTAATACTGTTACTGTCTATTAAATTGCTGTTTATCAGAACAGTGATAAATAAATGTTATTATATATGTTATACAAGTTACTGTAAGTTTAATCTTTCATTTTTTATCTTTCATTTTTAATCTTTCATTTTTAATCTTAAATTTTTAATCATGCACTGCAATGAAAACACATTTAACCAATTGATTAAATATAACAGCCAGCCTACAAATACAAATACAAAAGAAATAGCACGTGTATATTTTTTCCTATTCTTTCTTTTAAAACATTTCATATTGTCCTGTAATTGCAATGTTTTCACACTATTGGCTGTCTCTCCGAGTTGTTTTGAGCATGATTGGTTATTCTGACTGTCATCCAGGAATCTGGCCAATGACAACTATGCGCGCCTTTACGAGTCAAGTTTGAATATACGTCAGTTGAAGTGAGTGGGTGTGTGTGCTGCTGCTTGGGACCTACTTCGGTTTTGTGGCTTTTTTACATTGTTTAAAACATGGATTATTTTGCATCGGACTGCTAAATGTTTATTTTGAGCGAGTTGCGGGATGTAAATGAAGAACAAACAATATGGACAACGGACATATTGCAATCTACGGAAGGTAACGTAAATAACTTTTTATTTTATACACATTCTAATACATCAAAATATAGTGTATTAAATTGAGAATCTAAACGCGATTAGAGCAATATTTATATTAGTACGGTATTCCAATGTATTAGGCTAATTATGTGCTGAGCTAGCATGTGTAACTTATTGTAAGCTAATTTATGATAAAAAATAAAATAAAACTCAGCATTGGAGCTTTACAATGAGTGAACTGAGAACATTGTCTCTTTAGACAGAGGAACTCGAACCACACTCCTTGACTCTAGAAGAATCTGCAAACTAACTTTAGGCTTTTATTGTTGATCGCGGGATTTAACGTTAGGTCTAACGTTATCGATCAGTCAAAATAACGAGTGATTGTATGTTTTGGAGCTGGTGAGCAAGCTTTTGCTAATGTCTCTGTTAGTAGCCTAAGTAAAAACAAATAGCTAATATTGCTGTGTGTGTTTCCTTCATGATCCAGGCATTTTGGGAGTAAATATTATCCAGCCACACGATCTTCAGATGGTGAGTATTGTCATAAAATACACGTGAAATAGAGGCAGACTTACACTCTGCTCAAAGGCACACTGGGTCAAACCCTCCAGACAATGTTTTATCTTCCATCTTCTTGAGTTTACAGGCCTAGCTGACCCAAAAATAAATGTCTAACTTACTTTTGTGAAACACAAGAATGTTGGGAATAAAACAACTGTATGTTCCATTGCATGAGAAAAACAAAAACAAATAAGGCATTTCTCAAGATATCTTAATTATTGTTCTACATAAGAAACTCATACAGTTTCAACATGAGGGTGAGTAGGCTAAATAATGAGAACTCTTAACTGGATGAGCTGTTCTTTTAAGGACATTTGCTAAATTAACCATGGTTTTTATTATAGTAAAGGTGTAGAAACTATGTTTTTATGGTGGATTGATTACAATAATTTATTACCATTTGGTTAGTGTCGCAAAACATTGTTAATTTTAGTAAGGGTTCTCCAGATTTATATAACACTTAAAGGTGCCATGTGGAATGTCTGCCAAAAAAGAAATTTAATTTTCCACATATTCCATACCAGATGGGGGCAGTATACCTCCAGAAAGTTGGCCTACTCTAGTCTGTTTTTTAGTTTCGGGTTGTTAATCTTCTAAAACCGTCAAATCGTCCGCTTTGTCCCGCCAAAGCCTATTTTAAACGGTGAGTGATGTAGAATATAATGACTGCTGCGCTTGACAGGGCTTATAACGAGCAGAGAGGGAGAGAGAGCGAGCCCCGGCCGCGCGCGCGCACTCTCACGTCTTCAAACAATACGAGCGCAGTCCTCCTGCTCTCTCTCTCTCCCTCGCGCATATTAATCAAATCAACTGACACGATAGTAAGACCGCAGATCATTTGGAGATTTTTTGAGACTCAATGAACAACATCTCAACACTAAATTATAAAGGCCGGTCTCATATAGACGCGATTGACATCAGGTTCAAGTCCACCCACAAGCCGTGCGAGTTATTCGTGTACTGCAGTTTGGCTGGTGGTTATGTATGTTGCCCGCATACCGCCTCCCATGGCCGAAACTGGTATTATGACACCGGCCGGGCCGGGGCTAGTAATTTAGCATGCTAATTCAGGTTTATATCTCGGCAGGACTATAACTTGTCATTTTTTTAATTACATCATTGCATTTATTTCTTCTCATTCTTTTGATACGTGTAGCTCATTTTTTGGATATTGTTACCTCAATTTTTACATATGGCACCTTTAAGGAACACATTCAAAATGGTCCTATGTCACTCAGATCAATAATCTATTAACACACTTTTTAACTTTTTTTTTTTAGATCAAGCATTGGAACAATGTTTACGGAGCAGAACAGGCACCAACAGAGAAACAAGTCCATCACTAGTAAGTATCCACTGCAGTATCTAAAACCGTAGTCAATTTTAAAGGCACAGTGCACTCCAAATTAAAAAAAAATATATTTTTTTTCCCTGTGCCATTCCAGATGTATATATGACTGACTTTCCACAAAGATTTTTTGAAAAATTATCCATTATGGTAAGCCAATATAATGCAAGTGCATGCACCAGAAACTTCATACAGTACAGCCTGCTGTATTTATCATGTGAGCTTTACAATGCTCTTGGACTTTTTGACCTTCAGCATTTTGGTGTCTATTCACTTGCAGTATTTGACACACGAACACAAGAGATGGATAATTTTTCTAAAAGTCTAGTTTATTTTTTCTAAAATGTGTCCATCTGAGGAAAGAAAATCACATACCTTTTCGGACGGCATAAGGTAGAGAAAATAAAGGGGGTATCAGTTTACTCTCCTTTAGCTACTATTTATAAACCTTACATGTGATTTAATAAATTTACAATTAATGGGGTGTTCCAAGCAAACAGCTGTGTGTTTATATTAGGAGTGTACGATTCAGAAAATGTCACGATTCCGATTTTTAGGCTCACGATTCGACTCAATAGCGATTTTCGATGCAAAAACGATTCTCGATTAAAAAAAACTATTCACAGTATGTAAATGTAGTTACTTTTCCTATGTAGGTATTAGGGATGTGCATCTCCATAACTGAGGCCGATGCGATACGCATCTCGATGCATAGCCAACGATACGATACATTAAAGATAGGCTACATATAAGCAGCTACCGATGCAATGCAATGCGATTCACTATTATTACGATGCGGTGCGATTCGATTTCAATTCAACGCGATGCGATTCAATGTAATACGATGCAATGAAGAAAAATATGATGCTATGCAATTCAATATGGTATAGATAGTTAACAATTTATTTATTTTGTTCAAACATAGAGCAAATCATAAAGTAGCTTTAAGTGCCATCTGACTTTTAACGCATGGCTCTTTCACATTTGATTTGGTTTTCACAAAAAAAAAAAACCATCACGTTGCGACGTTCGTCTGTTATAGGACAACTTAGTTTGAATAAACGAGCAGGCACTGATTAGCTACTTGCTCTACGTTTATTTAAAATTAACTGCCAGACAACTAGCAGTGACTGAGCTTTCCATTAAATGAATCACACACAGTAAACAAATCCTTAACAAAACAAAAAAAAACAGACCTATTCTGGTGGGTGCGGTGATGCGGTGGTGACGCGTTCATGTAACATGTAAGGGTGGCGCTGCCAATAAGCACCTAAAATCTGTCACAAAGAACCGGCAAAAGTAATGATTATGAATATGTAAAATATAGCAATGCAATGAGATATTTTAATTGTTTATTAATAAACAAGTGTTTTCTTTGCCAGTGTTGGCTGCAAAGATGAAGTTGACGATCTTCGCAGTAGTCAGCGCGCCAGAGAGAAATGCACAATTCATACGGATTATCTTCTTATTACATAAGCAGAGAGCAGTCTGTAGTCTTGTTTTCTTATGTTTTGAATTGTTCTGTTTAAAAGTAGACATGTCTGTGAGGCAAGGAGGCTACCTTATACGCTGAGTTTCGGTTCATTTATAAGATGAGCTCCAGTTCACGCGCCGGCGCCTCCGTGTTTATCGTCTGTTATATTTAAGATATTTTAATAACACGGTTTTGGCGGTAATAGAGTTCTAATGATATAACTATAACCGTTCAACTATAGAGTAAAGAGTTCAACTATAACCGTCGGTCTCACGGTTATAATGGTCACACTCCTAGTTTTAACATAAACAATAATAAAAATAAAAAACCTTTCACAAACATATATTTATTTACATTTGAATACAGTTATTAAAGACCTATGTTAGTGGTGTTACGGTTCACAAAATTCATTGTTCGGTTCAATACGATACACTTGTGTCACGGTTCGGTACGTTTTTGATACAGCAAAAAGAAAGAAAAGCCAGAGAAATTTCCTTGATTTAAATTTTTTAATTAAAACTAACATCATAAAGTATGTGTGTGTGGAATGTTTTATATCAGGCTTGATGTAATTTTACTTGATTTGTGATTTAATAACTATCTTATTTTATTGATTTGAGTACTCAAATTTTCTATGCATCTCTGCTGCAAGCTAAACCACAACAGTGGTGTTTGCATTTATTTATTTTACATGTGTATTTTTTTGCTTTGATTGTAGCTGCTGTCATGAAATGGGACCCAGCTGCAACAGAGGCCCAAATAAAGTCTGCAGCCGATCATCTGAAACATGCCCCCGGGAGAGTCGGGGCGTGCTGCTATAAATGAAGCTTGTGAAGCTTATAGCAGCCACATTTTGTTAATTGATATGTTATACTGTTTTAACAACATTTTATAGATTGTTTAAAGGGAAATTGTGTTAATTTATAACTTTACTGTTCTGGCTTTAAGTTTTATTGTGTTTATTTATACTTTAATGTTCTGGCTGTTAAGTTTTGGTCCAGCAGAAAAAAATAGTAATAAAATATTTATTTTGAGATTTAAATAGTTGATTTCTTGGAGTGATCAGTTTGGTTTACAGGCAATACATGGTAAGCAGTTTATTACAATTATATTGATAAGATATACAAATGCAAGACTTGTATATACACTACACAGTTGCCGTATTCAATTGAGTATTCAATATTATCAATATTCTTTAAAATCTTATTTAGGTCTGTGTGTCTGCAGTTTCATGACACGACAACTATTAACAATGAGTAACTGGGTTTTTCTCAGTGAGAACTAACTCACTGCCACTGTTTTGTACAACTTTTATTCTGGCTGCCTTTAGATGTCTAACAATTACGTCTGTAGCACGTCTTTGATTGACGTCTAAACAATGTCCTGAAAATACGTATAAAAAACTTTCATTCTGGCTCCTGTGAGGACGTCTTCTGGATGTCTAACAATTACGTCTGTAGCACGTCTTTAATTTACGTCTATACAATGTCCAGAAAAGACGTATAAAAAACTTTCATTCTGGCTCCTGTGAGGACGTCTTCTGGATGTCTAACAATTACGTCTGTAGCACGTCTTTAATTTACGTCTATACAATGTCCAGAAAAGACGTATAAAAAACTTTCATTCTGGCTCCTGTGAGGACGTCTTCTGGATGTCTTAACAATTACGTCTGTAGCACGTCTTTAATTTACGTCTATACAATGTCCAGAAAAGACGTATAAAAAACTTTCATTCTGGCTCCTGTGAGGACGTCTTCTGGATGTCTTAACAATTACGTCTGTAGCACGTCTTTAATTTACGTCTATACAATGTCCAGAAAAGACGTATAAAAAACTTTCATTCTGGCTCCTGTGAGGACGTCTTCTGGATGTCTTAACAATTACGTCTGTAGCACGTCTTTAATTTACGTCTATACAATGTCCAGAAAAGACGTATAAAAAACTTTCATTCTGGCTCCTGTGAGGACGTCTTCTGGATGTCTAACAATTACGTCTGTAGCACGTCTTTAATTTACGTCTATACAATGTCCAGAAAAGACGTAAAAAAAACTTTCATTCTGGCTCCTGTGAGGACGTCTTCTGGATGTCTAACAATTACGTCTTTTAGACGTGTTCTAGACGACTTTTTGCTCGCTGGGAGTAGTCTACTCATTTTATAAACTGTTATAGATTGATTAAAATCATGCCCAGTAGGTATAAAAGGACGAAAAAAATGTTTGTCATTCGTGGTTATACGGTGCAGTTTAAACTCTTTCTGAAGTCTTACAGTAGGCACTGAAAAAATGGTAACCTAAAAATTTGCTTCATGTGGTAACATCTAAATTAATCGGTTTTATTCAAATTAAAATTTTATCTAACATTACTGAATCAACATAAATATATTAATTTACACAAACAAAACTAAATTTACGGGTAAGATCTCTTTACTGTAACAATTGCAGGTTACCACATTTTACCGTGTAAATGTGTTGAATATTGTAATAACGTAAAAAAAAAAGAAAGAAAGAAAGAAAGAAAGAAAGAAAGAAAACCAACTCGATAAAAGGACATTCTGAGTTGTAAAACGATTCGAGTGAACGATTCAATTAGTCGCTCATTTCACAGCCTAATGCTCACTTAGCGTATACTTAACCTCCAAAAAGAGTCAATGACCAAATCCTTTAGGTGAATTGGATTCAAAAGATTCGTGTCACTTAGATGAATCAAAACCACCATCATAAGAGGAAACAGTTTGAATCGTTACTTTTTAACGCTTACATCGTGTATTAGCCTACAATCTGTATTGTATAAAGCGCTATATAAATAAATGTGACTTGATTATTAACGAGATTCACATCCCAAACTACTCAAATAATCTACAATAGATTAAAAAGGACCTTCTACGTTATTAGACAACAGTAGCGTCAGTCAAAGCCTCGAATTTTGCTTTCTTCTTTCATTTAACAATCTTTAGCCGATAGTTTTGCAATCTCACAATACCATTAGTTAGCTAAAAGTGCTAGCTGTCTCAATAATTCATGAACGGATACTTTAGCCACAGAAACTGCTCTAAAACTCGAACCTATTAGAAGCACCGACATAAATCACAATACTTTTTTATCCACACATGTACTCAGCCAGCCATTAACTAATTGTCCTTCATGCAGTCAGTTCAATTAAGTTGATATTAATTTAGGAAGCACAACGCGCCGTATGTGCTCGCCACAGCTCATTGCACAACGGGTAATTCATGATTTTGACAGGAAACCCTCCCTCATCCGAACAGACCGTTCAGCAGACTGTACCTCTGGCATCCGCTGTCCAAGGTGCTGATCCACTCTGAGACGAGATTGATGTTTCTAGAGTGATTTAATCCGCATCAAGCGCGCGCTGATGGAAAACAAGAGATGTCGCCTCCAAAAGAATGCAACCCCTTGTCAAAACTAGTGAAACGCGTGTGCACCACACCACTGAGAGAGGAAATAGACGCGCGTGCGGGCCGGTGCTCGTCAATCCGATCCACGGTACTCTCTCTCTCTCGCTCCCTCTCCCTCTCTTGAATCAGTGATTCAGTCTCTTCCCTCACCCTCCCAGAAGAGAACATAATTTATTGGCAATTTGCTTATGTTGGGAGACCGTCAGCCCAATGCCTCCACCCTTTATTGGACAATGCAACAGCTAAATGAAGCCCCCACCAATATTGTGTGCACTTTAAAAATCATACAGTATATCTACTCAAAATTAATAAAATAATAATAAATGCAACGTTTAGAATGAAACTTCGAATTAGTTATTTTCAAAAACTGAACAGATCATATACATACATTTGGATTAACTCTAAAAAGATGTATCTTTTTGAAGGAAATCAGTCCCTTAATGGGGGGGAGGTGGTTAGTTAAACTAACATGTGAGAAGTATGTAAAACGCTACTGATTAAAATACAGATATCGGTGCGTACTGGCCCACTTTGAGTACTGGCCCACTTTGAGCACTGCCCGTAGCAGATATACAGGTGGAGCTGGGGAAGGTGGAGGGTTTCTGAAAGTGCTCTGCAACAACAACAAGTATTTGAAGGTTGAGCAGCAAGCTAATTGGCTACTGATATGTCAGGAACCAATCAGCTGTGCCCTATAAAGAACGATGTGAATGCAATCAGCCTGCACCATCTAGTGTTTCATGACAGAACTTCTGACAACATCACATGAACACTCATCATATGAGGCAATATACACTCATGAAACACCTTAACATGCCACAAGACACTACACACAACAAACAATCTAATAATTTATAATTTTTAGAAGAACAAATGCATTCTGAGATTACAAAACAACAAATTACTAAATGTGACAACACAATCAACAACAACAACACCAACAGTATAAAGTAAACGGCAAAAGGTCAAACAACTGCAATTAATGACCCGGAGCATGCTGGGAAGGCAAATGGGACTAATAACCTTGATTGGAAGCAAAATGCATGATTAGACATAACAGAAATGCTTTTGTTTAATTAATAACAGCTCATTCATGTTGGATTTTCTCAATAATTAATCAGAATGATTATACTTCAGAACAAAAGGAGTAGATTTTTATTATTTTTAAATTAACTCAAATAGTCCAAAACATTTGATAACAAAAAAAACATACAGTCGAATAGTTCTGAAATATTGAAGAAATTTTCAGACACACTGCATCATTTTTATTTTACAGTGTTTGCCTTAAACATAACTATTTCATGATCATTGCGTATTTTGGCTCAGTTTCTCTAGAAATTAGGCATAGCTGCAGAGCATCAATTACACCAAAATATGATTTTATGCCTTTAAACATCTTGTGTGATTATTATTTCATATACATACATAATTTGTGAGTCAGCCATGACAATACAGTTACCTGGCAACTTTGAATGCTCAGATTCTGCCTGCATCTGAAATATAACATTTCCACCAAGACATTCGCTAAAGATAAAATACTCAGAAAGTTCCTTTCTTGGAGTATCATTGCACACAATTCTCTTTGCCTTATGAATTTTTCAAACACAACTAATTGGATCTGTGTTAAGAAATAAATGAATAATGCATCATGTTTTGGCACACATGGACAGAAAGAACAACTTTAAAATTAAGTAACCCAAGAGACAAAGAAATTCCACTCTAAGGTTTTCCTAGAGAATCTCCACAAGATATAGAGAAGAATCATGACACTAGCACATTTGCAACAAAACACGCTGTAATGAACCTTCTCATCAACAACATGAATGTAAACGTGATGCATGCAGGGTTGCTCATAGAAGCATCCATATATGCATAGATAAGAGAGAATACACAACACAGTGACTTGAAGGCCTCCACATAGGGGGAAAAAATACATTCGTTTTGAGATTCTGCTGAAGAGAAGAGTGCATAAAGCTAACAACTAAGAAAAAGACAGAAGAGAAATAGAAATCAAGAACAAAAGAAAAAGAGTTGTCTTTCTACCCCAAGTTTAATTCAATATCGAACCACCGACCACATGCTCTCTAATTAGGCGGCATTCTGATGGACAGACGTTTATTGGGAGACTGTTGGACTGTTGTTGGGCTGGCAGCATTTAGGACATGTAGTTTTAATTAAACATCACTCCGATTTCACACGCTCGACTTCCCCTTTGCTTGCTATCCCTGTAGCAGTCTGACATCGTGTGGCTCGCGCACCACCTCTCATTAGCCCTCTACAGCTCGGCCAAACTAATTAGCAGTCTGTTGAGAAGTTCACGTGGGCGTTAACATCTTCATTTGCTACTAAAATCGGTGGCCTTGTTAGTTCTGGCTGCTGCAGGGTGAAACAATGGCTCTATTAAAATAGGAATTTAAATGGCTCACTGTTTCTTAGAATATATCAAATTGTTGAACAATCAGTGTGTAGCCTATATCGCACTTAAGTTTAAGAATAAGTCATTTCAATTCATTCTGTCACATTCTCAATCTGTTTTTTTTTTCAGCTCAGCATCTGAGTGATTCATTTCAAATGTGTGTAAACTTGTATTCTCTCTCGTGCATTATTGCTGTGAAGAGTGATATATTCTTTTGCCTTGCATATAGAAACTCAAGGCCGAAAGGCATTTGAAAAGCAGTGAAGGAAAACAGTCCTTTCCGAAAACCTCCTTGGAGATCAAATAGAGATTTACTTCTAAATGCAGATTTACTTCCTACACATCTTTCATTTTAAAATATAGATAGTGGAGTTCTGGTTTATTCTTTGTCTAATGAACAAGTAATGGCCCTTAAGCTGCTGTCCTGTGAGTGATTCTTACTCCCTCACTCACAGAATGCTAAAAGGCTTTGTTGGAAGGCTGTGAATTCACAGATATATCAAATCTCTGATGGCTTTTGATGTTTTCTGTTTTTTTTTGTTTTTTTTCTGTCTGTGTGTGTGTGGATCAAAATATATGACAAGGAGATTGTGACTGATGGAAGTGTGAGTTGGAATGCTTGTGCTGGGCTGTGTGCATATGTCCAGCAAATTAAAAAAGCACAAAAGTAATTGATTTCTCCACCCTTCAGGTCCCTTCTGATGCCCCTCTTCTTGCTCTCTTTCATGGATGGAGCTGAGGGACATGCAACACTCTTTACCATATCAAAGGCTAGCTCAGGCCCTCTCTGCATCTCAAACTAGGTTCACAAATAGACAATATGATTATATAATCTTTGCCTATTCTTTTGGCTTCACTGTAAAATGTTTATTTGTTTGCTTTCTATGCATAGAGAAAGGTGTTAAAATGAAATGAATATCTCAACGTTTACTTTCTATTTTCTGTTTTGTTTTATTAAAAATTCACAAAAGCACCATAAAATGTTCAGTCTGTCCAATGGAGGGGAGGTTGTATCAATACAGCTGATTGAATCATTAATTCAAACAACACTGATTTATTTAGGTACAAAACAATTGACTGACTGAATTCAGAACCACATATTAGCATAAGACTCTTATTTGTACCATATCTTTTGTGTGTGTGTATCATATCTATTATGTGGTTCCAAATTATTTAACTGCTATTATTAGTGAGACATTGGATCATTCACACAACTGATTCATTCAACGCTGTTATTCTATAAGAAAAATAAACTCTATTGTGTGTTGCTGGTAGACCATTGAAGCTGGTAGACCATTGAATCCACTTTGGCTTCGTTTAGATCTGTTTCTGTTGGCGAAGCAAAATGCCAATTTTGTGTCCAATATTTTACGTAAACCGAAAAATGAAAATTCTGTCATTGTTTACTCCCTCTCAAATGGTTCCAACCCTGCATAAATGTCTTTGTTCTTCTGTACACAAAGGAAGATCTTGGGCCCCATTGACTTTCATAGTATTTTTTTCCCTACTATGGTAGTCAATGGGGCCCAAGATCTGTTTGGTTTCCAACATTCTTCAAAATATCTTCCTTTATGTTCAGCAGAATAAAGACATTTATACAGGGCTGGAACAACTTGAGGGTGAGTAAATTATGACAGAATTTTCCTTTTTGGGTGAACTATTCCTTTAATATTAGTTATAGTTGTTTACTTCTTGTTTAATGGCAATATCACATTTGAAAAAGGTACTGTTGATCTGAAACTAGCACTGATATCCAGAACCACTGCAGTGTTGCTTGTGTGATATTGCTTACTGTGAACCATGCCAAAAAAGAATAAGATAATAAGACATGGTTGGTATTGCTTTGAATACAGTACAGGAACAACAAACCTAAACATAAGTTAATAAATTCTGTTGCGGTCATCCGAGGTTTGACAGAATCTCAGAATGTCACGAAAGTGACTTTTGTATTATGAGACTGCACATGCCTGAATGACTGAATTTAGAATTGCGTGGAGCTTTTTTTGTGCATAAATTAACACACTCATGACTCACACACCCTTCACGTGGTTCTCTCCAAATATTTTCACTGTGAAATAAAAACACTGCACTGTAAAAAAAAAAGTTGGATTAACTTAAAGTAAGTTACCTGGTTGCCTTAAAATTTTGAGTTCATTGAAATAAAATTTGAGTTAATACAACAAAGGAGATTGGTTTAATAAATAGAAACTTAAAATATTATGTTATCTGAACTACATTAATTATCGAAGTTGATTTGACAAAATATAAAAAGTTGTGATAACAAATCATCAAAATTCATTTTTACAGCGTGTGAAACCATTCCCTCAAAACTGATGTCCAGGCCAAAGTGGTATTTCACATTAGTGACCCTTATTCTTTGACTGTGAGAGGAGAAACAGTAGCAGAAAAAAAACATTATGCCCTTTTAAATGTTCTTAATACCTTTCTCTTTTCTCATGGATGCACACATCAGTCCTGATATTGGCTCTGCCATCATCGTGTGATAAGTTCTGGTTTCACTCAGCCACTCTGCTGGAATGCAGTAATTGTCTCTCGTCGGCCTGTATTCTGTGTACAGAGGGCTGTTTTGCAATGCTGATTTGAAGAGGCCTCTCAGCAGTATCCTTCTTCCAAAAAGAGTCCATTAGAGTCAGTAGATACAGTATAATGCTGTTGGTTTTCAGATCAACACAAAATGTATGTACTAAGCCAAATTAATATAGATACTGCAGTTCATACAACGCAAATTTCACTCCCTCAAAGTACTGTCATTATCACTTAAAGCAAATAATAAATAATCTATGAGTGTTCAAATTCTATCTCTCTCACTGTCTCACTCTTACTCAGGCAGAAGCAGAAACAAACACACATTTAAATGTGGAAGTGATAGGCTTGTTAGTGATGAGAGGGAGGATAAAAACATCCACACACAGGCTACTCGTCTGATGTTGAGGTAGCTGGTGTGGTATTGCTGCTATTGTGTTCGAGGTTGGCGCAATGGAGATGATGTCACGTCAGTGCGACGAGGAAGCGCCAGTGAATGGTTGTGTATGTTAACGTTGCCTAAAGGAAGTAAAGTAAACCCGTTTATATAGTTCGAATCCAGAGTCATTATTTAAAAGACACGACATGGTGTCAGAAGTGCTGTAGTTTGACGTGTTACCTGCTTAGTTTGCTCGCGAAGCCCGGATACGTGGATAGAACGTGCAAGCTGAAATGGATGGCGGAGATATTGCGGTCGCTGCACGAGAGCAGAGGGACCGATCAGCACATTCAGCATACGGCCGCCTGAGCCGTTCGACTTTTCTAAGCCACGAGAATGGGCAAAATGGATCCGGAAGTTTGAATGGTTCCAATTGGCCAGCAACTTGCAAGAAAACTCAGATGAAAACCAGGTGAATACTTTAATTTACTGCATGGGAGATGAGGCGGATGATATTCTCCATGGGTTACCACTGGCAGACGCTGATAAAAAGTATGACGCAGTAAAAGCAGATTTTGAGGCACATTTCGTTGGGAAGAGAAATGTAATTTACGAACGGGCACGTTTCAATATGCGTAAACAGGAAGAAAATAAGACTGCTGATTCATTTGTGACAGCTTATGTTATCAGGCTCAAACCCGGGGGCTTCTTCATTCTCTCTTAAAACCCCAAGACGTATCCCGTTACCTTTAATGAGTAAAGTTAAAGAAGAGCTGGGCCGTATGGAGACATTGGGGGTAATGACAGACTGGTGTGCTGGACAGACTGGTGTTCTGGTATGGTGGTAGTCCCAAAGAAGTCAGTTGCTGTTCGGATATGTGTATCAACCTCTCTAAGTTTGCCGGTAAAAAAACATCCTGCCATCAGTTGAACAGACGTTAGGAATTCTTGCTGGTGCGTAGATCTTAAGTAAGTTAGATGCCAATATGGGATTCTGGCAGATACCAATGTCAGAGGATTCTGCGCGCTACACAACGTTCATAACCCCATTTGGCCATTACTTCTTCGAAAATGCAAAAGGCAGGCATGACCCTTAATGTCGAGAAGTGTGAGTTGTCAAAGAAGACAGTCAACTTTTTAGGGCACATTATTTCTGCCGATGGTATTAGTCCTGACCCAATGAAAACAGCAGCCATTAGGGACATGACAGAGCCCTCAAATGTGAGTGAATTTTGGAGCTTCCTGGGGATGGTAAATCAGCTTGGGAAGTTTATTCCCCAACTTGCGGACAAAGACAAAGCTCTCCAAGACCTGCTGTCGAAAAAGAACTGTTGGATTTGAGGCATTGGAAAAGCCAATGTGTTCCAGGCTCTGAAAGACGCACCTGACCACAAAACTGACCACAAGCCATTACTGAGTCTCTTAGGATCACAAGTGCTGGATGCTCTCCCTCCTCGTATCCAGAGGTTTAAAATGCGACTGATGCGTTACTCCCACTCCATTGTTCATGTGCCAGGAAAGGATTTCTGGGTAGCTGACATGGAGAGAGAGAGTTTTGGGAGGACACTAACATTTATGTTGACTCTATCATGGGGAATTTTCCAGCAAGCACAACCTACCTGGGATGGCTGAGAGAAGACTTAAAGTGTGACAATGCATGTTCCAGTGTGATGAAACTGTGTGTTGAAGGGTGGACAGAGCACAGCAAGAGAGATCCAATACTGAAGCGTTACTGGGCAGAAGCGTTACTGTTACTAGCCGCCATGAGAAACAGTGTCTTTAGCAAGTTGCATGAGGAGCACTTAGGACTTGTGAAATGCAGAGAGCGGGCAAGACAATCAGTATGGTGGCCAGGGTTAAGTAATCAGCTGAAGGAAATGGTACTAAACTCAATAAACCCAAAAGAACCACTCATGCCCACTCAGTTTCCAGACAGACCCTGGCAAAGGTTAGGGGCTGATTTATTCATGCTGGGAACTAAAACGTACCTGCTTGTGGTGGATTACTATTCCAGGTATGTGGAGATTGCTCAGTTATCACCCAGCAGGTCTACTGACGTCATTGTCCACATGAAGTCCATATTCGCACGTCATGGAGTTCCAGAGATGCTAATTACAGACAATGGGCCACAATTCTCTAGGCACTTATTTTCATCCTTTGCTGCTTCGTATGGATTTGTCCACGTTACTAGCAGCCATAAAGTTTCCCCAGAGCAATGGAAAGGCTGAACGTGCGGCTGACCATTAAGGCTCTTTTCAAGAAAGCTAATGACCCTTACCTGCTCTCCTAGCACATTGTGCTACTCCCTTGCAGAATGGGTACAGCCCATCTCAGCTTCTTATGGGAAAAAGGCTGCGAACAACTGTGCCCACACTCATCATTGCTAGATCCAGCACTCCCTGATACTGATGCAATTTTCATAAAAGAGAAGGGAAGAAAGAGTGCTTCTAGTGTATTTATCTCTTTTTGGTCAGACAGCCCCTGTCAGTGGCCTTGTCTTTTGCAAGAGTACTTGAATGGCCTGTTTTAAGCAAACCTCTCACCCTTCTAAATAGTCAGTTTGTGCTGGACGCTCTGGGCTGCGTTTCCTGAAACCTTCTACGTTGTTCTTAAGTTATACCTTAAGCTGTACCTTATTGTTAATACGTGTTTCCCGAAACGTTCTTAGTTAAGTATACCTTCTGTAAGTCATACGTTCGCAAGGTTGGTCTGGACCACTCTTCGCTTTACCTTATCACAGTTAACAGGTGGCCACCACTGCTACACCCCCACCCCGCCCATATACGAATATAACTCAGAATTTAATAGGCCCAGTGTTCAATTAGGCAATTTCAAGTGTTTTCATGCACAGAATAAAATTGTAATTACGCTCATTGTTGTTAGCTTTTTAATTGTATTAACCAAAGGTAGGCTACATCTGTCATGATTCTGCCTTAGTGTCCTTGATTTTCCCTAGTTGTGAGGCAGGATCATGACAGAATTATGTTTTGTGTACAAGCGCATGGCTAGTTGTTTGGGCCATGTGCTTGTGTTGTCTCGTTACCCCGCCCCCTTGTTACCCTCGTCTTGTCATTATTGTCTAGTCAGTTTCACCTGTCCTTGTCTTGTCAGCTTCACCTGTCTTTGTCATTAGTGTTCCCCATTTAATCCCCTTGTGTTTGCTGTCTCGTGCTTTGTGTGAATCCACCCGTGAGTACCTTGTCTTCGAAGTCTTGATCTTGTAGTTGCTGTTTGTTAAAAGTCTAGCCTTTGTCAAGTGATATCTAGTTTAGTTTACCCTCGTTTGTGTTGCCTCTGTTTTGCCCCCTCGTGGGTTTTGTTTTCCCCAGTTTTTCTGTTATAATAAACGTTGTGTGATTTCATACTGTCTGCATTTGGGTTCATCTGCTATCCTCATAACAGAATGAACCGGCCAGAACCGAACCCAGCAGACATTACGTCCTCTTATGTCAGGCATAACCTTGATGATCTTAAGGATTGGTGGCACAGGACCATCGCTGACTCTAAGAGGGGCAAACTCCCGATTCCCTCCCAGGGAGAGTTATCATTGTGTGAGTATGCCCGGGTCGCCAACGAGAGGAGGTTTTTCCTGCCTGATCACCTCCTAAACCGCTACTTCATTGCGGGTCTCAACTCTCCTCCACCCCTGGCTGAACGGGAGAGCCTGGTTTGCCATTCGTTCGCTGATGTGGTGGATTGTTTATCGAGGAGAGAGTCCCGGGGGTCCATCTTGTCTTCACCACCAGTCAAGCTGCCAGTGATTCCGGAGGGTCGTGTCCTAGGCGTCGTTTCCCAGGGGAATCAAGCTGTTTCCACTCCCGTGACCTCTTCCAGACCCGAAGGTCTACTCGGCAAACGAGAGAGACGGCTGTCGTGGGAGTCGACTTCGGAGTCCTCTTCCACTGAGACTGCAGTCCCTGCTGTGCTTCCTCAACTGGTCACAAGCCCGGCTACGTCCTCTGCACCGCGACCCAGGAAGAAGAGGAAGAAGGGAGCCTCTTGTCCTCCGTCTCTGTCTTCCCCAGAGCCCGCTCCAGCGAGCGCCGTCCCAGAGCCCGCTCCAGCGAGCGCCGATCCCAAGTCAGCTGCTGTGAGAGCTGCGGCCGATCAAGCTGCAGAAGCAGTCCTGCGATCGGTATCAGCTCGTCAAAGGATGCCTGTTGTCATTGCCGCTGAGGCTTTAGCCAATTATTTGTCAAGTCTTGTCAAAATCCTTGAACCTGTCTGTCCTGCCTTGTCCTCTACACCCGAGCCTGTCACGGTGAGCGTCAGACCCACGCCTGGTCCTGTGAGCGCTGCTCCCGAGCCTGTCGTCGTGAGCGCTACACCCAGTCCTGCCCTGTCGCCTGCCATGTCCCCTGTCAGGAGTCCCGTTACCTCATCCTCTGTGTCCTCTATGTCTGAGCCTGTTGCTGCTCCCTCTAATGCAGTATCCCCATCTGTTTTCCCGGTCTCCACCGTCTCCTCTAGTCCCCGGACTGTTTCACCATTTGTTCCTGTCCCCACTGTCCCTGGACTTCCGTTTGTTTCCCCTGTCCCCACTAAGCCCCGGACTGTTTCTCCCAAGACCTCTCCTCATGTGTCCCCGTCCAAGCCTGCCCGGAGTTCTCGTCCTCAGCCCTCACCCCGTGGACCTAAGACCCCCAGTCCTCCCATCCACCCTGGACCTCCCCCCACGAACTCTGTGTTTCCTCCACCTCCTTTGCCTTGTATGTTGTTTTTAATGTTTCACCCTAACCCTGTTATTGTTTATTCATGTTTGCCCTGGTTAGTGTTTTCCATGTTTTGTTGGTTTTTCTCTTTGTCACAGTCTGTCATGTCCAGTGTTTAATGTTCCCCTTGAGGAGCGTCTGGTAGCCGCTCCTTAAGGTGGGGGTTCTGTCATGATTCTGCCTTAGTGTCCTTGATTTTCCCTAGTTGTGAGGCAGGATCATGACAGAATTGTTTTGTGTACAAGCGCATGGCTAGTTGTTTGGGCCATGTGCTTGTGTTGTCTCGTTACCCCGCCCCCTTGTTACCCTCGTCTTGTCATTATTGTCTAGTCAGTTTCACCTGTCCATGTCTTGTCAGCTTCACCTGTCTTTGTCATTAGTGTTCCCCATTTAATCCCCTTGTGTTTGCTGTCTCGTGCCGGTTCATTGTTTGTCACACTTTGTGTGAATCCACCCGTGAGTACCTTGTCTTAGAAGTCTTGATCTTGTAGTTGCTGTTTGTTAAAAGTCTAGCCTTTGTCAAGTGATATCTAGTTTAGTTTACCCTCGTTTGTGTTGCCTCTGTTTTGCCCCCTCGTGGGTTTTGTTTTCCCCAGTTTTTCTGTTATAATAAACGTTGTGTGATTTCATACTGTCTGCGTTTGGGTTCATCTGCTATCCTCATAACAACATCAGCTGGCAAACCATAGGCAGTAAAATCTTAGGAGTCTATTTAAAGGGAATGATTGTGAATATTGCTTAAACTATGGCAGCGATACAGCGAATAGTTGTGCTAAATGGAAGATCCCTTGTATCCCTTTCAAAGGCCAGTGAAAGCATACTGTCAACTAAGCCCAATTCGGACGCTATTGTTTCTCATGGGGTCGTACGGTAATTCAACATTTACAGGGGTAAGTTTTATTGCCGTCTGAATCCAGAATGTCAGTGGTTTTCTCCCAACACCCACGTAAAAATATCTGGCCAAATTGCCTACTGTTTTATGACGAACACTAATATTTTGTGGTAATTTAACTGCCGTCCGAATCCACATCTCTAAGTTTACAAGAAGAGATCACTTCAAACTTCACTATTTAAATCCTTTTTGATCACTGCCGAGCACCGTACGTATGATGTAGGCTACACTTTTATTACTGAAATGCTGGAAAGTATTTACAAGAACAATATTTCATCACAGCTCCACCTCAGTGAAAAAAAAGGAGAAAGAACAAAGCACGTAAACATTTGTAACGGGCTGTTATTGTGGCAGCAATATATGATAAAAAAAAATGTTGTAGTACAATACACACTGCCTCCTCCTGTGTGAATGGTCACCCTTGTGGTTATATCTATGCGCAGTGCTGTTGTACACATTCATGGTGTAAAGCACAGACAAGGAATCTGTCAGGTAGTAACCTTTGCGGAAAACCTATGCCAGGTGGGCTATCAGGCACCTTGCAGAGGCCTGCCTCTATTTTGAGGATATTTTGAACGCCATTAGCGGGCTCATTAGCTACTCAAACAAACTTGCTATGTTTTGATAGCAGCATAGTGTTTGCACTTTTTAAGGGAAGAGAACTTAGAAACTACTTATATTGTTTTTGCATGTTAAACTGGGATAGTACTTAAACAATTACACAATTACACATCACTTTAATCACTATAGTCCATACAGGACTGTAGTCCTCTCATAAGGACACAGTTTCAGAAAAATCAAGATGCGCTGTTGATAGCCTCAAAACTGATGCAGATTTTACTGGTATTGACAGCAGCTATCATAGTGATTCATCAGCTCAAGCTGTAAACACAAAGCAGAGGCAGTCCTTTTTTGAAAAGGACGTCCTTTAAGTCAAAATTCGGAGAGACTGTGAGAAGAGAAATCAAGTGTAGCATTAGTTCTGGCAGGTCATGTCTATCAAGTTCGCATCAGCTGACTCTCAGCTGATTCACGTCTACTTATAGGGATATGACGCCTATTACAGCATCCCTATATATAAGGTCCATTCAGTATAGCGTACAGCGTTGCTCAGAAGTGAATTGCCTTCCTCCATCCCCAGCTCCTCTTGTCGTCCAGTCAGGACTTAACCTTCTGATTTTCCTCGTCATATCAGACACATTTTTTTAATTTTGTATTATGCTGTTACAATAAATAATTGTTGTTAGGAACATTGATGATATCTGCAACACCTTATGTTGGTTCTGTTGGATGGCTGCATGGATGGGCAGGGAGTTCCAACAGAACCATACCACCAATCCAAACTGTATGCTAATTGTCAATCATCTTTGATGAAAGTGGTCCTGATCGAAAGTAATGTGGGATGTTTTTGATGCAAGTTATCAATTTATTTAAAATATGTTAAATATCCCATGTAAAACTAACAATGGACGTAGAGAGTGAGATGGAATCAAAGTTTTTAATAAGTAATTTAAAGGCAGTATTAAAGGGATAGTTCGCTCAAAAATTTAATTTTTCTCACCTTCATGTCATTCCAAATTTGTACAGTATGTCTTTCTTTCATTGAACACAAGGAGATGTCAATGAAAATGTCTAATAACAAAAAAAACTGTATAAAATTACCATGAAAGAGATGCATTCAAATCAACACCAAACAAAGAAACAATGGAGTTTGACATCATTTAACATCCCTTTTATGTTACTTTTTTCACCTCAATATCATTTGTTGTATGCAGAAGAGCAACTTGGACATTATAACTTAAATTTAACTTATAAACATTATTAATATCTTATTTTTCTGTTCCATGGAAGTACATCCAACTTCTACCATCCCTTTAAAGTGCTAAAATAGCTCTGGTCATCTGAATCATTTGTTTTTAAAACAACAGATTTGGTACAAAAATATCACGGTTCCACAATGCAATCAGAGAGATGGTTTTGCTTTGCCTCTGTGCGTAGGTGCGAGTAAGTGGGTGGCATAAAGGTCAAACTGAGGCTGGTGAAGAAAAATGCTATCACAGAAGCGCTAATGTCTCAGTTTGCGACCAGACGAATGCTGTCATACACAAAGACGCAGGATACCTCGAACAAAGATGGTGCGCATATTAAAACACATTACAATCCTTCCCTCTGTGCTCTTCCTCACTAGTAGGGGGATGGGACGAGGGCTCCGGGTGATAAATGGAATCTCGGCACTAGTTAGATGCCGTCTACTCTGGAGAACACCTCTTGCTGGAGGAGCTTCCCCAGCCCTGAGGAAGGGAAGAGCATGACAGATTTATGGACCTGCAAAAGTGCTGACCTTATAGTTTTGCACGGCCGGCCACACAGAGTCACCGCCATCACGGCCGCACCGCTCTATCCTGACTCTTGTAGCACGATCAGGTCAAGTCATTACTGTACCGTGCATCAAAATCTACATATAAATGTATTTTGAAGGTAAATACCGCACCGTTATTTGAAAGTATGCAGGAGGTGGATGGTGGGAGTTTTCAGCATCTGCTGAGAGTTTGTTTGTTTATCTCTACTGCTGGCTTGAGGTCATCACTCCATCACTGATGCTCGTTGTTATTCAGCTATATGTGTGTTCTCCGCTGTAGGCACAAAATGTGAGGTTTGGGGATCAGTTTTCCAGGGCGCCTGGCTTGCAGAAGCAGAGAGAGTTTTGCCTTTGTGCTGTCACTCATTACGCTCTCACTGTCTTTGCCTGAAACACACAGATATAATTTGAGATGGGGGAGATTAAAGCAAAGACAGTAGGATGGCGATGCAGAAATGCAGTGCACCAGGAAGACAGCGTCGGCAAGTCCCTGACAGACCGGACAGATGTTTCTGAAGCGATATGCACACAGTGCAAAACACTATCTGTCCGATCTGGACAGGCTCCTTCACTGAGTATTAGTCAGACTGATTACCCCTGCAGTCATAGTCAAAGATGTGCACCTATTAAAGAGAGCTAATTGATAAATGAGAACATCTGATGGATATAATGGTGAATGGGTCATATTAAAGGGAGGCTGATCTAATTGGACAGAAATGCTGAGGCATGCTTCCTCTTGAGGACCTGTCACTCCCAAATGTAATGAGGGAAGGAACCAATCTTGCAGACGCCGAGCGGCGGCTTATGCCTCTTCAGGGTTTGTCCGGCTCACACTTCAGATATCACACAGCTGCTGCATCTGCATTTAACACTCAGCATCTCTGCAAGCTTCCTCCTGCTTTGATTGTAACCAAGCCTCTTGAGTTGACAGATGTGTGCAGTACAAATTAATGTGAATGTATATCGGTCATCTGTAAGCAGATTGGTGGGCCCATGTAGATTTAAAAATCTTGCTTCCCCTTATTGTTGTTTAATTTCATGGAAACAGACACCAGTCATTTTGCCAAGATATTATCTTATTTTATTTTACCATTTTATATAAGACATAGGAGGAGAGAGTGACAATGGACCAAACAAAGCTCTTCATTTCTGCATCTCGCTCATTTCTCTCTCTCCCTGCCGTAGACAAAGAGTTTCAGTTCTTATATGCTGAATAAAAAAAAAACTGCATCACCATATACACACTTACATTTCCAGAGGAACATAGGAACGTATACGTTATCCACTTGGAAACTATACACTGCATATACTTTCCGTCTCTAACACTGTCGCCCAAAGTCTCTCTCCCCCACATATGTATTCAGAACAGTATGTGAACAGTATGATTCATAAAATACAATGGTTACCAATGATTATGAATGTATATAAAAAGTATAAAACCGATACATAATACTACTGATTATAAATAGTAATAATACTAAAAACAATATTAAAGTTTTAGTCTTCAGCCCAAGAAAGTATTATCCCAAGAAAAATATTTCCATTGGTGCTTATTTAGGATCAGACATTTGGTCTTAAAGAAACAGCTCACCCATGAAATGAAATCCTGTCATCATTTACTCACCCTTATGTTGTTCCAGACCTGAATGGCTCTCTTTATTCTGTGGAACATTTAAAGGTAGGGTTGGTCTAGGTTGATCAACTCTCACCGAACACATTTTTGCAATCTCACTGCAGTGCTTTCCTGTTGTTTTTCTATGTAAGACGGATGTCTGACCATTGCGCTAGCATCTTTTACAGCGTCTTACACATACGGTTTTAACAAAGCTTCTGTTAACGGTCTCTCGAGACCGTTTTTTTTTTTCACTACCTTTTTCATTCCACTGCCACGCGTCTCACAAAAACAGATCCTAGATCCTTATGGTGCATTTGTGCCATTTTTTAAAAGTTGAAAGACGTTTATTATAATGCATTATAATTGTATGGAGAAGCCCATCATATTTTCCACAGTATTTCTCCTTTTGTGTTCCACAGAATAAAGTGAGTCATACAGGTTTGGAGCAACATAAGGGTGAATTAATGATGACAGAATGTTCATTTTTGGGGGAACTAGCCCTTTAATCAAACAGAACAAAGCAATGGAAATTTTCTTAGATCTACAGTAAGTCTAACCAATCGAAATGATGAGGAGAAGAGGTGAATGGCAGGTTCTCAAATGCAATACTAAAATTCATAGGAAAAGTGTGTGTGTGGGTAATGTCACAACAAAATTTTTATTCAGAATTTTTTTTTAGGATATGTAACATGCACCAAGTGATTTGCTGAAAAACATGTAAGTAGGTGCTAGCCATAATAAGGGTTGTTCATACCGTACATGTTATTAAATAAAGTGTCTCAAAGTCATACTAAAATGACTTTTAAACTTGGCATGGCAACTTGGCATGCCAACCTGAGTCTCTGCTCTACTGTCGACGTAATTTTTTCTTCGTGCCACAGACATGTAAAACAAAACTCAAAATATAAGGATTATCACCCAGAAAAGGGAAGCGAAATGTAGTAATTTATGTAAGTTATAATGGTCGCTACGCTCCTGGTAAAGTTGATTAATGGTGGAAAAAGAAGAGATACTCAGAGCGTTCAATCTACCGCTGTTCTAGCTATAGGCTCATTAAATTAGGCCATATTTTTGGAACTCAGCCCCCTTTAATCTTATTACCATGTGGAGCATATGGAATAAAGCAAATAGATGTTGAGGAATTATCTTTGTCCCCAGTTCCAGCTCCTTTTCTCCTCTATCTCTCTGTTAATTAAATGTGCTAATGACCTGGCAAGAGACAATGGCTTCTTGGCACAGGATCTGCGCAAAACGACTACAATAGCAGAACAGTGTGGTTTGAATGGGTTCCAACTGAGTTTTCTTCACATTAACCATAAACATTGCCCCATATTGTAGTGTCTATTTACACCAAGTGCAAATAGCCCGCCTTGTTGGCAGATGCTGTTTACACTAACTCCGCCCACCATTATCTGATTGAGCCATTCGAAATTACACAAAAGTACTGTTGACAACAGCATCAGTGGTATGGAGAGTAAGGTGGTTGGTGATAGCTTTTGATGTGACTTACCTGGGTTTGAATCTCCCTTCTACCAAACTCATTCTTCTCCCTTTTCCTTCATCGCATATCAGCTAGGAGTACCATTTATTTTAACTAAAATTATTGTCCCAATATAAACCAGAATCAATTTATGATTTTAATAAATATAATCATATACACTGTTATGTTATTGCATACTGTTTTATTATATACTACAATACCAGCATCTGCCACTATTTGCACTAAGTATAGATAGCATCTAACAACCATTTAAACGAAGTGCAAATAAAAAAAAAACACTGTGTAAACAGCCGCTGCCTAAACATATTGAATAATGTAGTAGCAGACGCTTTTTTGACATTCGTCTAAAACTGACGCACATGGCACCCTTTAGCGTCAATTTGAGACGCAGAACCCAAGGCGTCATATAGGTGACGCTTTTGACATTTCGTCTAAATCCGACGCACATGGCCACCCTTTAGCGTCAATACGCAGATCCCAAGGCGTCATAACCCTAACCCTACCCCAGACCTAAACCTACCCATAACAGTGCGTCTCATATTGACGCTAAAGGGTGCCATGTGCGTCAGTTTTAGACGAATGTCAAAAAAGCGTCACCTATATCCCACGCCTTGGGATGAGAATGCGTTGCAGCATACTACTGCAGTACAGTATGTACAAAATATGACTAGAGAATACCTTTGAATACCTAAGTTTTTAATTTAGATGAACCGGAATTACTTACTGCGTTCATTTCTACATATATTATATCTGAAACATTTTAATTTTTTACACACACACACACACCAAAATAACAAGGTAATATTGAATTGTTAAAGGTTAAAAAGCACACTGAAGTTGTGAACAATAGTATATTTCAACTTCAAAATATTAAGAGTGAAATAACACCTACTGTTTTTAAAAAGGATATTATGGTGCACGCATACTGTGCAGTACTGAGAAATAGTGAGCTAGTATTCCATTCTGCACATAGCCTTTCTGACATTTTCATTTGGGAGGAAAAGGTTGCTCCCTGGCTTTTCTGAGGGGTGATGGATTGCGTGCGAGAGGAGTTTGAGCTGATGGCATTTTGCCTTCCGTGGTTTACACCTCTCACTCATTTGAAGGTATTGGGTGCTGATGTAATGTGGTTTGTTTTACTTGTCTCAGAAGTTTTTTTTTTCCAAGAGAGTCAGCACAAACACATGTGGTTTGGAGTCAGTCATAAATGTCCCTTTCATATACAATTCTGAGGAAAAGGATCATAAGTTACCATGGCAACTCCTTATAATATGGAGCCACTGGATGCAGATGTAGCCAGCATCTATAGTCTTCCCTCTGGATTGTGTGTGTGTGTGTGTGTGTCTGTGTGTGTCAGAAAGTCTCTTAAAGTGCAGCACCGATCTGAAATCTTCACAATGTGCTGGCTATTAGAGAACAGATGGATTGTTATTATTAGCTCTTATCTTCTTCCCATAGGCTGAATTGGAACCTGTGCAGCTTATTAATTGTAGTGGCATCATCTCAGCCACATTTAACAGGGATCTCTGTAGCTCCAATTACGTCGCCATTTTCCCACACATAAGATACGGTCCCCAAACCCTTGGGAAGTCTGTGAGTGAGCTGATTTAAGTGCAGAAATCATGAGCCTGCCCTTGGAGAGTTGCAGCAACATATGGATACTTACTGTTCCGACTGGACTGAATTATTGAGTACTTGCTATGTATTTTCCCCTGAAAGGCTTCAGCTCAGCTCAGACTGAAATCGCAGGCCTTTTTCATAAGGGTATATGTGGATATCAGCATTTAGTTTCATCCCTTTTTAGGTATTTGCTAAGGCACCCATCACTTGCTCATTGAGGTTATAGGGATTTGAATAAATGCCTATCCTCAAATATTACACTTGTATTTTTGATAACTCAAATCTTGTAGCTTGTTGACTTTTCTAGGAGACTATAACTTTTAAGTGATCAATTTTCACCATGCGGACCACACACAAGCATGGAAATCCCGAAGAGTGACCTGAGACATATCTATAGAACCAGAATCTTTAACGGCCATAAAGTAACAAAACCAGCCAGAACAATTTCTCCAGGTGCAACTTTGCTGGATTCTTTGAGTGGCTGAATAAAACCAGCATTTTTTATTTTTTTTTCTAAACTGCACCAAAATTTATTTCAGTGCCATTTCTTGTGGAAAACAGAATCCATCTTGAGCCTGAAAGAGAGAAGGGGCACCTGTGGTAAAGAAGAGACTTTGTGTGAGATGATGCAAACATATTTTTCTGTTTGGTGTGCGGTTTGTCAGTGACATGGACAAGAGGATTGGGCAGTGCTGGAGAGCCTATTAGTATTTGTAATTAGTGAGAGTGAAGCCTAAGCATTCACCAGTTGGACAGCTGATACCCAATTACAGCAAGGGTGCAAGTAAGCAGGGTCATGTCTTATTCATCTTGAGAGCAAAAGCTACCTTTAACAAAGAGAACACTGCTTCTCCATGGAAACCTTACCTGATTATGATGCTCTTTTATTATTTTTTCAGGTTGACGGGATAAATCAATTTCAAGCACTATGTATTATCTTCCAAAACAAGGCAACTGGGTATTCTGCTGGGGTATAAACACGTAGCCACTGGCGCATTTATGGATGTATGAGAGGCTAATTTTGGTTGGTTCACTAGTATCGGTTTAGAAAATAAACATTTATTTTCCTAAATTTACTTAATTCTGTGTCCATGGTATGAATTTTTGGTAATTATCCCTGGCTGCATTTTTGTTTGTGTTACTCTATATTCCTGCACTATTAAACTGAAGCTAAAGATGGTAATTCACCAAGAACGGATAGTTCTGGGTATTTACACATGCTTTCTGCAATGTTTTTTTAAATATTTTTTCTCCCAGTTGAATGAATTATGCAAATCAGGTAGTGATGCAAATGCTGATACATTTACTCACTCTGATAATTCTAAACCTGTATTTAATTAAAGTAAATGGAGACAGGGCTATTGATATATATATATATATATATGTGTATATATATATATATATATATATATATATATATATATATATATATAAAATGCAAATAATCACACAAACTGATTTATCAATAAATATTTTTGATTTGTTTTTCAATAAAACCAATTAAAACATAATTTTATAATTTTTAATAAACTTATTTAAAAGGTGTTCAATTTATATAAGATAGTAAGAATATGTCTTGAATTAAACAGAACAGAACAGTTATTGTAAGGCTAGATCTATCGCTGAAATGTGTTTTCTATGTCTACTCTATAAACAGCAGTATGATAAAAATGGAACACTATGGCAACAGCTGTCTTACCTCTATAAGCGATGTTGTTTTGCTGACGGATTGGAGGTTTCTTTCAGTTCTATCCCCTCATTTAAAACACCGTGTTCATTCATTTTGAAATGTTGACTAAGAACACAGAGATTTTTCAGATTTTCTTTGTATTTACAATTCTTTGCAGCCTTATCCACTTTCTACAACGCACTGGATCCTGAAACTGAAAGTAACTCACTCCTGCTGAATGTTTACTCTTTGAATTCTTGTACCCGGGAACAACACAAGTCGACACTTTTATGACTAAAAGTTTGCTAAGCAGTATTTCCTACTAAAGCAAGATAGCACTGGACTCTGGTAAGCGCATCTATAGCAAACTGGTCGAGTGGCCTTGGACGGCAACATGCCCAGTGCATTATGGGTGTTGAAGTTTTTGGCAAAAGGTTTGCAAAAAACACAGATTAGAAAAAGAAATTGCCTTTCTATAGGCAGCCAAGTTTTATTGAAAGCCCATTTTGACAGAAATGAAGTATCCCTTTAAATTTGCAAGATTATTCTTCTTATTATTGTGATGTATTTTAATGTAGTAAAGAATTATTGGAAAAGAATCAGGGCGGGACTTGTTTTATCCCTAAGTTGATGATTAAGTTTTGAGATTGAAAACATTAATATACATGTAAACATGCATGGATGAATCATTCAAAACCAGATTAATTTTCATTTAATGCCGACTTTAAACAGCGCTTTCATTGATGTCCTGTCTAACCTCACTTCCTCTCTCCTGTAGTACTGTGACACCCCATTGTCGTGTCTCGCTGTGTGCTGGAAATGGCAGGCGAAGCAGCTGAGCTTGTACTGCAATGCTGTTCCCGTCAGCGCTCTGGCCCTGAGAAAGACGTGTGAGCTCAGAGGTGTGTTTGCCTTGCTGGGGCGCATCCAGCTGTCACTGGTTGCCCTACAAACTGCTCTGTCATCGCTCTGGCCCTATGGAGGCTTAGGTCATTTGCTCAGGCTGATCACTACAACCGTGAAGGGACCAGCTGCCAAAACACTTACAAAACAGCATTTTTCATGGCACAATTCAGTGACTTGCCTCTGTAAAGAGGTGCACAATATTAGACACATTTAATCAAGTGTATCAATATTGTAAAGCAATTTTACTCTTTCACTTTAGTTTTTATTACCGGTACACAATTACAAAACATTTAAAGGGATTGTACACAATATATGGAAATTTGTCATAATTTCTCATGTCAGTCCATAAACAATTTTCACATTGAATTATTTAAATTCATTTTGCAGATTGTCCTGACTGATCTTTTTCAAATAATGAAAGTAAATGGAGACAATGACTATCCGCTACAATAAATAAATAAATAAATAAATAGGCTAAATAGATAAATTAAATTAAATATGAAATAGAATAAAATCATTACTATTGTTGTCTATGAAAAATGTTAAAACATCCTTAAATAAATTTACTTTATTATTTTTTATAACTAGAAATTTTAAGTTTGTTAACTTAAAATCAAGAAAAATACTTGAGGAAAGTTGCAGACTAGTCAGCAGGTCAGTGTTAACTTTATGTAAATGACAAAACGCCATGCAGCATCAGCGGTCTTTGCTGTTTCTGTCAAATCCAGCGGTGTGTGAACGGAGAGAGTATGAGTTCAGCTAAAATGATGTGGGTGCTGCTGGCATCAAATATGTACCACTCGCTTATAGTTTCTGTCAGCCTCTGGGTGACACTTGGATATTTTCAGGGCGGTTTACAAGAAATTTTTTTTTTTGGATTGAATACAAACACTCAAAAAGACCATCGCAGGAGTGCATATAGCATGGCAAAGGCTTCAGCTTTGTCTAAAGGTACACTAGTATGTAACTTTTTTTGTTCAAAATTTACAAAATTGGTACAGTATAACTCTCAGGGTGTGGTGCAGGCAGAAGAAGATGAGAAGTCCAATGTTCCAATGCAAAGCGTTTACTTACAATAATACAACTTATGGTACAGACAGGCAGAAGGTTCACACACACTAAATACAATGGAGACCGGACAAAGACTGACTGAACAGAAGGGAACTAAATACAAACACAGATGAACATTGATTAACAGAACACAAGTGAAACAGATGATGATGATGATGATGATTAACTAAACACAGGTGATACAGATGAACTGATAATGATGATGACATGTGACAAGAAGATAGGCCAATGAACCAATGAACTGTGGCAATAACTAGTCAATACATAATAATTCTTCCAAAATGTGTCTCAGACGGATTTACTATGGTAAGCCTATTATAAGTGTTTATATTTTACCTGATGGGATGGTTTTCTTGGGAAATTGCATACACACGTCACTCACCCCACTCGTCCACACAGAGCCGAAGCACAACCAAAACAATGTTCTTCTACAAAATGCATGCAGTTTTATTTTTTAACTGCTGAAGGGTCAAAAGTTATAGTATACCTAAAACATTGTAATTTAATGCAACCAGTTACATTGTTTTGTCATTGCAATGTGACCAAGCAAAAAGAACAATCTCTCAAAACATTATAATGAATTATATCAGACTGAAACCATCTTATTCACAACAATCTTATGGACTATAGTGCATGCAACATATAGTTCATACGACTTGTGTACTATAACAAATCTTCTAAATCCATAGCTATAGCAAATTATTATTTTAAACGTGTGTTGCTAAAATAGATATGAGATCTGCCAAGGATTTATTCATTTATCAGAGAGACCTTTGATAAAAAGACACAGTAACACTTTACAATAAGGTTCATTAGTTAACATTAGTTAACTACCTTAGTTAACATGAACTAAGAATGAACAATACTTCTTCAGCATTTATTAATCTTAGTTAATACGTTATTAAAATCAAAGGTTGTATTTGTTAACATTAGTTAATGCACTGTGAACTAACATGAACAAACAATGAACAGCTGTATTTTAATTAACTAACATGAACAAAGATTAAAACATACTGTAACAATTGTATAGCTCATTGTTAGTTCATGTTAGTACATTAACTAATGTCAATTAACCTTATTGTAAAGTTTGACCAAATATGCTTGTTGACTAAATCTGTAAAAAGACATAATGACCAGCATCTGTCTGTATGTCTTTTGCCCTCTCTTTTAGTGCAAGCGTATACGGGAAATCCCTTGCAGAAAGTCTTGAACTGGTGCAGTGGATTAATGAGGCATGCTGGGTAATTAACGTAATGAGCCTCCAGTGTGTCTGGTTTGCCTCAGCACCACAAAAGGTGAATGTTGGAGTGGTCATATGCGAGCGTACCGGTATGAGCAAGTGTGTGTGTGTCAGTGAAATGTGTTCTAAGGGTGGGCCCTTGTCTGCATTTCATGTGATCGATTAGCTGCTGTAGTACTAAAGGGCAACCTGGGTGTGATTTCATGCAGGAAATTGGAATTCACGGCAAACAAACAAATAGACTGTGTGTGCTGCCCATCACTTGCCACACTGTGGTCACATGATCAGCAGCTGTGCTGGGGGACACTGGGGCCGAAGGTGATGCATGGCAGCCCTGCTATACTATTAACTGAGCTGTGAATCAGACAACCTTGCTTGATATTTCTATTAAAATTCCATTATGGATGGAGGTGAGTTCTTAATTTAAGAGGGCATTCATACTACTATTGGTTTAAAGGCCCTTGTCTGAAAACTAGAATTCTTTTTGACATCTAAAGGTCATGTTAAAATTGTATTGGAAACTTTTTACCATTTTTTACATTTTATTTGCTTTTGCTTATACTTTTCAAATGCCTTATGCTTTGTGATTTTACCCTTGTCCCTGACCTAGACTTTCAATCTTACAATATGAAAATTTAAAAAGTAAGTGTACTTGTTTACCAAGGAAACAATAGTGTCAACGAAGAGATTGAGATAAAATAAAATAAAAACATCTTAAACTGTTAGGCAGGGTCATTTACATATTTTCATAAAGACATAGTCATAGAGATTCTAAAGAAACTTAACCTGATTTTACATTTTGATCTGATTCACTTGCACCTTCAGACTTGATTAACTTACTTTGGCTATGTTGGTCGAGTGAAATAGCTTTTTCCCTGATTCAAACAAAGCACTCCCTGGACCTCACTTATCACCCCACTGCTGATTTCATATCAACCCCAAAGGTTTGGAAAACAAAGCAAAACGAAACAACATCCTCTGAGCTCTCAAACTCTATTAGAACCATCTGGCACCGCTGGTTTTGTCTACCTAGTATATTTCAGCGATAACCGTGTTAAGTAAAAGAAAATTCTCTTTTCACTCTCATCTGCAACAATTGACTGATGCAGGCCAAAACAGAACACTGTACCAATTTGTAGTCTTCACAGACATGTGCAAATAAAGTCCACATCAAGTGTGCACTTTGGGACAATGCCCAGACACCTGTCCCAGTTATTCTTCTGAATCAGGACGGCTTGCTCTCCTCATTATACTGTATCTCTGAGGAACCTATACAGCAGAACAATGCAGAACGATTATACAGTGGAAAAAAATGCTTTAAACATTTTACCAATATAAAGGCCTTTAAGAGATTCAGAACCCTGGTCCCTTACAGAAAAAACACATACATTTCACATTTTGACTATATTTACAGTACATGGGATTTTGCACATGTGAAATTTAATGTGCAAAAACATGTTAAAATCACATGTGAAATATGTGGAAGATGTGAAATTCATGTGGTGGTTTTTCTTTGAGCAACATAAACCATGATTGTCATGCCCATATTGATAGGTGGTGAAGAATGGGCATTTATTATTCAATCATTCTGACACCCACCATCAACAATGAAAGAAGGAAACCCAGCCCACCTACTCAAATGGGCCGCCATTTATCATTTAAAAGCCATTATCAGAGGGGAGCAGCTGGGAGACACCACAGTTATTAAGCAAAGAAATGTAGTAGGGATTTAGACCACAAAAGACAGATGTCAGTCCCCACCCTACTTCAAAAAGCTTTCATTGCTGTTTACCTACCAACTTTCTGAATCTCCACTTCATACATGACATGCAAAATTGTGGAAGCTTGTTTCCACCGCTGAATATAAAATAAAAAAAGGTAACTGTGATTTATTTATTTTTGTCTCAGAATTAAAAAAGAACTCTTTTTGTTTTCAAGAAAATTGCAAGTTCATATATCGCAATTTTGACTTTATAACACGCAATTGCGAGTTTATATCAAGCAATTATGAGAAAAAAGGCGGAATTGCAAGAAAAAAGGTCAGAATTGCGACAAAAGATATAAACTTGCAATTCTGAATTTATATCTCACAATTCTGATATCTTTTCTCAGAATTGTGAGTTTATATCTCTCAATTCTGACTTTATTTCTCGCAATTGCAACTTTATCACACATTTCTGACTTTATAACTCACAATTGCGAGTTTATATCACACAATTCAGAGGAAAAAAAAGCCAGAATTGTGTGATAAAAAGTAACAATTGCCTTTTCTATTTTTTATTCTGTGGCGGAAATAAGCTTTTTGATACAAAATAGTAATAAATGCGATATACAATACAAACATGCATACATATATAAAGCATGGGACAATAATTTTAAATATAGTTGGACCAACATTGGGTATGTCTTCTTGGGTTTATTGGTGGTCAGCAAACCAGCCTATAGATGCATTACTGCCCTCTAATGGACTGGAGTGTTGAAATCAGAACTTTGGGCAGGTCAATTCACCATTTCGTCAGAAATGAACATTTGTGCCGTGATTTCCAATTTGCAAACATACGACTCTTATGAACTGGCCTTTTTTAGTAAGTGAGGAAAAAAGATTCATAAAACAGATTCACATTCTCTCTTGAATTAGCCATTAGACTCTCTCAGTTAGTGATTGATTACTCATAATAGCAGACTCCTTCAACGAACCACGGATCATCTTCAGAACTAAGAATCTTTGAAATTAGAGTTGCATTAAATTTGTAATAAACGGTATTTTAAATCAATTGAATATTTCACCAAAAATATTATTAGTAATTTTTTAGCTTATTGAGTTTTAATTGATTGTAATAAGGACTTTAGGAGTAAAACAGACAAGTGACATGTAGGAAACATGTGGGAACCATAATCATGCAATATTTCACTTTTGCTTTTTCAAACAGCCAGAAATATTCTTACACAAAATAATGTCGTTTATATAGCACAAATACAGATATGTCCACTACACTCACATTACATTAACTAAACCCCATAACTGAACAACCATCTATATCAAATTATTTGTATATGATTCTTAGTCAAAGAAGAAAATTATTTGGCCTCTAAATGTTCTATGTTAGGAGTCAACTATGGCTCTCAAGTCTTTTTTATTTATATATATATATATACACTCACCGGCCACTTTATTAGGTACACCTGTCCAACTGCTCGTTAACACTTAATTTCTAAGCAGCCAATCACATGGCGGCAACTCAGTGCATTTAGGCATGTAGACATGGTCAAGACAATCTCCTGCAGTTCAAACCGAGCATCAGTATGGGGAAGAAAGGTGATTTGAGTGACTTTGAACGTGGCATGATTGTTGGTGCCAGAAGGGCTGGTCTGAGTATTTCAGAAACTGCTAATCTACTGGGATTTTCACGCACAACCATCTCTAGGGTTTACAGAGAATGGTCCGAAAAAGAAAAAACATCCAGTGAGCGGCAGTTCTGTGGGCGGAAATGCCTTGTTGATGCCAGAGGTCAGAGGAGAATGGCCAGACTGGTTCGAGCTGATAGAAGGGCAACAGTGACTCAAATAACCACCCGTTACAACCAAGGTGGGCAGAAGAGCATCTCTGAACGCACAGTACGTCGAACTTTGAGGCAGATGGGCTACAGCAGCAGAAGACCACACCGGGTGCCACTCCTTTCAGCTAAGAACAGGAAACTGAGGTTACAATTTGCACAAGCTCATCGAAATTGGACAATAGAAGATTGGAAAAACGTTGCCTGGTCTGATGAGTCTCGATTTCTGCTGCGACATTCGGATGGTAGGGTCAGAATTTGGCGTCTACAACATGAAAGCATGGATCCATCCTGCCTTGTATCAACGGTTCAGGCTGGTGGTGGTGGTGTCATGGTGTGGGGAATATTTTCTTGGCACTCTTTGGGCCCCTTGGTACCAATTGAGCATCGTTGCAACGCCACAGCCTACCTGAGTATTGTTGCTGACCATGTCCATCCCTTTATGACCACAATGTACCCAACTTCTGATGGCTACTTTCAGCAGGATAATGCGCCATGTCATAAAGCTGGAATCATCTCAGACTGGTTTCTTGAACATGACAATGAGTTCGCTGTACTCAAATGGCCTCCACAGTCACCAGATCTCAATCCAATAGAGCATCTTTGGGATGTGGTGGAACGGGAGATTCGCATCATGGATGTGCAGCCGACAAATCTGCGGCAACTGTGTGATGCCATCATGTCAATATGGACCAAACTCCCTGAGGAATGCTTCCAGCACCTTGTTGAATCTATGCCACGAAGAATTGAGGCAGTTCTGAAGGCAAAAGGGGGTCCAACCCGTTACTACCATGGGGTACCTAATAAAGTGGCCGGTGAGTGTGTATATATATATATATATATATATATGCCTGTATGTACTTAAAGTAGTCTGATGTAGGTTTATTATGACTGTCAGTGTAAACATAGCCAGATGCTACTGTCCCTTATCTTTGTCGGTTCTACAACACTCAGCTGTACGTGCTGATTGTCAATAACTGTAATTCTCTATTAATTCTCATGCCTACAAATGCGAAGTAGGTAAGATTAAAATAGCATAGGCAGCACTGGTTAGTTAATCAGCTTTCATGCGATGAATCATAATCTTTTTTTGACAGGGAAAACATCTGTGTAATTTCAAAAGAACAGCGTGAAGGTCCTTGCGCTCACTGTGCAATTTGCCTTGGTGACATTGTTTCACAGCTTGCAACCAATCCAGACTTGTTATCTAAATTCTGCCGACAGAACAAGACAGTATCTATACATCGCACAGGCATGTGTTTACCAGATCACATCTACACAGGCACACATATAGTATACTGTATATATCCTAGTCTGAGGTTGAGTTGTGCAGAGAGAAGTCAGACTCAGAGCTGTTAAATAAACGTGGACACTAAACTCTCCCCCCAAGGGAAGTGCAGAGGTCCAGGTCCTAACTGTTACCAAAATCTTGTTAATGTCGTCTGCCGAGAGTCCGGCCTCGACAAATGAGACTATAAACGCAGTAAATTCTCTGGCATGTTGTCCATATCTGTAAGAGGTTATTTATTGTTTGCTCCCAGGTGAGCGTTTGCAGCCTTTTGTGGAGGAGTATTTTTCTCATCACATGACTCTGCAGCAGTCATATATCCTGTGGGGTAGAGTGTGCATGACACATAGATACACACACACACACACACACACACACACACACACACACACACACACACATCTAAGTAATTTTTATGCTCCTCATGCTGCTCATGCATTCAAATATGCAAAATCTGCCTTAACCCTTAAATGCATACCTCTGGTCTTTAGTGACCCGGGACGTCATTCACTACCTTCCTCCTCATTCAAAGTTAGACATCAACCTTCTTAGTTTTCCTTAATCAATTCATTATAAAAAATATATCAAGAAAAACAAAACAATAAAATTATAAAAGAATGCTTGTTTTCGCATTCGGTTTTTTCAAAAATTGTATAGGGTCACTAACGACCCGAGGTGTGTATTAGTGTAAATCAAGCGGTTCTGGCAGGTCACTTTAGTCAAGCTCGCATCAGCTGACTCTCAGCTGATCCACGTTTACCTATAGGAATAGGACGCCTATCAAGTATACATATATAAGCTCCTTCAGTATTATCAGCAGCTATCGCGTTTCTCAGGAGAGAATTACCCTCCTTTTAAAATCTTGAAATAATGATATCTGCAAAACATTCATGTTGGTTCTGTTCTGTTTACCCTAAGGGAGGCTATTGCTGTTCTCCCTACTCTGCATGGATGCGCAGGGAGTTCTCGCCCAGAACAGAGCTATACCGCCAATCCAAACTGTATGCTAATTGTCAATCGTATTTTAACGATAATGGGTCCTGACAGAAGTATATATTTTCTGCACAACAATAATTGAATCTTTGATGACTGAATAAGTGCAATTCACATTTATTTATCAGATTTGAATGTCTGGTACGTCTGATTAATGAAGTGATGTTTCACTCATAGTTACCGCAGGCAGAAAACAAAAGAAGGAAGTATCATCAGCAAAACCTGAAATGGCTCAGTGATTTACCGCTGAGCAAGTACTGAACGCAATCAAATATTAGTGTCTCTTTCACTTGATGGTGGATCTGGTGAAGAAGATGTCACCGATCAAAGTAGGCTATTGATTTTGAAGATGTTGAAAATTATAGTTATGATTGTTACGGATATGAGCCAGATGCTGAATGTACTGGGAAATGAGCTCTGATAGGGACAGTGATGATGGTATAAAACATCTGCTGAAACTGAACCCTTACAAGCTCTAAAAGGTAACAAAATATGCTTTTATTTTATTCTTCTGTAATTGTTACTCTAATATCATGAGAGAGTCCTGAGAGAGTCAGATCCATCCGTGTTAGATATAGATCCGGGTTGCTATCCGAAAATGTAATCATGATTGGCAAAACATTCATGCATTTAAGGGTTAAAAATAAAAAGTAAATATCCTTATTTGGCTGTAGTAATGTAGATTAGGAATTGCATGTCTTAGCTGCGCTTATTTAACACTTAGCATTCAACTAATGTGGTCTTCTTAATTACTGAGCCTAACCATTAAAGTGAAGTATATGCAACTGATTTCAGATATGAGATTAAACACTTATTTAATTAGAATTAGCTCAAAGTTATTTAGAAAAATCATCTTAAATACTATACATTAACATTCATGCATTTAGTGGATCACTGGTTGTTCCGCTATGTATGCCACGAGCAGCACTAAGGCCATGGAATTAATGAGAAATGCACTAATTAAATCTAGGGCTTGAAAGCAATGTTCACTGCTTTAGATAAAGATTTGGCAAATGTATAAATACAAATATATGGTTACACTTTATTTTGAAGGTCCACTTTAGACATTCTAACTATAGCCTAATAACTGCAAGTACTTATCAACTAACTCTCATTAAAGAATTAGACTGTTAGGTTAGGGTTCGGGTTAGTAGAATAAGTTGATTGCATGTTGTTGCAAAGTTTCTTACAGTCAGAAGAATGTCTGTTGCACAATAAAGTATTAGCAGATATTATACAGACAGTCTACTAATACTCTAATGACTTGTTGTTGTACTTGCAACGTTACCTATAGATAGTAGAATGTCTAAAGTGCACCATTGAAATAAAGTGTTACCAAATATATTATAGCATAAGGGAAATCAGTCTCAGCCATTGAAGCAATTGATTCTCCTCAAAACGTTTGTTAAATATCTACACTTGCATGAAATGACGTCCAAGTTTCTTCACAGAAAACACTAATGGTGACATCACACAAAACATATCAACCAACAAAAACAACAATAGCCAAAAGATCTCCAAACTATTCTTAAAAGTAAAATGTTTTGTTTTTATTAATGACAACTTTTAAGATATAAGATGTAGTGTTAACTTTTTCTGAAGCTAGTAAGAATAGCAAAATAATACTTAAGTCAACCAATTTAATTACTCTGAGACACAATCTGAAGCACACTTTCCATAGAATATAAGCATTGTTGGAGTCATTTTTGTAAATCGCTTCATTCAGATGTTTTGTTCCATTGATCAAATTAACCATAAAAAAGATTATTTGCTAGTCTTGCAAAGAAAACTTTTTAATGATACACATTTAGCTGAATAGTTTTCAATTGTTTGTAGCTAAATTTACATTAAATATATACTGAGTTGTAAGTTTGATGCTGATATCTTAATTGTGTTAGTATCAGATACACAGCATTTTGCATTTTAAAAAATCACTTTAGTTTTCTTAACAAATCTGCATTCAGTCCACGCAAGATTATCCAAAGTCAACGTTGGGCTTGCTGTCATTTCTCTCCTGCAAAGCAGGAGATAATACAAAAAGAAACCACAGGGCAGAGCATTTAACACAGCGGTGGTTAATGCTTGTAATATCAGACACAAGCAGTATAAGCACATCTACATATTCTAATAAATTAGACCTTAAATATGTGAATGGCCTGCACAGATAAGTGAGGCAGTCATTGTGCTGTGATTGACTGTGTAGAAACAACATACAATGAGAATTTTGTTAGACACATTCATTCATTCATTCATTCATGCATTAATGTCTAACGTACCATGGACAAATTAAGTTTTCTTTTCCACTGATTAATGTGAGGCATTACCTACAGTAGTGCAGTAGCCACGACTACATTCAGTTCGAGTTCATTGTTCTTTTATGTTTTTTCCAAATATCTTTCATGTCCTGCATACCTGTCAAATTGATATAAGAACTCCTGTTCCAACAAGATGGCAGATTTATTTTCTAAAGATCATCTCCTTTAACTGATCTGAAATGAATGTCATGTATAATGCATAAAAATTGGTCTTTGAAGTAAAAAGGAACATGACGTCCAGCATGTAAAGTGATAGTTCACCACAAAACGAAGATTCTGTATAATGTTTCAACTGTTTTTGCCCATACAATGCAAGTCAATGGGAACTAAAACAACAATGAATCTTCTTTTGTGATCGGAACGACATGAGGGGAAGTAAATGATGCCATTTTTGGGAACTACGTATACCTTTAATGAGGAAACCAAACCATTTGTCTATTTACCTCAAAAAGTACAGAGAAGTTGGCTTACTAATATTAGCAGATATAGCCACTCCAAACTGAAGAGCTGATTAAATTTCTTCTGTATTGTGGAAAATCTGCAATCAATTATAAATGAATTATGCAGTCTTCAAATTGCTCCAATTCAAGTACTCTCAGTCAATTCAATCTGCTCACCACAGCTAATTTGAGATAAACCACACAGTTTAAGTAAGCACTTTGTTGGGATATTGTGAACGTACTCATAAAAGCTGACGAGATTTATATCAGTTCAGTAAATCCTGGGAGATGAAAAATGATAGATCAGAGAGCAGCTGAAGAACCGGAGGCTGCTAAATAAAACTCCCCTGAAACTCGCTCGTGTGTGGGCCTGTCAGACCTGATTATAATTATACACATTATGTACTCTGTTCTGTGACATCATGAAACATGACTGATGGTTAGGGTTCTCGTGGAGTGTCGCATGTTGCCGTTTTGTCTCGTTCTCTCCGCCTCTCTCTCTCTATCTCTGTCTGTCGCTCGCACTGTTTTAGCTGTCTTTCTCTTTGTCTTCTCCAGACACTCATTATGCACGGTTTGAACAATTTTTAATCAGTGCTTGAAGCTGCTGTGGTTTAAATGCAAAAGGTGGCTCTCTCCATCCTGCTTTTTTTTTTTTTTTGCTCCAGTGATCGACTTGTTGGTTGCAGTGAGTGATATCAGAACCATTTCAACTCTGTAACGTTTAAACGTGAGTGTATTTATAAAGGGAAATGGGAGACATTCAGAAATATGCTCTGGTTGCATTCAGGTACATAATACTTTGTTAATGAGTTGTTATTTACATAGTAGAAAAGGAAATTAAAGAATGCCTGACAGAATGGAAGCTAACAACATGGAAATAAATGAGTGTCAGCTTTATTTTAAGCCATCTTTGCAAATGTGTCTATAATTTTACCAAACAGGATCGAAAGTTTCAGAGTCAGACAAAGCAACTAATACCACAAAACATCCCAGAATGAATCAAATCCATTATTATTAATAATAATTAACATTTGTGCAAATGTTTTCCCACCATGATGAAGTCACTACCTGTGGGATGATGTCATTAAGGATTATTTTTATTATAAAGAATTACTAATTATTTACTACAACATTAACATGTGTGAGATGTGAGCAATTGTCTTTTTTGTGGTCATAAAATGCATCACTAATTACTCAAGTGTTACCTAGTCACTCTTCAAGAACTTACTAATGATTTGAACAAAAATTGTTTTTCACTTAAAAATAATGGTCCAGATCACTAGCAGTTCCTGCAGCGTGACTGAGTCAATGAGTTGAGTAATTAATTATTATTTAATGGATGAAAAAGAGTAATTAACATTATGACTATGCTCTGAGTAAAAAAGACAATATTCAAGAACCCCTAGTGATCCGGACCATTATTTCTAAGTAAAAAATAAGTTTTGTGGGTAGGAGTGTGTGTAGGACATGGGCAGTGGAGCATGAGCTGATCCAGGCCGTGGAGCTTTTGTCAGAGGTTCTGGGTCCACCCTCGTATAGGTTTTTATTTCTCATTAAACCAAAGATGTTCAGTGATTGTATATGTTACCCAAATTTGTTTGAAACATTTTGATTAGAAAAGAAAATTACAGAGTCTTCCTGTAGCTCAAAGAATAGCACATGGAGCTAGCAATGGCAAAGGACATGGTTTCAAGAACTCGTGGAATAGATACCTTGAATGTAACGAAGGTTATAAAAGCGCCTGCCAAATGCATAAATGTAAACCTTGAGAAATATGTTGAATAATTTGTAAAAAAAAAAACGTTTTCAATCTGAAAATGGCTTTGGGCAAACATGTGAACATCATCTTGAACCCTTTCATTAAACTGTGAAATTGTGATGAAAATAAATCTACTGAAACTTATATGATTAATATTTAAAAAAAAATTGGAGTTTGATATTTTATTCAATCTTTAAGTAAAATCACATGAGCAAAAGTAAATATTACACTGAAATTACAAGGCTGGAAATAATGGTTGTAAAATAAGCCCTGTATGGGGAAATTAAAATATACAGTAGGCTACTTCTTGGAATGACCCAGAAGTGTCCTCAGATTGCTTTGAGAATCAGTAGTTCTTGAAGGCTCAAATAAAATATCAGACCAGTGCATTATGCACATATAATTGGATCTGCTGGTGGTCAGGACTGCACTGGAGGACCCCTGGATCATGTCAATGTAAGTCATTGCCACTGAACAGATCCCATGGGGGGTTTCTTGGCATTCTGGGATACAGTATTACTGTATCTATAGCAGATAGTTTTGGCTCCAACTTGCATTCAATTTATTCAGCCATACTTTAATTGATGTTCATTAGCGGTGTTACCACGCTCGCACGGCTAATTTTTCAATATATTGATATATTGAGAAATATGTGCATTTTATTATCATATTGGGTTAATTACAGGTTCTCATGGGATTCCTTAGGTAGGCTATAAAATAAAATGAGATTGTTGCTAGGCAATTCTTTAATGATCCATCATAAGGGCTCGGGATGGATTACTATCTTAAGCTTACGGAATATGTATATACAGGTTATTATTATTATTCATTTTTAATAGAAAGATAAACATATTATGCAACAACAAACATTTCAAACAACTGTTTTATGCAACATTGTTGTCACATTATCTCATCACATTACATGAGTGCCATCCAGTTTTAAAAGACATTATTATATTATTTACATATTTTAATTAAATAGATGGGGTCTGTACAAAGTCTCTTATTGCTCACCACGGCTGCATTTATTTGATCAAAAATACTCTTGTTAATTTTTTTTAATTGCATTGTAAAATACTATTATAATTTAAAACAAGTGTTTACTATTTTAATATCTTTTGAAATGTAATCTATTCCTGTGATCGCAAAACTGAATATGTGAATAAAAGCCTAAATTCAAGCATTAAAGTTTCGGTTGCATATCTGTCAACGAAGGGACAGAAAAAAAGATCTCCTCAAAAAGATCTTCATTTGTGTGCCGAAGATGAACAAAAGTCTTATGGGTTTAGAACGATGTAATTAATGAAATAATCATTTTTTTTGCGTGAACTAACCCTTTAAAATTTGGGAGTCTGATCAACTACTTATTAAATTAATAAATGGACGCAGGAAATCATGTTTGAAATACATGGTTTCAGGTTAATTTGTCATCCCATAGGAAATAGAAGGTCAATTCAAGCACATTGCACTATGGGTTACAATATTAAATAATACTCCTTTTTTTTTATTTAATTTAGCAAATGTAGTAGGTCTGGTCATCCAGATTTTCCATGCATACATTTGCATACTGTACAATGCTTTCTGCACTAAGTCTCATACCTCCTCAACCCAATCTAATTTATTCACTCAAGTGGCTCCTCCCCTTTATGTTAGCCACGCCCAGAGCTTCATGAGTGCTGTCATGCTATTAACCCACTTTCATCCATGCTCTTTAAAACTGACCTTTTATAGTCCCACTAATGCTAGATGAGCTCTATTGATTTTGGTATTCCCGTCCTGCCACACGGAATGCACGCTGTTCGCCTGACTACTTACATTCCATTTAATATGGATGCAGAGGAGATGCCAACGGGTATTAAATGAGCCTCATTTACTGGAGTCTGATGGCTCTGTCCAACCCCTGAGCACAAACATGTCATGTAATTGCACTAAAGAAACGACTTGTATGTTATAGTGAAATAAATATTTGTATTTGTGACTTCTCGTTAGTGTGCCAGTTCTAAATGAGCTCTTCAAATGCCTCTGATTTATACAGTGCTTTACAAGAGGATTCAGACCCTGAACCAAACTCATTTCACTGAAATATACATCCCACATTGATGTTTTGCTGAATTGAGTTTGAATTTAGTGATATTTATCAGTGACATATTGCATCATGCTAAAGGGATGTTTTTCATCAGCGTCTTGTTAAAATGGAATGAAATATGGATGGTGCAAAATAGACGAAAATATTGAAAAGTAAAAAGGTTTCAGATTAACATTGGTGTCGTTCAATAATCTATTATTATATTATATTATGAGAAAAAAAAATAACTAATGTTTTCAATTTAAAGCATGAGAATAAAAGGGTCTAAACATTTCTACACAATATATTTATTTTAAATGTATTCCCAGGCCTCAAAACAGGTGATAAGTTTCAACAACAAAATCATAAACATAAAAAAATAATAATATGATAAACCTGTTGCTATGCATTAGATTGTCCCTGAAATTGATTTCTGGACAGTTAATTCTGAAATATTTAACATATTCATACTGAAATCTATGTGTTTGTGTGAAGTGTTTTACTTGGATTACAAGTATGCATTAGTAATGATAGTCTATACATCTACATGCTCATATGCCCATTGGATTTTGGCACAGTGTTTAGTTTAAGTTCACCAAACCTGCATCTCTCCCCGTACATTTTATAGTACACTGTAAAATAGAGCAACTGAATATTCATGCGATGTTTCATCTTGTAACAGAGGAATATATGCAAAGTTAGCCCTTCATTAATGGAGACAAGGACCAGTATTCTCATGAAAGTTAGCTCGGAGCTGTTGAGATACGATACTGCGGCTTCAGATGAATGTATGTTATTTATCTCCCAAAAGCCTCTCTCAAAGTGCAGGATTTGGGATGCATTACTAATTTTATAGTTTTGATGTGGAAATTGACCAATAAAGTCTTCTTTTAACCCATGTTTTTATATAATTATATATATATATATATATATTAATAAATTACATAAATCATCTTCATTAGGGTGATGCATGTCCTGCAACATTCAAATTGGTTTTAAGGAACATTTAAAATCTACAACCATCCAGCCTTTTTTTTCTTGTTCGAAGATTTATTGCCCCTTTTATCGGAAAAAAAACACGATTTCTTGGTAATGGAGCAATTCACTTCAGATGGTAGTTTTTAATTAGCAATTAAACTCATAGAAAGATTGTGTCCTTCTGAAGAATTGTGGTGTAATATGAGATTACCCTCAGACACAATGATGAAAACCACAGTAATGACTGACAAACTCCTTGGTGGTTTACATTTACGAATAAATAAGTAATTATGGCTTCCAGGCCCATCATCCCTTGAGAAACTGAATGCAACAGTATAGGCACTTGTTCTGCTGCAAATGTAAAAAGAAAAAAAGGGGAAAAGTTCTCATTGAAAGGGCCAGTTCAACCCAAAATGAAAATTCTGTAATAATTCCAATGTCATTGTCATTCCAAAGTTGTTTGACTTTTGTATGATTTATTTCTTCTGCAAAACAAAAGGAGATTTAGTGGGTAGCACTTATTTAAAGTTACTGACGGTTTCACGCTTTAAAAAGAAACCATAAGCACCATGAAGGTATTATAAACAATCCATACAACTTGTGCGCTTTATTTCAAGTCTTCTGAAGTCAAGCGATAGCTTTGGGTAAGAAATAGTCTAATTTAAGTCATTATTCACTGATAATCTTCCCCTCTAGTGGGCTTGCAGCCATTGCTGTCAGATCATTGAGTCGGTGAGTTGAACTTGAGAACTACAATCACTCAGACCAGTTTAATGAACTGGATCAAACGATTAATTGAGAAGATTCGACTCAAAAAGACAATTCATTCATGGAACAGGCATATTTCTCTCGGGAATGTGTCCAGGAGAATTATGATCTGTTCAACAGTCTCACCCCAATTTATTATTTTTTTTTTCTCAAACCCAATCTTTACTCAAAGCTATCGCTTTAGAAGAGGTGAATATAGTGTGTGTAGTAAACAGCAGTTTTTTAATAGTTTTATATTTAAGGTAAATAAATAAAAAATACTTAAAGCCAGAGTGTTCTAAAAATATGTTTTGTGTGCTAAACAATTATGTATTCAGTGAGATTTTCATTGCTTTTTCTAAACCCAGGGAAAGCATAACAGTAATTTGTAAGAGATCTAGCTGTAATGAACCAGTATGAAGTATCCTGGAGCACTGTGTACTAGTTAGCCTCTTTAATTACAGTATTTTGAGTTCATTTTTTAAGTGGGTTAAGACTACTTATCTGTGGCCTATTTCACAGCGGGCACACACAAAACATACACGTGTTAACAGTAAAATATTCACATTCACACGAGCAGTATCAGAAATGCAACTGCAGAACTGGCAGGATTTTACTGTAATTTCTTACAATAAAATACTACTTTCTGTCATAACCAAATACTGTACAAAAATCAAAGATAACCAGTTCATGCTGCCCTATGGGATAATAGTCTGTTGTGATTAGTTTTCCCTTTGGCTATTATTTAATATATAGGCTATGCAACCCATGCCACTGGAAAAACGTCCCTCTGCCTACATTTTTGCAATTTTCAATTCAATTTACATTTTAGTTGTATGGCTCTTTTCACAATACATTACACACATACACAATACATATTATTTTCAAACTCAGCACTGACCTTTTAGTGCTACTCACTGGACATTTCTGAACTACCACAATATGCACAACCAACTTAATAAATTGCCAGATTCATGTTCATATGTTTCTGATAAACTGAATGCTTTTAGCACCACACACTAAATTTATTTCACTTCAAAAGTGTTATAAAATGCAAAAGTAATGTAAAGTAATTTTGCAGAAAAAGCTGCCATTCAAAAAGGGAACTATTGCAGCTCAACATTCCTTAGTTTGTCTGTTTCTGTTGTATTTGCCATATGAATTAGGGACCAATTTATTGAGTGCCGCAATCAAACGGGGAGCCGGTCAGCACTAGCTCTAATTGAACATGTGCAACACACCAACGAATGCACTAATGACTTATTTTATGTCTCATGACCCACTTGTAGACAACACAGCAAGACAAAAGTAGCTTCAGAGGGAACCTTTTACGAATAGAAGAGCGGCAGCCGAGACGATGCATGCAAGTTATAGCCTTTGAAATCTGCCTGCAAGTTTTATTAGCGCAGCTTTTCCAGTCGCATGTTCGTTTTTATCTCAGTTGAAGCTAGGCTCCAATGTTTGGATCCTCTGGGAGCTCTGGGTGCTTTCTATGCAGAGAATTATTCACATTATCTTCAATAAGGGAATTGATTACGGTCACACTTCCCCTGTTACTCATCTAGTCAGACTCACCCATGCACCATTCCACGTCTAATTGGAGTGTCAAAGTAGCTCGTTCATTTCCGTCACGGTACATATGCCGTAGATGCCTGTGTTTACTTCACGTACGCTCTCTGACTCACTCCATACTGCTGCTCAAGAATTAGAGGGATTGCGAGACTGTGTGTGCGTGCACACCGTGTTTGCTGAGCCTGGCGGACTCCCGCAGTGAGCTCTCGGCGAGGGTTTCTCTGCATGCGTGACTTGGCCGAGTCGGAGCAGCTTGATCGAGCAATGACTGCAGGCACTCTCTTTGCTTCAAGCTCAGGCCATTGCTTTTACTGGGATGAGATAGCAGGGCAATTTACATAATAATAAGATCATTTGTCCTTCTGTCACAGTTCCAAAGACGGAAAAACAAACATCAATTAGTCCACTATCTAGGGGGGCAGAACTACAGGCTAAGAATGAAGGTAGGGCTTTTGCTTGGTAAAAGAGGAAACAACTTCCTACAGCCAAGTCATTAAAACTATTCTCTTAGTAGCAGCATGAAGCATCATCTAACACTCTAAATGAGCGCCGCCATTGCCTCGGACATTGCCTTAGAGGGTAAATGCATATGGTCAGGGCTAGTGGTGCCAAAGAGAATGCTAATATGGGGAAGAACAGATGTGTGAAGTATTAAAGCAGCAAGGGTAATGATGGGAGCCAGTGTGTCTGGTAATTATCAGCCTCCCAGGTAATGGAGTCTTCTCTACAGTCATTAGGACCTTCATGATGTATTCAGCACATGTCCCATCGCACTGTTCAGGGGCTGCCCGAGGCTAGGCGGGCTTTGGGTTTCGTGCCAGGCCACGTTCAAGAGACCTACAAAAGTCGCTGACAGAGAAGTGCTTAGATCTCGACAGTGCTGCCCAATGTCACTACTCTCTGATAGTCAGAGTCTTGGGGTCTTCTTTGTTAGTGTCCTTTTCGATCTTTTGGTTGGTCTGGAGGCAATTTTGGTAGTGTTTTAAATAGGGCTGCCAATTCAATGTTAATTTAGTGATAAAAACTGATCTTTTTTTTGTTTTGTTTTTATGTAATCATGCCCAAAGTCATCTGGAAACGTTCACAAGTTTTTTCCAGGGTTGTGTAAAATTCAAATTGAAGAACTGGTTCCCTTTCAATTCATGAGTTGAATTTAAATTGAACTGGCAATGAACCACAGCAAGTTGTATTGGAATTCAAATTGGAATGACATTTTGGAATGACAAATTGGAATTAATTTATTGAAACGCAATTCAAATTGAAAAGGCTTTTAAAAAATGTTCAAATCTTTCAAACAAAGCTTTGTCAAGCCAACATTCAAACTATGTGTTGATAAATGTTTCTTGTTAAAAAAGTTACACATATGAATTGATAATTTTTTTAAGAGATGGGTCAAGTTGTTCCAGACCTGTTCCAAAGAGTTTCTTTCTTCTTTTGAACACAAATGAAGATATTTTAAAGAATGTTGGTAATCAAACAGTTTTGACCAGTTTTGACAATAGCCATTGACTTCCACAGTAGTAAAAATATACTATAGAAGTCAGGGGTACCGTCAACTGGTTACCAATTTTTTTTGTTTTTTTAATTTAATTATATTTAATATAAAAAATTTTTAACAGATGAAAGAAACTCACCGGTTTGGAACAACATAAGGGTGAGTAAATGATGACAGAATTGAATTCTACTACCTTTTATTCAAATTCAAATGGCAATACTGGATCACCTCAATTCAAATTCAGCAATATGATATGGACATAAAATAATCTATAAAGTATCTTCTTAAGCCGCTATTTGTCTATTTTCATAGCTTTCATGGGTGTAGCAGGGATGAAGAGAGGTGAGGATCTTTAGCAAACAGTCTTTATTCCAAGAACAAATAAAAGATAATTCAAACCAAGAGCCGATGTCAATAATCCAAACATGATGACAAAGGGAACACAGGAAACATGACAGCTTTATAACAGGTGTAAAGACAACGTCAGACTGAAAACAGGATTGAAACAGGGGGGTATAAATACACTGGGTAACAGGAGGCTAACAAGGAACAGATGAAGGTGATACCATGGTGACTAACAAGGGTAGCTAAAGAAACTTAAGGTCACTTTACGTGCCACACTTTACACTTAACACAACACTATGTGTCTATAGACTGAACACGTAATACACATGAGAAATGACATCACCGGTTTTACACATTCACATTTTTAATGGTCAAATTTTCAACAACTTGCAATTTAAAAAAAGTTTCCAAAAGTTTGAGTTTTCAGGCCCCCTAAACGTAGTTGTCGTGTAAATGAATGGCCAAAACGTATATAAAAGAGTTTTCCGTTTTTAGTTGAAAACAGTGTCGTGTAAATGGCCTCTCAGTGTCATAACTGGTTGACAGACTGACGCACCCTCAAAACGTGCAATCAAACTCTAACTCTAATGGGCTGGAAACTGGTGAACTTCCACTTTTTTGAGGTCCAAGGTTTGTTGACAACATTCAGATTCAATTTCAATTCATTTAGCAAAACTGACTGCACATCACACCATTGATCACATGTCGGAATTATGTCAGACTGTTATTGACTTAATAGTTTAAAGACTTTAAAGTCTTTAAAGACGTCTGCTAAATTGCACCTGGCAGCTTTCCAATTAGCCACACTTGTTGTTCCTACGTCTAGAAACGCTTAATGATGTGTGGCCATCAATTCTGTAACCATATTGTTAAATCCAGAATGGGAACTTTTTTCACACAACGCCCAAAGTTCCTTAGTTCAATTGCGGTCGTGGAGGTGAAATTACATTGACATTGCTTTGGTGAATCAATCCATTGGTTTAGTGATGTGCAGTGCCGCAGCTGAATCACATTAAAACAGAGAGGAGTAGAGAGAATCATTTGTTTTTAATCCCCTTCACCATCACCCTTGATCTTTCCGTCACACTCGCGGCGATTTCACCTACGCTGCGACAGAGCTGGGATCACCAGGGACCCGTCAGTCAGAAAGCCCTATTTTTTTACATGCACTTCACACCTGAACTCCGATAGCTCTCGCAACATGACTCTGCATCTTAAGTGTGTGCTTAACATTTCTGTCACCCCCAACCACCACACATCCACTGGCCAGCAAACCTCATGATACGGGTTTAAATATTATATGAAGGGGAGGGGGGGGGAGGGGGGGAATCACAATCCTTGAGGTTAATTTATAATAAACCCTTTTTTGTGGCTCACTTTTATAGACCTTTGACGTCAATGTCAACATGACACCAGAATTGATCCTATTTACTTTCCTAAAGCACGTTCCTGGTCTTACTGTGAATGATTCATTGGTGCATGCTATTCTGGAAAAAAATAAAAAAATAACACAGAGAAAAATACAAAATAGACCATTTGGGCTGTTGGAAAATGTTAACCAATAGCCGAAACAAATTATTCAATTATGCCACACCAACTTTCATGATCCAATCAAATCCATTTCAATAGATAAATTCCCTTCCTTAATTTTTTCTCGTTGAATATTCTGTTGCAAAAAATACATCACATAATGGAAAAATAATGGATTGCAAACACAAATAATATTCGACTGGTCGCAAATGGGCGACCAATGAGGCGACCTGCTCCATGTAAAAGGTAGCAGCTGCTTCCGAAAAGTGAAAAATGTTGCCATCTGAGGATGCATTCCAAGAAAGGAAGGCATCAAGGCAGGTCCGAATCCAAAGTTAGCTTGACTTCCATCTCCTAAGATACTTTCATCTGATCCGATTTTTGAAGGCAGCATAGATGTATCCTTCACTGCCCTTGATATCCCACAATCCTGTGCGTTCCATTCTGTGACAATTGTGCTAAAAATTGCAGCGGAGGTCAGTTTGTACATTTTATACCAATGTTTTCCACTTTTAATGTCATTTCTAGCAAAAAAATACTATTGCAGTAATTAAATATTCAATTTTCTATTCTAATCTATTTTGCTGTACATCATTAGACCGTTACACTGCCTCAGAAGTATCTCTGAAATCAGAAAAGGTGATCTACATAATTATAGCTCTCTATGTAAAGCATATTCAAGCCACAGGAAGTTTTGCACATTACACAATCTTTCAGCCTAGGGTGAATTCGTTATATAATATGTACATTATATTTGTCCCAAACCATTGTTAATGGAAGTTAATGGAAAACTATGTGAGTGGCGCTCTGTGGCGTGAGAGGATTTTGAACAGCCTCCAGAGATGTAGTCGGGACTCGGGAGCCACGGACAGATGCTGATTGGTACCGCTGGTGTGTGTTCACTCATAGAAAACAACGAGTTGAATTTTAAAGATGTGGTGTGGAATGGTGCTTCTAATATGGCGTGTGACCCCCCCTTTAGGCTACTGACATGACTGGATTCTTCATAGTGTGAGTGCACTATAAACTTTTCATATCTAGAATACAAATTTTTTTTCAGCAGATGCTATGGGGTAAAAAGGGCTGAACATCAAAAATCCAGTTAGCATTTTACAAAGTTTTTTTTTAGATTTGAAGAGAAACTTATTTCTGTTCAAAATCAGGCTTCTTCCAGCAATTTCTGGGTATTTAGTTATGCTAATTACACACATCTTCCATGCATGAAGTTTCAATTTGCATTCCTCATTTCAATCAGGCACAGCAACTGGTGTCATTTTTCATGAGTACGGTGTTGTGTTTTCTTTAGAGCTTCCTGCAGTGAAATCAATTGAATCGAGCTCTTTGATTCCACAATGCTTCATTAACTGACATCGTCTGTCACGTCGCATATGTTAATAAGTGACGGCACGCGCAAAAGAAAAACCATAAATAACACTGGAAGCACAGAGCTATCTTTCCCTTGTGATTTTCTGCTGAAATCATATATTCTGAACAAAAAAAAACAATGCCATCCATTTTATTTAGCACGTTTAGAGCTTCTGAGCTGATGTATATGTTTAAGAAGATTTGCCTGGCATAGCAAACAAAAGTCTTGCTTACTTTTTTAGTAAACTATATTTCCACAGGATTATAGTATGGGGTCATTTTCACTCCTGCTAGTATTTGACCAATGTTTTAGGTTCCTTTTATTCTCAGTGACTTGGTCCAAATAGGCTGTTTGTGAGCTCATTTAATAAACCCTTTCATGCATGAATTATGACAACCTCAGTCATGTGATTTTATTGCTCTTAGGGCATGAAATACAAGATTTGACCAAGATTTTTATACAAATATTTGTAAAAGACATTTTTAGATGTCCACTTGAGTAGACAGTATGAGTTTTTGTTTGTAACTGAGGAGATACCTAATTAAACATTATACAGTAATAAAACATAATACAGTAATAAAACAGTAATACTGCCTGTATTTAACAAACCAATGAATGAAATGATATAAAATCATGTGAAAACTATCAAATATATACAAAAATATAATACAGCTTTAATTATTGGAAACGCAATTGAGTTTGTTCCCTTTCGACCAGCAGACGGAAAAGAACTTCATACAAGTTGCATGTTTTAGATATCAGGACATGAGGACATTTATTTTTTATGCAACGATTAAAGTAATGCATTACAAGTAACGCATGCATTATCTAATCAGATTTAAAAAAAAAATGTTACAAGTAAAGTATACAAATTAAAAGTATACAGTATGTAATTATATAACATTTTCACTTATATACTTTATGTAATTAGATAACTTTTTGACGTAACTGCAAAGTACATTCTAATAACACAAATATATTTATTTTCATCCAAAAAGTTAACGCAGCTGAAGAGCAAAATTCCCAGTAATAGTATGAACTATAGCCGAAATATAGCTACTGTAGTGATGCATAATGTCCAATTTAGCAGACAGATGATTAATCAGAATTTCCTCTTAATCTAAAATCAATACTTGGAAAATGTAACAATGATATGTATCCTTGGATGTTACGTGATGTTTTTAGCGCTGCAAGAGTCTCCTAGGATAGAAGGAATGGATGGATATTCCGGATCAACTTCCACACAATGGCTTGCCATGGTGGCAGTGCATATGATAATGCACTAGAGTCCAATGTAGAGGTTGATGTGCAACTATGCCATCAAAACCCATGTATAAGCAAGAAAATGGCTTTTTGAATTGCTGTCCACTATAGTGACCGCATGAAATCCCAAGAGCTGGGCCCTGTCTCTTTCAGCGATATATGAATACAATAGATGGCCTACAGAAAAGACCTACCATTTGACAGCCGTGACTAGTGTCCAACCACCATCACACTGGACTTTTTCAGGAGGAAAATATCATGTCACTGAGCAGTGAGCACTCATCATAACAAGTATTTAAAAAATAAAAATAAAAAAGCAAATGAATAGAGCTGGAATCTCCACTCTGTTAAAGAGGAAGTGGAAAAATGCTGAATATCAGCAGAGTTCCCAATGAGTTGCATGGCAGATTCCTGCTCTGATGAATATGCAGGACGTCAGCACTTATAAAAGAGGCTGATGGGAGGGAAGTGTGGATAGCCTATTAAACTGTAAATATTTACCCCATTTCTGAATAAAAATACTCTTCTTTCCTCCATGGTCTCAACGTGTTCTCTTTTTGGCAGATTGGCAGACTCTGGAGTTGTATTTGTTTTTGGAGCAAATACATGGTGGAGGGCAAATTCAGATCTTTTTCCTAGAAAAAAAAGGGGGTTAGATGCTGATACATTTAGGAAGAATAAGGAACGTTTTTAGCTATTCCAAAATAACACTTGCTTTTGATTTGTATATAAAAAATTATTATTTACATTCGTGACAGAAATTTTATCTAGCAACTCAAAAGAAGAAACATTACAGGCCCAAATCATATTTCTGCTGAATTGTTTGTCATTCACAAAGTTCTACATAATTTTAAAAGTTACGTTGTTTCATTGTGTGACCCAGTTTCCCAGTGTGTTCGATTAGTCATTTAGTTCACATGTTAGTTCATTAGTTAACTCATTACTCCCTGTATATTTATACCCTGTGTTCTCCCTCATACACGGTCCTTTCTTATTGATGTTTTGTTGTGTATGTTGGACACCTCTGATCGCATGAGTTTGTCATTAAAGACACTTATATTGATGTTCCTTTGTGAGTTAATACACAACCTACATGTGACATAATACTCTGTATGTTTTTTAATATTTTACTACCATTACTACCATTCCATTACACAGAATTCCCCAGATTTCGTCAAATTTCAAGACAGATTCAGACTTAAAGAGAAGAAATTACACTTTTCAAAGTTTAATCATGTAATAACTCATGACAATCTTTACATTAAATGTAGATGTCAATCAACTTTAAAACGCAATCATATTTATTACATGATTACTTATTCATATTAATGTCATTAACAAGATTAATTAAATTGAATGAATTGCAGAAGAAACAAAAATCACATGTCAAGACTGGTACAATCTTGAATTGCTCCGATGGTAGACACATTCAGGGGCCATGATTAAATGCATTAATTTCTTCTTCTTTTTTTTTTTTTAATTAACATGTTAATTTAACAGTCTTAATTAGAAGTGACAGAATTTGCACTTGCATTGAAGTGTGATGACAGAAGCAGGTGCTAATGGGTTGTGGAAACACACTCTGCTACACTCGTCCATTAATTCTTTACAGTTTTTGAGATATAATGGTCTCTGTTTTCTTTTTTTCTTGTGTCCTTTTTTCTTCTTCTAAAATGTCTGCAGAGGAAGGCCAAACACTTCTGTATTTGAAACAATTAACATGGAGATCAGAGTCATGGTTCTTCTGGACCTTTAGGCACTGCTTCTTGAGGACTATAAGCATTTGGAAGACTGGATCAACCTCTCAAAAAACACTGAGGAGTTAGGCACAGATGTCATCAGAATAATGTGGTCTCTCGGATGTAGCTTCCAAGACCTTCATAACCTCTCCATTGAGATTTCCACTCTAATAAAGAAGCTCAGGGCTGAGATCGTGTCAGCCAGGAAGTCTTGCCTGGTCTTTGCTGTAATATGTGCAAAGATTTCATCTCGAAATGTAGGGTAAGGTGTTTAGGATGCTCCTCTTGAGCATTGTTTTCGGAGCATTGTTTTCCTACTGTTTTTTTAGGGGGGTTATATGAATTAACTATTTTTTTTTATGTGTGTTTTGCATTTTTCAGTTCAGTTCCTTAAGTATATTGTTAATGCATTTATGCAAAATCTGCTGGAATATGCCGTATTTGAGGCTTTCATACTGTTTTACTGGAATAATACTCTCTAATCACAAAACATCAGCTGAGAGTTGATTTGGATCACATCCCAGTCTGAACAGAGACGTGTGCATGTCAAATCATCTGGAATTAATGAAGTATGCTGGCTTTCACATTTGACTCTGTTCCAAAAAAACTTGTGTGATGCCTACATACAGTAGATAGCATTTTAAGGCATTATAAAGCATTGGTAGTTTGCCAAAATCTAAGTTGCATTTCCCTGACGAAACTCGCTGCTTAACTACCAAAGTATGATGCACCGTTGGAGAAATTAAATAGCTAGTCATGACTGTTTCTTAAGCCTGTACTTTGCCAGTCATTTCTTTGAAGTGTGTAATTTCACCAGAAGATTGAGTATATTTAATTATTAAAACGTATATTAATTTTTTCTTTTGCATTTTTCATGCATAGACAACAACGTTGTCAAAATGATCCCCGTTCACAAGAATCAGGGAAATCAAGGGGAAATTAGATTTCACAAAATAAGCTCTAAAAATAGTTTAACTTGATTAAAAATAGACCTTTTCCACACAATATTTGTGTGCGATGCTTATTAGAGTAAGTTGTTTTTAGCTTCACTTCATGTAAACACCAAATTTACCTGGTTTCAATCAAGGGGGTAATCCATCGACCGGAAGTTGAAGCCTCGCGGGAGCCGCCATCTTGTAGCAGAACTTCACTTGCGTTAGCATTCCCATTGACTCCCATTCATTTTCGCGTCACTTTGACAGCGAATAACTTTACATCTGAGGCGTTTAAAGACTCCATTTGTCCATTATTTATTTCTAAAGAAACACGACAATGTATAAAGGGCTCCATTACCTTCAATGTTACATTATGGCCCCGTAGAAACAGTTTTTGTAAAAATAGGCTAACGATTGCGTCATAACCACTCGACGCTCTGTCGCACAGTAGAGAAATTACCGTACAGACAGGAGGAGAAGCTCACAGGCAATCAATGCATTAACTTAATATGGCATACTGGCGTTACATTTTAAAATAAATACTATACAAATTACTTACTCCCGCTCACTCACGCCAAAGAACTCTTTGCTCAAGCTCGCCGTCTCTGCAAGATCAACGTTGGCAGTTTTCACGCACAGCTACTAGAAGATTTACATCTGTCAGACAGGTTGCTCACGTCATCAAGCTTAGTTTGAGTCGGTTTGAGTCTGCGCGTCAGGAATGGAAGTGCTAAAAAATCGCTAAAAATGGGCTTCAACTGTCTCAACTGAGTTCCAATGAGATGGCTCTGTCCACTTCTTATACTGTCTATGGTTTCAATCACAGAAAGAGGTTCTTCTTCTGTAGTACACCTTTAAATAAATTGGTAACACTTACACTTATTTTGATGGTCCCCTCTAGACATTCTGTTGACTATAATTAGCTTTGCAAGTACACGCCAACTTATTCTACTAATCATAACCCCTTTTTCTGTTAACCTTACCTCTAACAGTCTACTAATACTCAATGAATACTAACTAATAGTTAGTTGACATGTAAGTGCAACTGTACCAACAGAATGTCAATAACAGGAAATCTGAGCAGAAGAACAGAAAAAGTCATAGTTCAGCCTGATAATTGAAAAAAGCTTTTAGTTCTTCAATAAAACGTTTCATTTGTCCAAATGGTCTTATGCTCATCCTAGACAAGAGCATTAATAGGACATATTAAGAGCCTATAAGCTGTGTGTAAGCTGATGGGGGATGAGAGTGAAGGTGATATAGGAGCAAATAAAGCGAAAGTGAATGAAAGGAGGCTCTCTCTTCTTCTCACACACATATACGTCATACAGGACTGACGAGTCTTTATTGACCTGCACTGGTATTTATGACGACTTGGGGTGGGTGTTTGCTGAAGAGATAGAGGAAGTTCAGCAGATGACAGATGGCCATTGGGGTTGGGGGAGCAAGTTGAATGCTATTTATTGCTGTGTATATCAGAGAACAGGCTGTCAGCTCGGCTGAAGGGAACGTGTCAAAGGGCTGCAGCCGGATATAAGAAGCCAAAACAAACCAGGGAAAGCTAACATAATACAGCGTATAACACATGAAAGAGCTAGAAGGCACAAACAAGCCTGTGTTGTACCATGACTGGAAATTTAACATGCCTGCTGATGTTGAAAAAAACAATCTTTCCTGGAGTTTTGCTTGAGGAAAATGTCCCTAAGCAAAACTCGCACCAAGCTGTTCACTTGCACGCTTTTGGCCGTGTTGATGCTCACTTTGGCGGAAATAGTCGGATCTTTCCCGCTTGTCCGCATGCACCACAGAGATTGTCTCTATAATCACATTTCTCCCTTGGGCACTTTTCTCCTGATACAAACAAAGTCCAAATGGATTTTTCTTTCTCATATATACTGTATAGATTGAGTCTTGAGCCATAAATCTTTCCGGTGTCATCCCTGACTAACCAGCTGAAGTATATATTGCACTACTTTTGTCATGAAGGCCTGAGGAGTATTTTTTATTAATAAAACATTTAGTCAAATAAAGCATCATTTAATGGTTTTTATTTGACAATTTTTTTTGTAAAACATGCAGCACGTTTATTATGTATGCAAAATGTCTGTTGGATGACCTACTATTACGAGTAGAGTAGAGCACACTGCATTGTATAATGTATCCCACAATGCAAAGTATGAATCATACATAATATTAGCTGTTTTTTTTATTAATTCATTATTTGATGGAACTTGAGACTTTTTTACACAAAACAAAATGTAAAATATTACATTTTGACATACATTCATCTTGATGAATTATACATTTTACAATATAGTCTTTAGTCACATGACTGGCACAAAGACCTGAAGGGCAAAGCATCCACCGCAACACAGGTCCATAAATTTTGCATCTGTTTCAAGCCACGAATATTTAGATCACATCTCAAAAGAAGAAAAACAAAAATGTGTGAACAAAATGGAAGATTTGGGCACTTTTGAGCCATATACAGCACCTGCTACTGTATTTCAATCTCTAAAAACATCAGGACATTCTAAAACTCTTGATGCGGAAAACACTTAAAGTGTCTCAATGTACTAAAACAGAGATATTAAAAGAACAAATTCATTTTCCACATTATTGATGATACATACTATATACAGGCGAGCAGATGGGCCCAGAATATTAACTCCACATGCTAAATGTTTAAGCGTAATGGTTTTCTATGGGAAAACTGCTTAATGAGAAACTGTGTGTTGCGTTTTTATTGTTGGTTCATCTGCTTGCCTGTACATAGTATGCATCATCAATAAGGTGTATATTAAATTTGGTCTTTTAATAACACTATCTTACTACATTAGTACTTCAGGTAGGCATTATAAGGGTGTGACGCCATGTGAAAACTTTAAGATTCAAATAGTTAATGTCAGTTATATTACGCTTTAGGTATTATGGACAATTTTTAGTCAAGTTAAAGGGGTAGTTCACCCAAAAATTAAAATTATCCCATAATTTACTCACCCTCAAGCCATCCTAGGTGTATAAAGAGCCCGTCTATTGAGAGCCTGGCCACTCCCTATTAAGTCCTATTGTACCGAGTTTTGGTTGTAGTTCCACCAGAGTTCCACTGGGGGCGATCGCCCATGAGTGCAAAATGAATGGGAGTCTATTGAGCTAGACGACTAAAGTTGTCTCTTTCACCCGATTGCCGTTGAGAAATCTCAGATTTGATTGTAGGTTTTGCAAGTTCAACATGAATTATAGGTCGAAAGTTGAATGAAAGAGTACTTATGTCCTTTCGATTTCTTACAGGTTTAGTTGTTGTTGCCCATAACATGCTAGCATTCTGCTAATGATGCTGATTGATCAGTGAAGGACTGATCCAGAGATACCGCTTGTTGGCATCGTGGCATCCAAAGCGGGACCTGAATGTTAAGGTGGACTTAACTTTTCTAGCGCGTGTAGCTATTTACCTGTGTCAGCTGTGTTGTCGATGCCTTGAGAGAAAAGAAAGTGCAGAGCGCGAAAGCACCAAAGTGAATGAAGGATTGCCGTAAAGCAGTATCTCTGGTCAGACGATGTGTATGACGTCATTGACATTTTACTGAAGGATTGCCGTTAAGCAGTATCTCTGGTCGCACGATGTGTATGACGTCATTGACATTTTAAAAGACTTTTTAAAGCAAATAAGTGACTCTAAAAAAATCTGACACCCAGCAATGTGTAATTTCTTTGCATCTCCTTTCAAATAGAACATTCAGATTACTAGACAAAAAATTATATCCTGAAAAAAGTGGATTTTGAGGGGTATAGCTCCATAGACCTCCATTCATTCTGCACTCATCCTGTGAGCGCCCTCATATGGAACCAGAGTGGAACTGCAACCAGTTCAGAAGCCAGAAGTTTACTGAGAGTGGAAGTTTGTTATCATTTATGTTAAAGAAAATACACATTTACGTTTTGTTTTTTACTTTTGTAAATTCCTAGATTTGATGTTACTTAACATTTTCAATTCCAAAAAGCCAAAGCTATTTTTAATTCTGTGTCTCACAGTCGGAAATAAAATACCTTAAATTTAAGTTTCACTGTGTTTTGGAGCAAGCATATTCCTCTGACAGCCAGCTGTTAGCCTGGCAACATAAGTTGCAAATATGGCTATTTTCTTACAAAAACGAAAAACTTATTCTGTGTGAATGGCAAGGAGGCCATGCAACAACAGCATACTACTTAAATTAAAATATTTGTCATTGCCCAATGTTATTTCATGCACTTTTTTGTTTGTAGTTTGTCATTTCTTTGTGTTTCACATACTATTTAAAATACTGTAGTGTATACAGTGTACACTGCACAGGATACCTGTTTTTTTTGTTGTTGTTTTTTTTTGCTGGAGCAACCTTAAATAAGCTAATTGTATGAGAATTTATGAAAATATTAATGGTTATTTGACATGTTATTAAAATTTCCGTCACACTCCATTCAAGCAGAAAAGAGCTGTACTGGCATGACTAGCAAATAGCTGCCAGGGTCTTACAAAGATGGCTGCCGGGCAAACTGACTGGCTTAAGGGCTTTACTCAAGCCAGCTTCTGATCCGTTCTGTTGATCTTCAGCAGTCTGCTTCTCTGGTCTGTATCTTAGATCCCTCCAGGCCACGTTCTGGGCTCGACATGATCAGTCTTTCATGCTCAGCTGCTTTGGTCTGAGGATTGCTAAGGAGTTACGGGGGGATCAATGGGCGGCTGTAAATCCTCCAGCCATTGTGATGGCTATTGATTTAGTGCTCAGAGGCTGTGCTATCTGCTCCATGGCACTACCACAGATATACTCTCTCATATGTGCCACTGATGTGCCCTGGGGTGACATCTCACTACTTTAGCACTCTCTTACAGACACAACATAACATTAGTCTGTTCTATATAAACTGCTTTGTTACTAAACCCTACTAGAGCTGATGGACTAAAGAGTCTCTTGGATAATTACTCGAAAAATTATGAGGTGGATGTCTTTCCCTGCCGTGTCTTGCCTTTTACCTTTTAAATGTTCAGTTTTAAAGCCTACAATGGGCAGGCTCCATATTGTATGACAACATGCCCCAATGGTGATAACACTGGTTTAATAGTATTTTTGGTATCCAAGATTTTAAAGTGCCCCTATTATGGCATTTGAAATGTTCCTATTTTTGTTTTGGGAGTTCTCAAAAACAGTTTCACATGCATGCAAGGACAAAAAACACTTTAATTGTCTTATAATATGCATTTATTTTTACCTGATTTGCTCAACGACTCTCAAATTATTCGTTTAACGATTCATTTTCCCAAACACCTCCTTTGCGTGATGCAAATCTGCGGTGATTGGTCAAATGACCCAGTTTATGTTAGCGACCATAGCCCACAGCTCGGTGGTAAACACACAATCAAGTCATTATTTGCATTAGCCCAACGCAGAAGCATACTGATAAAGCACTGCAGTAGTAGCTACACCAAGTAATAACAACGACAAACATTTGACATATTTCTGAACAATTGAGAGCGAACACATTGCCGTTAGATGGAGACCTAGAAGCTGCGCGGAGCGTACACAACACACACAACAAAATACGTATTCCGCATGCTACAGCAAACATTATTAATAATACTTACAGGTTGTGATTCAGAGGAGGACGAAGCTGATCCATATACAGTGGGTACTGAGCCCTCCTTCAGGAACAACCGGCTTGCGAATACACAGTTGAATTAATTTATGTTTGTGAAGGATTCGTCATTAAAATGATGAGAACACAACACGGTTCGGGATATACTGTTGTGGTATCGTTGCAAATATGAACTTTAACCACTTATCCTTCACATGCTCGTCCCTGGGCAGTGAAAGCAAAGTGGCTGTACTATCTTTGCATTGTAGAACACAGCGTCGTCTCGACATGATGCTATTCAGCTGAAGTATTGAATGTGTTCAAGACATCAAGTTTACACTTGCGTCTGCGCGCGCAATAACTGGGCGCGGCCAATATGCTAATGTTTCGCATCTACGTCACTACAAAACGGCTAATGACTCGTTTCAAAAACAATTCATTTCATAGACTCAGAGTCGACTCTCACTTTTGAAAGACAATAACTTTATATACGGTGCACTTTCAAATTTAAACTTTGCAGGATGTTTTCATTCACTTCGAGCTATATTACACAGTACATGAACAGTCATTTTCAAAAATCCATGATATAGGGGCTCTTTAAGGTCTATATAAACACCTACTCTGATGCTACTTAAAAATGGTGAATATAAAGTAAATATTGACATAACTAACTCTGGTCTGCCCAACTGACTTTTAAGTACAGCATAAAACAAATAGAACAATGAGAAGAATAATTGGCCAAGTTGAAACCTATAGTTTCCAATTCATCCTTGATTTTCCAGTTTGTTGTGCAGAAACATTAATGGAGATAATACTGACCTTAAATAGGCTTCTGTGAGGAAACTATCCCACCAGGATTAATAAAGAATACTTATATCTCAATACAGACACCTGATTTTTTGGTAGCTGGGTCATTGCTTTAATAATGTACTTTATGCCTTCTGGTACTGAGGGGTTTGAAGCCTTGAATACAGCCCCACTTGTGAGGTTATATGGGCCATACAGGGTTATGATGGCAAGGACCTCCAAATATGATGATCTTTGTTTGAGTAAAATATAAAGGCAGTTATTTTCATGTACAGTAAATACATGCTGTAATCAAATACATGCTGTTTTATTGTATTGTATTTTATTGTCCATTTATTGTATAGACAACTAAATGAAATAATTAGGTTTTACATTATTTTACATTAAAAAATTCTGCTATATATATATATATATATATATATATACACTTTCATGACTATTCAAGTTTGAGGTCAAGAAGATTCTTTTGAAAGACGTTTCGTCAAGGCTGCATTTATTTTATCTAAAATACAGTAAAAACTGTAATATTGTGAAGTATTATTACAATGCTGGTATATTTTAAAATATAATTTGTTCCTGTGTTGGCAAAGTTGAATTTGCAGCTTTTAATTTAAAGTGCCCCTATCATGGTATTTTAAAGTTTCCTAATGTTGTTGTAGAGTCTCCTACAACATGTTTACACGCATCAAAAGTAAAAAGAACTGTTTAATTTCCTCACAATATACATTTGCACATCATCACGGTTTCCATGATTCTCAAAAAGGCTCGTCAAATGAATCAATCTCTCTAAATCCCTACTTTCCGCGAGTTTATCTGCTCTGATTGGCCAGACAGCTCAGTCTTGTTGTGATTGGCCTACCCGTGTACAGCGCGTCTCAGAGCCTAAGCGCATCGAGAACAAAAACGCCCATTGCATAACACCGACGGCTCTGCGTGTCCTGAGGCTTCCTACACCGTAAACTAAACACAGTAACGAACAATGACGTCGATTTTACCATATTAATGCGAGCGCGAGTCCGGTGATGAAATATTAGAAGAACTAGTTATTCAACCTCCATCGCAAGGACGACTCGATAATAGTGGCCCACAGCTGATCAGCAGAAGTATTTCAGTTAGACAGTGATAATGAGAGTTAGCAGGAGATCTACACAATATAAAACTCAAAACTAAGTATTTTGAACACCATCTTTCAAGAGCAAGCGGTTTGTGAATCCTGCATTGAACTCCCGAGATTTAAGAAGCAGTCGTCTATACTATAAAATAAAGGGAACACAGAAATAGTTTAGGATTATACTGCTGTGATATCTTGGTAAAGATGAATTTTAACCACGGATTCTTCACATGCTCATCCTTGGGGAATGAAAAATAACTGGCTTTACCTTCCCATCATGCACAGGGCCGTCTTCTCGACATGATGCTGTCCAGTTCAGGAATCAGCTCCGGTTTGAGGTTTAAAGCCCATGTTGCAGGTTTAAAAAAAAAAAAAAAAGATTAATATAACCATGTATGAAAATATCATATGAAAAGTTAATGCAGGATTTAAAATTGTTTTGCGAGACATAAGGGAATAAATTTAGTAGAAAACGTAACAGTTTCCTTGACCGTGTTGAAAAACCGCTTTTTTTCAGCATCGCGTCATATTACGTCACGGCCGGTAGTCGTTCGCCTGCCTCTGTGTTTACTCAATGGAGAGTGCGCTGGGATTCAGTGTGTTTTCTGTGGTTGTTGTATTTCAATTAATTATCGTCGTGGTAATTATTGTGAATTATGGCCTGTCAGGACATCGACTCCACAGATTTCCGAACAAAAAAAGGACGGTGCGTTTTGTGCAGGTGAAGAGACGGACTTCACTTCTGCATCTGCTCCGAAACACGCGGTCGTGTGTAGCGTTCACTTTAGACCGGATGATAATCCAGGCGATATGATGGAGTTCAACATGGGATGCCGAAGCAAGAACCTAGTGAGCCTCCTTCGGTACACACACCACACACACACTTCATCGGGTCTGCTGGTCCATCAACATGTGGTTCGGCCAGCGGTGGGAAACATGACGCGCACGGATCCGTCAGAGATCACTTATTGTACATCTGTTTTACAAAATGTGCCTTGTCTTAATTTAATTCATGAACATATCCTACATAAACTTGTAATGTAATGCATTTATGTGTTTGTTATTAGTCTGATATACATTTTATATAGTATATCATAATAATATGTTATTATTATTATTATAACGTTAAATATAATATATTATGTTCTATAATTCATTTTCAGTCTGTACAAAATCACTTTAATGTTTGTGTTGACTGTTTACATATGACGTTTTTATACAGTTAGACAGCTGTGATTGTGATTAGTTTTGTATTCATTTATTCAAAACCTTTAAATATAAAGTCCCTCTTCCTCTGGAAACTGTCTCCTATTGACTTACATACACAACACATGCAGTTAAAGGTCTACTAGCTTTGTTATTGCCAGGGATGGGCAGTATTTCAGATACATGTATTTAAAATACGTATTTGAAATACAAAATACTATTTTGTATTTTGTATTTTGAAGCCTTTGGGGAAAATCAAATGTAATTTGTATTTAAATACATTTAAGATGAGTATTTTTGTATTTTCAAAATACATAAAATACTTTTTGCCAGTCAACCTCTTTATCCAGGTGCTGGTTTCGTGCATCAACTAGTTCAGACTCATTTATAATTTTAATGAACTTATAGAAACAAATACACTTTACATAAAATAAATATAAAATTACTATACTTAAAAAATAGGGGTGTAACAATATCGTGTCACAATATATCGCAATACAAAAATGCAACAATATGTATCTACTGTGTGAGAAAAAATTCAAGTTTACAGAGTTTTAGTGTCAGTACTACATTTAACTACTATATAGTGTTGAATATAATAATAATAATAATGCAATTATTAGGGAATATTTGTGGGTCCTGATAATGCCAAATGTCTGATGTTAAAGGGATAGGTCACCCCAAAACTCTGTCAGCTCACCCTGATGTTGTTCCACCCCGTAAGACTTTCGTTCATCTTCAGAACACAAATGAAGATATTTTTGATTGAATCTGAGAGCTGGATCACTCCTCCATAGGCTTCATCTTCTTCTCTGTGGGCCTCGAGTGAGTTCACGTGGTGTAACAGCGCAGCGCTTCTGTGTTGTATGTCACACGCAGGCTCACTATTGGCCGACGCTGGTCATGAGTGTGTGTGTGTGTGATGCGTGTGACACAGAAGCGCTGCGCTGTTACACTACGAGAACTCACTCGAGGCCCACAGAGAAGGAAATGAAGAGTTGAATAAAGTCCTTATTTTTGTTTGTTTTTTGCGCACAGAAAGTATTCTCGTCGCTTGATAATCTTAAGGTTGAGCCACTGTAGTCACTTGGACTTTTTTAACGATGTCTTTAATACCTTTTCTGGGCCGGCAAGTTTCGATCCCTTAGAAACCTATGGAGGAGTGAGCCAGCTCTCAGATTTAATCAAAATATCTTCATTTGTGTTCTGAAGATGAACGAAAGTCTTACGGGGGTTGAACAACATGAGGGAGAGTAATTACTGACAGAGTTTACATTTTGGGGTGAACTATCCCTTTAACTAAGGTAAAGTTTGTGGCCTACATTATTTGGCCACATACATATCTAGTCATTGAAAGAGTGCAAGCATATTCGTCTTAAATAATTCTGTTTTCAGCTTCAGAATCATGAATATTGTTATTCTGGTGTCTCTATTGTCCTGTGCTTTGGGTTTCCAGCACAAAGTCCAAACCTATTCATTTACCCACACAACGTAATATCAAATTTAGCATTTTAATCAACAGTACATTTTTTGTTAACCTTTTATCATATGTCTTGGAGTATCGCAATAATATCTTATCGTGAGTTCAGTATCGTGATATGTATCGAATCTTGACATGAGGGGATCGTTACACCCCTACTTAAAAAGCATTGGACTACCCGCGAAAAAAAAAAAAGCTTCAATAGAGTTCGAAATTCAGTTTTTGCTGTTGTATTAAAACTGATATTGAGAATTGTGAAACCATGATGTATATTGTTACTGTGAAGTAAAATTAAGATTTTGGGTCATATTCTTTGCTAGATAGCAGAAAAGGTTCCCACAGTTTTACATGCAGTATGAATTTTTTAATAGTGTTCACTATAAGTAATCGACTACATTGTAACCTGGTCATAAATAAGTAAATAAATGGCTGCTATTTTGCACAAGTTTATTTGTAATGGCCAGCAATAGGCCTATGTAGTTTCTTCATTCACTGTGACCTATACCTGCACTGGATGGCCAATTTCACATGTATTTTGTGTATTTTCAAAATACAAAATACTGTATTTGTATTTAAATACATTTTTTCACACAGTATTTTGTATTTGTATTTAAATACATTTTTCCACACAGTATTTTGTATTTGTATTTTAAACACATTTCCATGTATTTATGCCCATCTCTGGTTATTGCCCGATACATGATAATAATCATTGCTTTCCTATTGTTTACTTTAAGACCGCGCTCCCGGCCGTTACGTCACTTCCGGCTTGGCGGTTTTCAAATGCGGAACTAAAATTTTCACACAAAAATGACTCTAGAAGCCTAAATAGCATTTTATAAGTATATGTTTATATTTAAATCTAGTTTAAATCATTATTTTCTATACATTGGCTCACTGTGTACTCTAACCTGCAACATGGCCTTTAAGTTTCCCTGCGAGTGCGCGCGCAATAACTGGGCGCGGCCAATATGCTAATGTTTCGTATCCACATCACTACGAAACGGCTAATGACTCGTTTCAAAAACAATTCATTTCATAGACTCAGAGTCGACTCTCACTTTTGAAAGACAATAACTTTATATACGGTGCACTTTCAGATATAAAACTTTGCAGGATGTTTTCATTCACTTCGAGCTTTATTACACACTACACGAACAGTCATTTTCAGAAATCCAAGTCTTCAAAAAAAGAGTCTTTTGAAGGGTAGTGTATCTGTAAAACTATTTAACTTTTTATGAAGTTGAAAAAGTATACAGTAAATATTAAATATTAGTCAACTGGTAAATGTAATAAAATGAAGAAACATTTAAATTGAACTTTTTTGTGTGTTCAAAATTAACAAATTTTGACATTGAGCAAGTTAAATCTTGAACCTCCGGGAATGACCTAATGAGAATCAACATGGGCTCGACTTTCAGAGATGGCGAGATCTGAGGGATTTGAAATGTTGTAAAAGCGATGAGGAGACGGCGTTTTCATTACTCAACAGGTGAGAAAGGTATTTTATTGAACAGATAAATTACCATATGTTGCTCTCTAATAAAGTTAATTGTAAAGCAGTATCTATGGTGCCCATAGTATCGGATAGACAGCAATTTGTTAGGATAGGTGAGAATCGATCCCGTACATTCACTATTTCTCATGGTGTACCTCAAGTTTCTGTACTTTTATTTCTCATTTATGTGCTGCCACTAGGACAGATCATCAGGCGGCATGTTATACTGATGATATTCAAATTTAATTCACGGTTAAACCTAACTCAGCTTGTCCACCCGCTTCTGTTATCTCTTGCCTTCAGGAACTTGTGTCTGATAACTTCTTACAGCTTAATGCTGACAAAACTGAAATCCTGTTGATTGGCCCTAAATCACAGAGTTTACCCCGGCACGACATTTTCATTGATATTGATGGTGTCCAGTAGCTTGACATCGTCATACTCAGATTCTAGTCAGAATGTGAGTCTGATACTGCTCCGTTGGGCTGTGATTATGGGGCGTGTTTCAACCAAACCAGGAAAAAAAAAACCCAGGTCTATCCAAATCCTCAATTCATACTTTGCAGTCACATTATTAGTTAAATCATGCTTCTTCCCACTTGCGGAATATTGTTCATACACGCCCCTCTCTTAACTTTGAAGATGCTGAAACTGTTATTCACGCATTTATAACAGGAATGGAAATTAACTTTTTTATCAACCAGCCACTGTGGCTGGTGGATTTCTAAATCTACCAGCCACTCAATGTTTTTACCAGCCACTTTCTTGTTTTTAATCGACAATGTGTAACTGCATGTGAAATTAGGCTACTACAAGATCTACAATAGCCTACTTAAGCAGTAGCCTACTTAAGCAGTTTATTTAATCTCAAGTCTCAATGAAATACTGCCATTTTCTCTTTCTCTCTTATAGCCTACACACACAAACCATGTACTGATATTCATTTCAGTTCGCATATGAGGAAAAAAACAATGTTACAGACGTGACCGCTCTGAAAGCGGCACTAAAATATGCTTTAAAACTTTCACAGAGACATCAAACAGAAAGCAAACCTTTCTTTAAAGTGAATTTCGTTTTGTATGAATTGTATCTTCATTTTAATCAATGTTTCATCAACCAATTGCCTGGATTTAATAAATAATAATTAAATATAGCAGACGATATAATCACGAAATGGAGGCGCCGGCGCATGAACTGGAGCTCGTCTCATAAATGAACCGAAACTCAGTGTATAAGGTAGCCTACTCGCCTCACAGACATGTCTACTTAAACAGAATCATTCAAAACGAAAGAAAACAGACACAGACTGCTCTCTGCTTATGTAATCCGTATGAAATGTGCATTTCACTCTGGCGCGTTCACTACTGCGCAGACCGCGAGTCAGCATCGTCGACTTCATCTTTGCAACTGACACGGACAAAGAAAAGACTTGTTTATTAATAAATAATTAAAATGTCTCCTTCCTTGCTATATTTTACATATTCATAATCATTACTTTTGCCGGTTCTTTGTGACAGATTTTAGGAGCTTTATTGCGCCACGTCGCCACCCTTAGCTACATGAGCGCATCACCGCACCCACCAGAATAGCCCTGTTTTTTGTTTCGTTTTTTTGTTAAGGATTTGTTTACTGTGTGTGTGATTCATTTAATGGAAAGCACATTCACTGAGTTGTCTTGATAATCAGTGTCTGCTCGTTTATTCAAACTAATTTGTCCTATAACAGACGAACGTCGCATGATGCTAATTTTATTTACCCGCCACGGTGGCCGGTAGGTGAAGCGAGTTTACCCGCAACAACACAAAATCACCCGCATTTGGCTGGTGGCGGGTGCTAATTTCCATCCCTGATTTATAACCTCCAGATTGGACTACTGTAAGTTACCCACCAAAGCTATACACCACCTTCAAATGGTGCAAAACTCTGCTGCTCGAGCCCTTACATACAATAAAAAATCTGCACATATCACTCCTATCCTTTACCAACTTCACTGGATTCTTGTGGTCAATTGCATCCAGTTTAATAAACTTTTAGTCTTAGTTTTTTAAAGCCTGTCATGGCCCCGCACCTAAATACCTTGCTGAGTTAGTGCAACAATATGTTCCTGCCCGGACCCTTAGATCTAGCAATGACAATTTGCTTGTCGTACCCAGGTATAAACACTACTGTGGGTGGTAGGGCTTTTAGTTATAGGCACTAAGCTATGGAAAAAGCTGCCCCCTAAATCTTCGTGCTACCCCTAACCTCCAGAGCTTTGACAGCAGGACGCCACTGGCAAAATCAGCAATGCAGGTTTGAGAGGTGACGCTCCTCCAAATCTCGCAAGAATCACGACTTGCATATACGTACGTCACATCCATCAATAACATATGAAGCAGCCTCTATGGAAGACACTAGCACGCATTTCAGACCTGAATCATGGCAGAGAAGAAAGCGCGGTCGGAAGAGTAAAGGAAAAGCTCTGCGTGAGTGGTATTCACGACAGTAACGTTAAATATACTCGCTGTTTGACAAAAACGGAAACTGCATAGTATGCCTTTAAAACTCATCTATTCACCATGCTCAGTAAATAATAATTTTTCTCTATACTTCTGTCTTCCACTTTTTCAGTATTTATGTTACATGTTTACTTTATCGAAATAGATGTTTTCTATGATTCTATAATTTCTCATGTTAATTATTTGTAGTTATTTGTTGTCTCCATCTGTTATAATAAGCAGATTGCTTGTCTCTTTGTCTGTCAACTGTTTGTATTATTTTGTGAAGCGACCTTGGGTTCTTGAAAGACGCTATCAAAAATAAACTTATTATTATTAATGTGAAGGGTCATTTCATTATAGTTGTTGTAGCGCTGTGCTGGAATTTATTTTCAAGTACCTATTAATGGGTAAAGCTCCAGTCAGATAAAGATCCTTTTCATCTAAATTGATTATTTCTCTTAATCCTAGTAGTGAATGTTTTATGAGCAGTAGGATAACCATTTTCATCCAAAATGCAACCAAAACAAATTTTATTTTGCAAAATCCATGCAGTTTTGGTTTTTACCTGCCAGAGTGCCAAAAGTTACATAGTGTACCGTTAATTAATATTTTAAGCATAAAAAATTACTTTTGTAAAAAAAAAAAATAATAATAATAATTCACGTACCCCTAGCACTCTCTCGCGGCCCGCTGGGGGTCCCTGGACTCGTTTGAGAACCTCTAGCACTACAATATCAGCAGAGGAACATGTTCATAAAAGATTTTCAGTCAAATACTAAGCCAGCATCTCCAAATAAATCAGGCTTTCTGTGTCTGTATTTGATGAACTCGTAAACACTTTTCACCCTGAAGTACTTTCTTATCTGCATTATGTCCCTGAGCTGCAGAGGCTGCTGTATTCCATATTTTATGAGGGGTTCAAACCCTCCGCCTGCGGTAAACTCTTCATTTTTTTTCCGCTGTCACTATATCTGGCACTGACAGTTAGATGGCTTTTGTGCTCTTACACCTTTGAAAGAAGATGAAAGCGAGGCGTCATCCTTGTGTACCAAACACCTCGGCTTCATTAATTAGTCTGATGCATGTCCCCGCTTGCACACACCATTCAGATCCCCAAGAAAACTCGGAGTCGTGCCCCCTCGACCCTCTGCCCCCTCGACCCTCTGCCCCCCGCCTGCAAGAGAAAAGACACAATTTATCCAATTAAAAAGATACATACCAAGGCGATTCTTTCAAAACGCTCTGTAGTTCTGCACTGTGGGTACTTAGCAAAGCACCATTGTACATCAGGGTCCTCAAGGGTAAAGCGGTCTGCTCCATCTCTGTGAAGGATGGCTCAAGTCTGTTTCCAGCCGAGTACCTATCGGGGCCATCACGACAACGCCTTCTCTAATGGCCTCCTGTCTAAATGAGCAGCAGTGGAGTGTGCAGCGGTGCCACACTGACCCTGTCGCCATCCATTAGGCACAGTGCCTTTGGAAACACTGTCTGTCTGCGCCACGCTCTCATTTGTGGCACTGCAGTACCATGTTGATCCCCAGATAGAAGCTGCCGTTTTGTAATAAGTAAAGAGTGCTGGGACTGGCTTGGAAGAATGACTTTGGACCTCCAGGGACAGGTCTAATCAGGCTTCTGACTGAGAGGACTAGCAGACAGCACAGTGATTTTGGGCTTGCATCTGAAGCACATTAGCGTAACGCCAGCATGAGGCATGCGCTGAGCTTCCACACAGACAGCCAACTGTGATTTCTAGGTTACCATGTTGAGTAGTTCCTTTGATAACTGACATAAATTATAAAACAGTTATTGGAGAAATTATTACAGACAGCACTTGATCATCATAAAATTCATTTACATCAGACAAGGGACCATATTTATATCCAAATGGTAAATGATTTACAAATCCCAATAGCCTGATCTCATTAGGCATGTTTACACATACATTTTATACACATATATAAGACAATATAGATGTATTGGATGTGAAAGGTAAACATGGTTTTTGATTCAGTAATGATTAAATGATGATAGTATTCATTTGAACATTTTAGTTTTGGATAAAGTGATGGAATCCTTTGAAACCTTTGGAAGTTTTGAATCCTTGATCCTTTGGAATCCTATGTCAAATAAGGTAAGTGTGTTAAATAAATGGGCAACTATGGTACGGTCTAAATCAAGACTGAAAATCCTCGCAGATATCATTTCTTTCAAGAAAGGAACACAGTTGTGATGATACTGCTTTTTCTAATATCTTTGACAGAAAAGGCAGATTCGAGATCGGCCTGTAATTGACTAATTTTGTATGATCAATTTGCGTTTTTTTAACAAGCGGTTTTATCATAGCCAGTTTAAAGGTTTTTGGTATGTATCCTAGAGACAAAGACGAATTAATGATATTAAGAAGAGGATCTATGACATCTGGAAGCATCTCTTTCTCTTTTTTAGATGAATTAACGAGTTTGCTAAATTCTTCCTCTCCTATAGCAATAAATGAATCAGATTTTTCCTCAGGGAGCCTACAATATAATGCATTACACCTTTTCATAAATAACTGTAACCAAAGTTAAATTCATAATATTAGCAGATTCCTTGTTACATCTGAAACTGGTTGTTTGTTGTGTTTTAATGCATTATACTTTCTTATTATTCATGCGATCATACAATGCATCATAAGGTGCATTACAAGGCATAATTAATGCAATAAAATTAAAGTGAAAACAGAAAATATAAAACATAAAATCTAACTTAAAATATTAACAATATAGTTACTATAAATAATAGTAAATATTTAACAATAGTTATTAACAATAACTATATACTATAACAACTATAGAGTATATCAATGATATTCAAGTGCTTCAAACAAAAATCTCTTAAAGGGTAACTAAACCCCTGGTCAGAGCCTGACTCCACCCACTGGCAATATTTGAAAAATGCTGTAAAAGTGGGCAGAGCCCAGCATAGATAGAGGGGACAAACCTCAGGCCAGGCGTGCACCTGAGACCTGCAGTGACGGATTAAATAGTGGTTATGTGCAACTTGACTTACGTATTTTGTAAAACAGATCGCATCGCTTCCGGTTCAGGTCTTTTTTATGTGCTTTATGAACATTTTTGAGGTTTTACTCAAAATAACTTAAAAGGAGCGAGCAAAGATGAGCATAACCAATGTCCCTCGCATGTGCAGATTGATATTTAAAAGTTATTTAATTTCTCTTATTCACACAAAAGTTTAGATATTTAAATAGGATAAAACGCCAATAACAAAGTGAACTAGGTAGGTTAGCTGATTACCTTCAAAATCCATAGATATCGTAGTCAGTTCTTACGGCCGTTAACACTTTCTCTGACAAGCGGATGCGATGAGACCAGGTTTCCGGTTTGGTCATGCGACGTTCGACATACCGTATTGGCAGCTGCTGTCAGACTCGCTAAAATGGAGAGCGACTGGAGTGACGCAAGTAGCTTTGCAACAGAGCGGTCATTTGAAGTCGAAGACTTTTCTCCCCCACCTTCGCCTGATTTTTCAGCCTTTTAAGAGGACCAAATCTGAGTGGGGTCATATTTGGGCTTTTACAAAAGTCCTGAGGGACGATGGTCTTGGACGATGGTCACCCTGTCTGCAGAACATGCACAAAAAAATACACTTCAAATTTGCCGAGTCGTCTTGTGTGACCATCACCCACTGTTGTATAGCGAACCCAAGGCAAGGTAACTTTGCCCTCAATACCAAACCTACTGGGAAATAATTGGGCACAAAATTTAGTTTTGAGTTGAAATATTTTATCTCACTCACTTGAAATAAACATGAAGCTTCCTCGAAGAAAGGTTCGCAGTAATGTTTTACATCTTACCTGTTTATAAATCCATTTTGTACAGCGTACAAAACAATCGTCCAGACAAGATGATAACAATATTCTGTAAACAAAAGTCTGTAAACAAAAAATTAACTCTGATTTCATTTTCAATACAATCAAAAACAGAGATGCAAGACGGCACGTTGTATTTGAATGATACAAGAGAACATGTCTACCCAAATGTAAAAAAAAAATTACTGGAATCAATGGCATTTATGAAGCTCCATTCTTACAGATCATTAGCTAAAACAAGTTGTTCTAGTGTTTAGTTTCCCTGTAAAGATTTTATGTCTAACCTGGAAAACGTTGGAAGATTCAGAGATTTCCACGTTGTTTCCAAGCAGACTGATAAAAAACCTGTGTGCACTTAATCACGGAAGTACACATCAGCTGCTCAGATTAGAGCTTGCCAGATGAGAAAGCACTTTCCAGCTTTGTCTGCAATATGCATTAAACAGTCAGTGAACGCACTGTGTGGTCGGCAAGATTGCCATCTGAAGCTGGGACTACTGTGTAATTGTAAAGTAATTGCGACCCCGAAAGACTTTTGTTTTTGTCAAACAACAGGGAAGCCTATATATTGTACAACACAGAGCTGATAAATAGATTATACTGCAATGCCATTGCTTTGAAAACTCTACTTTCAGATGCAGTGCAGAACCATGTTACACATAAGTGTGAAAATAAGCAACCTATTAATATTGATGACAAAGAAAATGCGTCACTTAGACCTGTTTCACACCTCTGAAGCATCTATTTATTGAACCCACCCACACCAGCTCTTGGCTTGACCCTCTTGACAATAGCATAATTATAACCTGGTATTTCAGCTACACAAAGCTTAGTTCATTTAGAGCACACATCACACATCAGGGAAACGGACTCAGCGAGTCTGTGTGTTTGCGTTCCCTCAGTTGTAAACAGCCATTCTGGCCTAGATAAGGAGGCCGAAGGTAATGGAGAGAAAATCCTTTTAGAACTCGTCATGCTCTGTACAGCGTCTAGATTAGGATTTCTGCTTATAATCCTAATGAAAATCAGTGTTGGAAATGACTTTCTTAATCAGCTAATACTGTGGCCTGTGCCAGCTTCTTTAGTTTGCCCAACAGCTCATGTTATCTTGCACACCTAGTTTGTTTACAGCTTTCCAAATGTAATTGAGACCACACCAACTGACTGGTAGTGGCCTTGAAAGGTGAAATCCTTTCATGTTATGAAGTGCTCAGTAAAACTGGGTTTAAATATCAGCAGGGAGCTGCTAATCATTACTGGTGTTTTGATTTTTCCCAAACTTCGATCCTAACTTTCACAGGTTCAGAAAGCAACAGAAAGAATGACCTACTTTGGAAACTGTGGGCCGTTCTGCACTCTAAAAGTAGCAGACATTAAAAAAATTATTTCAAATGTCTTCCATTTTCTCTAGCACACCGCAAAGTACACAAAGTAATAAGGGGTCAGCCATTTGCTTGAGTATGAGTCATTAGAGTTGTTTTTCCGAGTGTGGCTTGATGTGTTTCAGTAGTCAAAATAATCTTTTTCATTGCAAGGATTCAAGTATAGACAAAATTCCTTTGAAAAAAAGTTTCTTTATTGTCCAAAGACAGACATTCACATTGCAGCAGGCATTCTTAAATACATAAAAATAGACTGCAATACATTCTCTCTTTAATGCAAAACTCCACAGAAAAAGCAGGCAACCAAACCTCTTAATATGTTCACCTTATTTAGGGACTTGAAATGCTGTTTGTCCCGTTTTATGTCAGGATCCCAGTGCATATATTGACACGAATAGTGTGTTTATCTCTTAATTGGTGGGATGAGGACCACCCCCTCTATTGTGCTGGCCTGTCTCTGCAAGTCCACTCTCATATTTTGCCTCAACCCATCCAGCTGCCATCGCAGTACAGCCTCCCTCTCCCTCAGCTCGCCCAGAGCTGTCGACGCCTGGAGCTTCCCAGCTGTCACTGCCAGGCCAGGCTCTCCAGTGTGGAATCTGTGAGGTGGCTTTGAGGGCTGTGGATCTTGGAGACATGGCAAAAAGCCACTTGATGTGATTGCGGAGGTGTTAGGAAGATGAAGACCCATTAAATAACCTGCAACCTTCTTCTCCACCTCCATTCTCTGCCTATCAGAGAGCCGAGAAGCCCCCTGACGTCCCCCCTAATGAGAACGAGAGCTTGCTAAGACTGATGATCTCAACAGACTGGAATACTGATCAAACATCAAAAAGATACTAATATCAAAAAGAAAGGTATTGCAGTAGCCCAGATGATCAAGTACGTGGGAGTATAAATGTCAGTGTATATCTCTTGCATCACAAGGAATGTGTTTAGAATTGATGTGAAGCAAATTCAGTCTCAGACATTCAGAATAAGACCGCAGCCATAGCAGACGGTCATTTATCATTACAGGTTAGATCTGTGGTTGGAACCACATCACAAAGACCACCTGATTATCCATCGGACCCACCATATCGAATTTTCATACAATGAAGTGTAATTTATTCAGGCAATAAAAGAATGCAATGATGAGATGACCTAGTTTATATAATTCTTTTAGCTCTATCCTCCCTCATTATCGGGATATTAACACCTCTGAAGTCTGCTGGTAGAACCTTTGAACAGGTAATAAAACATTATGTTCCACATGCAATGGAAAGCTATGAAAACCCAAAGAAAAGTAGTAATAATAATAAATATAATAATAGGTCCTTAATCAATTACATAAATAGCACAACAATAATAATTTATCACTATTTTTATTCATTTTTTTTGTGTATTGTTGGGACGGATAGAGAAATAAAGGAAGATGTGATGATACATCAATGTGTTTCTGAGTTTATATAAATCTTAATACTGAGACTGTCAACATCTCAGGCACCAAAACTGACAAGAGCTTGAATTTAAAAAACTTCATGAACTTCATGCAGTGAAATACTGGCCTTATTATAAGTTGAAGCCTTCCCGACGGCACTTATGCAGGTCTGGCGGGTCATTACCTGTGAGGTGAGTGTGAGAGTGGACTGCTCTATTCTTCTGGCTCTCAGATCTGTCTGCAGCCTTAGCAGCATCTTGTCAAGTCGTCTGACTGCTCTCCTGGTCTTGTTGCTGTGAGGACACCTCACCGTGACAGTCCGCTCCCCAGGTGGCCAGTCGGCAGGCTCCACCTCGGACACATCGGCGAGGGAGCTGTCGATCACGCTGTCCTGCATGGAGACAATGGCATGAGTGCAACAGGTCTGTCAGGAAACACTTCTGCATCAATTGAGAAGCACTGTGCTCAAAACCCAAGCCAGATCTGTTAGTTCTGCTAAAAGAAATATATCTCTTTGGATTCATTCACTAAAAGTTTTTTTTCCATCAGGTTTCTCTTTAATGTGCAATCAACCACAATTCAACTCGGTTTTTGATTTATTTATTTTTAAGAAAATGAGGGGTGTTAGTGCTTAGACATGCAAATGACTAAAAGGGTGTCTTCAGATCTGTACTGTGGTTTCTTTTATTTTGACTATGGTGTCATAATATTGGAAAAAGAGCCCTTAAAGCTTATAATCAAACTAAATCTGTAATCACTGGCTTCTGGCAACGGTCTGTGCGTCTTACAGAAAAATGGTGAAGGTTTTTGATATAAGAGAAGAGGACCTAGGTCAGGTCAGAGGTTACTCTTCCACCGGAACTTGACTCTTTTGTGAATGGGCATACGGCCATTGCCGGAAGCCAGGGATTATAGTTTATAGTGTTTTAAATATGGATATTTTTCTTACAAAAACCCATTGTTTTTCTTCAGAAGGCATTTATTAACCCACTGGAGTCGTGTAGATTACTTTTATGATGGATGGATGTGCTTTTTGGAGCTTCAAAAACTCTTCAATGCCATTACTAAGCTGGGAAGAGCCAAGATATTACTTAATATAACTCTGATTGTGTTAGGCTGAAAGAAGAAAGTCATATACACTTATGATGGCTTGAGGGTGAGTAAATTATGGGATTTGGATCAACTACTCCTTTTAAAGTTTCTACTTTGTTGTCAACAGGTTTAAACACTTTTCATTACAAATAATAAAAAAAAACACTGTATTTATTTACATATGTGCAACCCATGAAACAGTGCCATGCTTCACTCTCAAACCTGCAGATCGTATATTTATCGAACTAAAATGCATCTTTTGTGATTTGATAATCATATATAAAATGCCAAAATAATTTAGTTATATCACGATTTAGATTTAATTCCGACATATCATCCAGCCCTAATGACTAAAAATGCCATTTCAAAATTGACCAAAATATATTAAATAATACAAGAAACAGTTGAGCAAACTGTCCACTCACTGATCATAACCGGTAATGTTGGGGTTTATCTTATGACATGGCACAGATTTTGTCTCCGAAAACCCATCTTGTATGCGCATGGTTGTCATAAGAATGCCTAGGGTTAGAGATGTCCAATCATGTTCCTGGAGAGCTGGCTTCTAGTTCCTAGTTAAAACTACTCCAACACACTTTCCTGGAAGTTTCTAGTAATTATGAAAACCGTGATTAGTAAGTTAAAGTGTTTGATTAGGGTTAGAGCTAATTCCCTGGCATACGAATATTAGTAAGGTTAATATTAGGTTCTTTGATCCACTGGGGAGAATTACAACAAAAGAAAAATCCAAACTTTTCCAGATTCCTTATCCAAAAGCATACTTAGCCAACTAGTTGCATGTTCCATTGTTAGCGATTCAGTGTTTTCCGAAATCATAGATCCAACAAACATTTGTAAACAGCACTGCAAATTTGGAACTACAGTTCTCAACCTGTGGTTAGAGGCAAAGATTTTTGTTAGTATGACATAATACATGGATCTTGCTCTTGAGATACAAAAAGTTAATAAGATATAATATAGTATATAATTCCATAGGTATACAAATTTAATTAATCTTGACAGTCGAGTTTGTCAAGAGGAAGCAAGCAGCATTTTTTTTTTACTCCAGAACCCCCGGAATATCATGCAAAACAGAACCCGCAATTAAATAAGACATCTTTAAATAAAGCACAACAACCGCAAACAAAAATAGTCATCAGATGCCAGGTTCGTTATTTACAGCAATGATCTGACATTAATTAGATCTTGAACTGAGAAGTTAGTGTTGCATGATGTTAATTGTGACATCATACGATACATCGTACTTTGGTAGTTAAGCAACGAGTTACATAATTGAACAGGAAATGCACTTTAGATTGTGACTTATGTGTTCATATAGGTAAGACCAAACTAATAGTAAAACATACCAGACAGACATTCTTGTGATTGGCTGTGATTTTTGATTGATTTTGTCTTGTATGAACAGACAAATTGCTTATCGCACTACATCTGGTTAGGCCATGGTGTTATTGTAAATGGGCGTTTAGAATAAACTAAAAACCCTACGTATAAGCAAAAATAACAGCAGGCACGACTGATTGTTTTCTTGTTAAAACAGTTCTGCTATTACATGTCCTAACACTTCAGAATAACCGTCAATGTGTTTTGATCCAGTGTGTGATGATCCAGTTTTCTCAAAGTCAGACTTTGTGCGAGAACCTCCAAAGAAAATCGATTCTTTAAGAACATGTGCTATTCAACAGCGGCTCAACCAATAGCTGGGAAGCTTAAGACTTGCTTCCATCACTCTTATGTGAACAGTGACAAAACAATCCTGCCCAAATACCACTCCATCCCCAAAATGTTTGGCTTTCATCAAGGACTATAGATTTCCCATTGATGTCGTGGACATGCTATTTGATTTCAATTCCTTTTCTTCCTGTTCTTTCGACCGGGGAACTTTTGTCTGCGTTTTAAAAGTCTAGATTGAATTTCTTACTAAAAGGAACCAAAAATTGGATTAACAGGGTTTAATGTATTTCTACAACTCAATTAGATAGTGGTTATTGAAATTCAGTGAAACCTCTCAATGTGCTTTATTCTGATTGTGTGACTTTTATCGACTTCTATTGAGGTTCAACATAACAGAATTGTAAGAGAAAAGTAATCATTTCAATAGTCTGATGTGCTGGAAGTGGGGAAACAAAAGCCCTCCACCATTTGTCCAACTCAAAGACACCCATGAGCTCACCACTCTTACTGAATAGCAGTTAAAACATCCCTTTTTACTTGCAAAAAATGCACACTGAGAGTGAAAAATGAAACCCCTGCCAAGTGCTCAGGACCCACTCCTGCTAGCCAGGGACTTCTTTACAACTTCATTTCAAATTGGAGAGGAGCCAGCGTGAGTGAGGGCTCTTGTCTGCCAGATTCAGAGTCCTGGAGCATCAGTGCATCACTGTGAGTGACAACTCAAAGCTGGGCAAGGTTACTGTGGGAAGACCGCCAGTCTGGCTCTCAAACAACACTGGGGTAATATACATATTAGATTTTGCGTCATTGGTAACTTTTCAGAGTAAGCTAATTTGGTTGTGTTGAAAATCTCCCACATCTTTCTCAATGAACTGGCCATGCATAAATACCTGGGACTGAACAGCGATGTGACAGCATGAACAAACAGAATATCAGATAAAGGACTGCGAGTTTGAAACTCAAATTCATTTCTGCATGGAACAAAGCAGACGTACCATCCAGCACCAGAATAAAGGCTCATGGAGTTTCCAATCCAGATACGCCTCCAGAATTCTATTCAGCGCTTGTATCCGCTCCAGCTCCTGAAATAAAATGTAACAAGAAATCCTGATTACACGCAGGGTAGCACTGTTGTTTTTAAAACAATAAAACCGCAGTGGTTCTACAGTGCAAGTACAGTTTTGTGCACACTTGGCAGCCGCTTTGATCTGTACTCAGGGGCAATTTTTTCCCTGTAGGAGCTCGGCTAATACCTCACATCTCTGCGGTTAGACAGAAGCGCTCAAGGGACTTTAGGCTGATAACTCCTCTCAGCACCCCACACAGGCTGAAGGGCAATGGGGAGGGAGAGATCCCTGAGCTGCCCACCATGACTTACGCAGGTTGAGAAGAGAGATCTATTAGCCTGTGTCTGAACACATCCCACATTGTATAGTTCACACACTCAGACAGAGGTCTAGAATAACTATTATTAAGAAGCAAGGCCCCCTGGACATGCAATTTAAAATCTGCAATATTTGCTCACGGGTGCTTGGCTCTGCTGCTGCTAGGTTGTTTTGAGCCAATTATCGTAGCCATACTATACATGCCACATGACTAATTACTGTAAAGTTTGATTGGCTGATATCACCAAAATAATGTGCAGTCTCAAACCCTTCACTAACATAAGCAGTGAGCCCTACAAAAAGATCTGGACACTGGTAATACATCTAATATAATAGTGATGCCATTAAGTTGACCAATGATGTGTCAGTATGCAAATGTCATGCCTGCTACACGTGTTACTATTTGTAAGTAAGGCAGTACATTACACTCCTAACCAGGTGCAACATGGCACTATTTCAGGGAAGAGATTTGTTTCTTAACGCTGAACCTGGGTTTGCTGTGCAAGTACAAAAACAATACAATCAGAACATTCCATTCCCATTAGTCAATTTAAAACACTGTTTCCTTTGCTTAATAACTTTTTATTAAATTGGTTTGATTAAAATTAGTTCCATTGATTTGATCAAAAATACAGTAAAAACAGTTATATTGTAATATACTTTTACAATTTAAAAACACATGATTTCTGATTTTTAAAATATAATTTCATGTCAAAGCTGAATTTTCAGCAGCGATAACTCAGTCTTTAGAGACACATAATCCTTCAGAAATCATTCTATTATGCTGATTTGGTGCTCAAGAACATTACTTATCATTATCAATGTTAAATTTTGTGATGCTTATTTTTGTGGAAAATTGATAAATGGATAACCATTGCTGATTATTATTACATTTTAATGGGTTCTCATGAATAAAAACCTAATTCATCCTGTTCATGTAGCAAATAACTGAAAAAAAAATTGGGGTTACTGTATTATACTTCTTGCACTAAACATTTTTGCCTCTACTTGCTATAATGGCTGTTCGAAATAAACCTTCCTCTGATTAGGAAAAAAAGAATCCCAAGACCTAGGCAACAGCATTTATAAAAAAATAAATCAAATAAAAACTCACAATGTCTCTTTTTCGCATCTTTCACTCACTTTCGCTATATCCCACTTTTTAAGGCACTCTAAACAACCTGTCTGACAAAAACAGCCCCTTCGTTAGATGTCAGGAAGAAGACTTTTTCTCTGGGATAAAATACTCTTACAAAGCCTCTAAAGAGCGATGGAAAAAGAAAGGGAACAGGAGAGCGTAGGCCTTTTGACTTTAAAGATCAAGATCCACACTCTTCAAACAAGCAGGATTTCCCACCTTGTCAATCTGTCACACCAAAGAACAGGGCGGCACATAGAGGTGGATGCTTCATTACAGCCTTCTCCAGAATAAGCCAGGGGATGAAAAACACATTGACAGCTGCGTGCAATCATTCGCCGATTGAAATGAGCTTGTTACCTAGCTTACGGCAGTTATTATCGAGCGCTGATCACCATATGCTCTGATGACGGATAGAAGCACTTAACATACACCAAAGGAATACAAATGCGATGAGAAATCTCTGGAGAGAACTAATTTAGTAAAAGTGTCACTTGTCATGTAATAACAATGATTAGGGGCTGAACTCTTAACACTTGCCAAGTGTTTAATGCAGAAATCCTAAGACTTACTGATCTCATGCCAATATTTCATTAAAATGTTCCAGTGTTTTCATGTCACCTTGTCAAGTGCACTTGATGTCGTGTTGCTGTGATGGGAACCAGTGGCATGAGGCTGACAAGCAGCAGAGGGGCTGATATTGGAGATAACCTAGAAAAAAACAATCACAGGATATTATTTCATTTCTGCATTTACATCCAAATATGCTGTTTTCATAGCAGTTTTTTAGGCTATAATGTGTCGAGTGACTTGCCCTATGAGTGAATTTAGACCCCTCTTCCTGGGCTGAAAGTAAGCTCTTCCACTGGAGCCTCAGTTTCCCACATTGCCACTGCAGTGCCTGTAATACCTGATCCGTCTTTAATGTGGCATCCTTTCCTGGTTCACATGTCACAACATCATCCTGTCCATGTGTTAGACCTTGGGGGATCTTACATGTCCACAAACATATTAGGAAAAATCATTACAATAGCTTTCAAGCATCATTTTATTAGTGCTGAAACAACACCTAGAGGCAAAAAAAAAAACAAATCCTACAACACAAAAATAAAGATAAAGAAAATCTTCAGTAGATTAAAGGTTTTATGATATAACCTCAGGGGAGACATGAACCCCAAGCTGGTTTCAGGGGAGATTTTGCTTTTGCTTTGTTAAACCTATAAAACAGAAATCACAACTTAGGGCTGTCGGAAAAAATAAATTAAAAAAAGAATAATATATATATATATATATATATATATATATATATATATATATAATTATTTTCTTTCTTTTTATGTTGTTGTAATTAAATGCTTAAAACATTAATTTAAATTATTTTAAAGTGTTGTTTTTAGCAATTGTTTGGATGACGATCCTAACAGTATAAAATAAAACTGTAAAAATACAGTAAAACAGTAATATTGTGAAATTATTACAATTCAAAATAACCTTACTATTTTAACATGTTTTAAAATGCAATATATTCCTGTGATGGCAAAGGTGAATTTTCGGCATTATTACTGCAGACTTCAGTGTCACATGATCATTAAGAAATCATTACAATATTCTGATTTCGTGCTCAAAATGCTAATATGCTGATTTATGTGCACATATATAAAGACACCATACAGATGTAGATGAATGCAGCACTTGTTTTAAGAACAATGCAACACTGAGTGCAACACTACATTTTCCCCCATAAAATGTCTAAATACTGGTATCAAATAAAAGATCTTTTTAACCAGTTCGCTTTTTATATAATGGACATTTTATTAAACTGATGATACTATATGCTAATAGAAACTAGTTAAAAAGAACACATTTCTGGTTTACTGTAATGACTATTAATAATAATAATAATATAATAAATGATACATGGTGGACAAACCTCAGGAAGAGATCAGGGTGTTCTGAGTGGTTGCTAGCTAACTAGCTTAGTAGACAAAAGAGCAAACCTTTAAGTCTCTGATATTCTGGTTTGTAAATATGACTTTGGCCAATACTTTTTAAAAGTAATTCTGTGAGTTCCATCAACCAGGTGACAATCAAATCAGAAATGCTTTGAATCATAACAGCACACTTCTCAACACGCCATTACAATTTGGGGTATCACTCATGACTGTAGCACAAACCGAGTGGAATGAGTTACAGGCTGATGTATACTTAAGGTTAATATAATTAAGCCTAGGTATGAGCAATAGTGATGCTTGACTTAGCAAGCACCATTGAAACAGATGAAACTGACACTTAGAAAGTCTCCATTAGATTAAAGTTTTAGGACTTAACCAATTAGACTTTCAAAAAGAGTGAAACAGCTTTAAAATTGATCCTAAAAGCAAACAGGATTTTATGCATTGTGTTTCATTCATGATTGCTTTTTATTAGAAAGTCAATTAGATTAGTCAACAAAGATCACAAGGAACCACAAGTTAATTGTTTAGTGTCTCAGTCTTGTGTAATGTTCTTAGGAGGCCACTGATATGATTTCAATAACAACACTATAGGTTTTATTAAAAAATAACCTACATTGGTCGAAATTCAATGTCCTGTCTGTGTGTATCACTGTGCATAAAATGCAGTGTTAATCTGCTCTCTGCTGGCCTTATATAGAATAACACATACTAAATTGACAACTATTAATTAACAAAATCCTATTGTTTTAGCATCAATAGATCAGATCAACAAAACTCAAGGTCTCACCGTTGGTGCAGATGAGAGCATGTCTAACTGATGAACCTTCTCTGCCAGCAGGAAGTCCAGCAGATTCCCAGATGACAGCACCCAGCCGAACGCCAGGAGCAAATCTCGGCTCCCCACCTCGTTTATGTGACTGGGGGGCCGGGGCCCCAACACCCACGGGGCCCCATAGCCACAGTGCCACAGAGCACTCCTCACTAACAGCAGCTGCATGTCTGCAAGCACAACACTGTTGGTTGTACAAACAATAATGAATAACACATGGACTGCATTTATGGGCAATGATAAATTTTACCAAAGTCTTTAGAGTCCTGGCAGTGGCACGCACAATCCAGAGCAAAGGCTCTCTGCAGAAGCCTACTTAACAAACTCCACATGTCCAGTGCCTGAAAACAAAGCATATTTATGAGCACACTAAGCAAGGTTTATCTTGTTAATTATGACTTATCTATCAAATTATCCTAAATCAAATTAAAGAGAGGGAGAGGAAGGCATAGTACAAAAGAAGTGGTACCATAGTACAATAATGGTATCAGCCGAGGCTTTCGGCTGATATACACACACACACACACACACACATTGTGTGTGTGTGTATATATACAGATGGTAACATGTAAATACCATCTGTATGTATATATATATATATATATATATATATATATATATATATATATATATATATATATATATATATATACACACACACACACACACACAGTATCGCTCTAATTAATACTTTATTTTAGTTTCCTAACGTTATATGTTATACATGTCAAGCACTTTGGCAGGAAATAAAAGGTGTAACGTTAGATCTTACCGAATCTTCTCTATTGAATTTGGCTCTCCTGAAAGCCTCGGCTGTCGGGATCGACTCGACGCTTAACCCAGACAGTAGTTTGCAGAGAGAAGTTATTACTTCTTTCACTTTAACACTCTTTTCACCCTGCATTTTTCTCCGTGTATAGTGACAACCTTGACGGTCGTTAGGCAACAGCCACTTCCTAGTTGGGTGATATTTACGCCGTTTTGATTAGTTGCTGTTTTGGCGCGCTTCATGATTGACGTGAATCCTGACCAATAGGAATTGTAGGCAGCCCACCACGAAAACGTCTGCATTAAAAATGCAGAAATATTGCAAAACTCTTGATTTATTTTGTATATTTCAAATATGATACCATTGCTATATACTTAAAATCTAGAAATGAATTATTAAAGGATCTGAAGTAAAGGGAACAGCATTTCCTCATATTTTGTGATTATGTAACGTTTATGATAACTGAATATTGAACTGAAAACACAACAATACGTCAAACAATAATACAATAAGCACTATAATAATCATAATGATGGGGCATTTTTTATTTTATTTTGCTATGGGTAAAGTCAGAAGTGTACAACTTTACTTAAGAACTTTACTGCCCCCTTCTGTTTTCATAATTTGAAACTTGGCTCGTCGTCATTCACCCACTAAAAGTAAACAAATTGAATGGTAGGGGTAGGGCCTATATAATATTAATGATAATGTAATATATAATATTAATTGAAAAGATAACACTATAACTTTTGCGCAGAGGACAAAATAGTTTATTTTTTCTTGTGAAACAGTAAACAAAAACAGTTAACATGTAGAGGGGTCAAAAACGTTAAAACATGCTTACAATTGTAAATATACAATTTAAATCACATTAATAAAATTGTTAACAGGAAACAAAGTCAGATAACTTTTTAATCACAAAATTAATTATAATGCCTTTATTTGGCCACAAGACATGCTACAAAGTGTTTAATTGCTCTCATTGTGCAACTTGCTTTAAGTACCACACATACACTGTCATGTGTTAACAAATACACTTAGTAATGAAATTGTATGACAACAGAATAACTGCCAATTAATTAGGAGTTTTGCTTCCTGTAAATTATTACAAAAATTGTCATTTTTATAATCATTAATGAATAGAAATGAATAGATACATTGCATTTTTAAGTAGCCTCCTAATAGAGACTAAAGTATAGCACCACTAAAGGGGTTAAAGGTTATGGTCTCCATCATACCCTTGATGGTACCCATCCAGTTTTGTGCTTGCTTTAATATCACCGGCTTGTATTTTACTGATACATTTTAGCATTGGTCACCCTAAAAATCACAACGTAAAAAAGTTTAGTCATTAACTTTCTTAACTTTTAATATGTCCTTCATGAGGTAACATGTGAATTAACTGGTTATTCAAGTCAAAAATATTATTCAATATGACTGAATTAAGTTATATTAAATTAATAAAGTGATTTTTAAGGGTTAGATCAAATTATTTGAGGTAACTATGACATGCATCGATTCTTTTTACAGTGTAATTAGTCCCATTCTATATGTCCTTCTGCACAACCCATAAATTATGATTGTGTATCTCTGCTTGTGCTGAGGAAAACAAAACACGGTTCAAGTGTGCTTTTCAAATCTATTCAAATAGTGTTAAAGCTCAAGAAAATGTATTAAGCTTTTTATCTTTTATTTTTAATAAATACACCTAAAAATGCAAATATTGCACAGACTTTTAAAAGTAAAAATGCTGGTGTTTGAACAAGAAAAATGCATAAGAAATTGCATTAACTCTCTCCTTCAGCTTCCTCCTCTTCTTGTTTGATGACAGGGTTCCCTAAAAATGAAAATGACGAGGAATCCATTTTTTTTGCAACCATGGCCTTATTAACATATGATTTATTTTTTTCATGTCATCACAAACACTTACCATCTAGCTTTTTAAGTTTGGGAAGCCTCTTAGTAGCCTCCTCTAACCAGTTGCCATCAGCGGCATACTTTTCTTCTAATGGGTTCCCCACAAATACAAGGTCCACCAATGATGGAAGATCTGCCATCTTCAGAAACTCCCCTAAGGAACAAACAGCATCATAAACTCCTCATCCTAGACAGTTCACCCAAGAAATGAAAATTCTGCCATCATTTACTCACCCTCAAGTTGTTCCAAACCTGTATGAATTTCTTTTTTCTGCTGAACACAAAAGCAGATATTTTTTAAAATTTAAAATTTTAAAAAATATCTGCTTTTGTGTTCAGCAGAAGAAAGAAATTCATACAGGTTTGGAACAACTTGAGGGTGAGTAAATGATGGCAGAATTTTCATTTTTGGGTGAACTACCCCTTTAAGTACCATGACTAAGCTGCTATCAGACTCTCAGGTGAGTCTATTTTCCATGCTCACCCCACTCCTTGACCAAGTTGTTGGACATGTATAACACCTTGAGTTTTTTCATGACGTGAATTCCCTTCAGCTTTTCTATGAGGTTATAAGAGATCCACAGCTCCTCCAGAGTATCACCTACTGCCTCCTGTGCGGGACAGAAGAGCTGTGTGAATTATCTCTGAATTCTTCAAGCTATCATTAATGTTTGGTTCCTTTACTTACAAGTCCATTAAGATTTTTGATGTAATTCCGCCCCAAGGACAATATCTTAAGGTTCTCTGGGAGATAAATGTAAATAAACTGTTATGCAATCATGACGAACGCAATTGACAGCTTTGCATCTGAAGGGAGAACTTACTTAGACCATTTAAGTTGGCAATTTTTTCAATACAGTTTGTAGACAGGGATAATCTCCTAGGCAGGACAGAATTTACAATGAAGATATTTTAAGGAGTTATTATATATGACACACATTGAAGCTGGTTTAAGAGAAAATACACAAAAAATTGGAGTTGTATATTTAGACTCACTCGCAGTTGCTAAGATTAGAGAGAGATGCGTCCATTTTTTCAACGGGAGGGATCTGACCATAAAGCTTTACTGCCGTGGCCTCGCTCGCTTTTTCACCTGTTTTCTCCTCCTTGTAACAACCAAGTTAAATCAATAAACATAATTAATAGTACACAAAAAATAATATACAGTTTATACTAGGAATGTCTAATGGGTTAAAGGAATAGTTCACCCTAAAATGAAAATTGTGTCATTATTACTCACCCTCATGTCGTTCCAAACCCATAAGACTTTCGTTCATCTTCGGAACACAAATTAAGATCTTTTTGATGAAATCTGAGAGGTTTCTGACCCTCCATAGACAACCATGCAACCACCACTTTGACCAGTTAATTTAGAGATCATAAAACGAATCCATATGATTTGAGATCGTTTTAAATGAAAATCGCTTTAAAAGATGAACAGATTGAATTTAGGCTTTTATTCACACATTGATCAGTTAACATAAACAGAGAATCATCTGAACCTGCTTGACGTGCGAAAACCAACCTCTTTCAGAAGCTCAAGTGTGCTGCGTAATTGAGAATGAGGAGATGTCGTCACGACACAGCGCCCCGCCCCCAGAGACCGCGTCTCCTCCCCTTTCCGCCATTTTGGGAGGATACTCGCCAGCACCGTTCATTGTTTGTATTGGTGGTAGTAGAGGAGGTTGTCGCACTGACTAAATATATATAGTGTAATAACTGATGCCTAAAACCAAGTAATTAACTATTTCCATATAAGTACAAGGTGGTAAAGAGTCTAACGTTAGGTCTCTGTTCCATGATTCAGCTCAGCCCCGGTTCTACGGGGATGCTTGAGCTCAAACAAAAGTAAAAGCACCCTCAGATTAAATTTTTATTAGCACACATGTAGCTAAACGAGATATTGCCGACAATTAAGAAACAGACGGATTTCACACTCATACATATATAATACACTAAATAAATCCATTAACGCGAATTATTTTACAGAAATTATTTTATTATGCTTTCATGTTTAATGCATTGGATTGGTTGTGTCCTATAGGTGAAACGGTCTCTTTAATTGCCCACTTTGTGTGTGCGTCCCGCTCAGGAAATTCGTTAGCTGACTTTCTGAGACGGGGCTGCCTTTAGGTAGCCTAAAAATATGAATTGTCCATTTTTAATCATGTATACGAAATTGGCTCAAGTAAGTTCAAACCTCTACATCACAACAAGACTAAATAGGCTTGTTTGAGATGAGCAAAATCTGCGCAGAACCGATCACCGGTGATCAACGCGAGATGCATGCCGGTTAGAAATGTGTCCGAGGGCAGTCCGCCTTGCTCTGATGTCATGCAGACGTATGTCAAAAAACTCTCGCGAGCGCAAGGCGCACGTGTCGGATTTAGCAGTCGAGCGCAGTTGCTCTCTATGGCGCTCGCAATGTTCCATTCGGCGACGAGACTGACAAGCACGACAGATAACACACGTGTATACGTGCGTGTACGTCTCCATTTGTTTTATATGGAGACGTACACGCAAATATCACGTCACGTATACACGTCAATCACGTGTAGCTGTTGATCTATGCAGACGTCACGGCGGCGTCACGTTAGAAAGTTAACGTGTGGATTACATCTTAACGTGTGAACGTCTGCCCGTCTGCACGTCTGCCCGTCTGCACGTCTGCACGTCTGCCCGTCTGCTATACGTCTGCACGTCTGCACGTCTGGAGTATTTTTCCTTATTTTCCCTCACGTCTATTTTTCCTTATTTTCTCATACATTTACTTATTTGTATAATGCTGAATCTGTTCATGTACCATAGGTATCCCATAGATTTTTAGCTTTTTTAATAAAAGTCTATTGTCATGTATTTTGATTATAAAATGGGCAGGTAAAATTCCGAAAAGGTGGGTATTATCATTATATATTTGTTGGTTTAAGATGTGTCAATGCTCTGCAGCAGGCAGGGTCTGCATGCCTCAAGTTCACTCATAGATGCTGCATTTAGCATTAATTGTTCCATTCAGAAACCCTTTTAGAACTTATTGGATTTTAAGCTAAAATTAGTTAGCCTACTTGTGATTGCTTGGATTAGGCTACTGCTATTCTTATTCTGAAAAGTAATAATCAGTAGGCTACATTTATGTTAAATATTTTTAAATTGAATATATAATAGAGCTACACAAAAGTTTTTATAAAGCCTATAGCACTCTATTAAATGTAGCCTAGTCATAAACTATGGCTATACGATTTAGTCTTGTCTTTTTCTTTATATCACAATGACATACATACATATACATTCATATATATATATATATATATATATATATATATATATATATATATATACACACACGTGTGTGTTTGTGTTAGCTACATTGTCTCTATAAAGTATATTTAGTGTATAATGTAAAATGAAAGTGGACAACTGTAATACAGTAAGTAGGCTAGTATTAGGCTACAGTACAGAAAAACAATGTCTGATTACATACCTGTTCTGTCCACAAACGTTTGAATGGCGTTTCCATTACAGATTTGCGCAAAACGTTTGCGATATTTTCTAAATATCGATAAAAAACTATTGCGAAATGACGGCGTTTCCATTAACCGATGTTATGCGACTAAAACGTCCTTTTTTCTTCTCGCGATAAGTCATTACAAAAATTATGGTAACGGACGTTGGTAGGTTTATAGCCTATAGGCATATCAGAGCCACCGCACTGGACATTATTATTATTATTATTAATTGAAGGAGACGGGGCGTGTTATCCAAGCATTAATGGCAAGGAAAGACCCTTAGCAACTGTGAGCGGCACATATGAGGATCTGGTGTTTCTCACTCATTTCTATTTCAAGGTCTTGATTGTGGCATTTCTTTGAGGTTTAGAATCCAGTATTCCTGTCATTCTTTTTTTTAAAATGAATTTAATAAAGAACTCTGTCTCGTATTCTGTCCAAACGGTCCGTGTACTTTTGCGTCCATTCGTTTTTCCTTTTTTAATCATATTAAAAAATAAATAGGCTCTAGATGAATTTTCAGATTTTTGTTTATGACTTTTTGTCCCTTTATTAAACATTTAAAATATTTACAAATTAATATGGAAGAAAATTCAATTTTACTGGTTTTCTAAGGCCAATTAGAACCCGATGATATTTTTTTAGGCCTATTAATTGCTTTTGATTTGAATTTGTTTATTTAAAAGTGGACATTTTTATAGCCTACATAGGCTATATTTTGTTTCAGTTCACGGAGATCATGAAAGCGCTCCTGAAAGAAGAACGGTTTCTTGTTATTGTGAGTATACACAAATAAAAGTAGTTGCGGATTATGTTTTATTATTTTCTGTATGACCAGAAATGATAGAGTATTTTAAGTTGTTTCCACTGTTGATAGGAAAATGCAAGTGTTCGCGCCGGCGCCTCCATTTCATGCAGTGCGCACTCTGCTCAAACCCTTTATGCGTCAAAAACTTGTTTATTTGTGATAATCTTAGCCCTGTATTATTATTTTTTGATAAAAGCGTCTTCTAAATATGTAGTCTAATAAATGTAACAGCCTAATAATAATGATAATTATTATTATTTGCGTTTATAACTATAAATGAGTTCACTTAAGACAGTAATATGCTAAAATAACTGATGAATGTTTTATTTTTATATAACCTTTTACAGGTTTGGAAATTAGTTTGTGTTAGCCTACTATATTTATTTTTTGTATGTGAAGTCTTTTTTTGCTCAAGAAAGTTCAAGAAATTACAAAGAACTGATATCCTATTTACAAATCTGAGAGGGCGGATTAGGATATCATACAGTTTATTAATCCGTGGGCACGATTTGTTAAACCGATCGATCCAGTCTAAAAACTAATAAAGAAGAAAACATGTTTTTCGGATAAGTTAAAGGAAAAACGAATGGATGCCAAAGTAGCCACGGACCAAAAACACACGCGCCTTCTAAATGCGTGACTGTAAATGCGCAAAAACTGTTTCCATCGCAGTTTTGCGAAATATTCCTTTTTCGAATTGCCTGAAAAACCACCTCATGCGAGCGTAAAATCTTTTTTGCGATAAATGGGAGTTTTTGCGAAATTGACGTGTTTCCATTGAGCGTATTTTTAATTCGCAATTTCAATTTGCGCAATTTGAAGGGTAATGGAAACGCACTGTTGTTCTCCAACATTGTCTGCAATAGTGACCGTTATTTCATTAGAAACATGTCCACAATCTTGACCTCTTCACTGTTTTGCCTCCATACCCACACATCTTTACTCCTCTTCTTGCCGGCTGTTGACCTGGTTGTTATTCCATTATCTGAATGTGTATGACTTGTGCTCTGTCTATATATGCTTGCCAAATGAAGCTTCATGAGATGCACCTCTGAGCTATTTCAGAAAACTGGTTGATTTAAAGCTTTACATTCCCATTAATTAGTGGAATGCAAAATTCATAGACAAAAAATTGTTGCTGTAATTATAACATTAAAATAGCATGTCATGGGAACCTACAACGGCACATACATGTAGGCTACATATATTTCTATTTGTAATGCAGTCACTTTAAATTCACATAATGATGAACTTCTGGGTAACAGTTTAAATATAATGAAAATTAACTGCCAATTGAGACAAAAAGTTGAGAAAAAATACCAAGTAAAACACACATTTGTAAATATTTGTTTTAATTTTTCTGTAATGAGCAGTTTTTAGCTTTTTAAAAAAGAATCATTAGAAAACCAAAATTCCTGTAAATAAACAATATGTTAATACAATGAACATATAGTTCCAAACAGCACCACAGCAGAACAACTGCCTAAAGAAGTAGCTGTGTGGGTATTAAATATATATTTGTGTTTTTGAAAGAATAGGTTGAACATTAACCAGTGATGTCAATAGAGCAGTGCCTTGCCGCCATCTACTGGCGGTTTTATATTTATATTTAGTAGTTTCGTATTTGTTTATGCTCTTTTCATTTCGACATTTACAACTCGGTTTAAATTAGCTTTTCATTTCGACATTTACAAATCGGTTTAAATGAGCTTGCTAGAAGTTCATAGAATGATTTTATTTTTTAACAAGTGTGTTTTACTTGGTATTTTTTTCTCAACTTTTTGTCTTCATGTTTATTTTATAATCAAAATACAAGACAATTGACTTCTATTTAAAAAGTTATACCTTTCATTGGGATACCAAATGTATGGTACATTAACAGATTCAGAATTATATAAATAAGTTGATCAAATGTAGTCCTATAAACTGTGCCAAAATAAGATTATCTATGATAGTGTCTATAACAGTAAAGGTATGATAAAATAAGGAAAAATAGACGTGAGGGAAAATAAGGAAAAATAGATAGCCCCAGACGTTAAGACGTTTAAGACGTGCAGACGTTAAGACGTGCAGACGTTAAGACGTTTAAGACGTGCAGACGTTTAAGACGTGAAGACGTTAAGACGTTTAAGACGTGCAGACGTTCTCCACACGCATGTCACACGCACGTTAACACGTCTTTAAGCTTGGTTAGGAAAGAAATGACACAAAGCGAGCGCCATACTCTCCACCGACTGCGCTGATCAAAAGCATGATGGGAAACGACTTTGCTGACGACACAGCTTAATGCTCATTGGTTTAAACAACCGTGATGTATTGTTCTCTTTTTAAAAAATGTATTTTAAAACTCTGGTATCATGTTTTATGTGTATACGTACGTTATGTGTGAATAAACTCTCTGACAGTGCGATATGGGTTATATGATGTCATTTTTATAGAAAATAAAATAATAAAAACACATGTCTGTATTAAAGAAAAAAATATTGATAAACGCGTATTTGGAATGGAATTAAATAACAAGTACTTTGGGTGTCTTGTTCATTATATTTATTTTCATATAAAAGCAACAGAACTTAAATTACATCCAGTTTATTAGCAACACCTGCACGAGCGTGAATCCCGTGTATCCCGCGATATCCGCCTTTGATCTCGCAGGTGTCTGATCCACCATGAGAAGAGACATCTGTCCGTCTTGCCTGCGCTTTTTTCACTCCTCCCCTCACTGCAGCCGCCTACTCTCGACTACAATTCAGGCGAGGCAAGGCGCATCTCAAACAAGCCTAATGACACCGCCTGCCGATGACAGCAGCGAACTCCGCCCTACAACTTCACTCTGACCGCATGACACCCATTCAAACACCGGCGATAAATCCCAGCAAGTGCCGCCGCCGAGAGTGACCAGCATTTGACTGTCTTAATGTGTGAGTCATTTAATCTTTAAATAAGCTGTTTCGTTTAAAAGGACTGATTCATTGTCGTCAGAAATTAAATGTCTAAAATGTAGTCAGTTTCGGTTTCAATACTTCACACATTTGCAATACTGCTGATATTTGGGGGAAAAGGAATGTGTAACATTTCTTAACTATATCTATAAATGCAAAGCACAAAAACTTGTACAGGGACATAGGCTACTCGATCATGCAGATCGCATATCGTTTAACATAACAGCAATTACAATATTGTCGTAGACAGGTATCGCTCAGCCCTATTTTGAGCACCCTCACTATTTTCAGAAGCACCCTCAGTGATTTGGTTCTAGAACCGGGCCTGATTCAGATGCAGGCAGCTCGTATGGGTCGACGTTTTTAATATCAGCCAATTTCTCTAAATACCTCTGTTTGGCATTGGTAGTAAGTTTCTCCCTGTAAGGAGCCTTTTCTTTTGCCGCATTCTTCTCCATTTCTTCTTATTATTTATATAATTTAAAAGCCTAAATTCAATCTGTTCATAGTATAAAGCAATCATGTCTCTTCAGAAAATTTTGACTAAACCGCTTAATTCATATGGATTAGTTTTATGATCTCTTTAAAAACTTTTAGAAGCGTCAAAGTGTCAGTTGCGTAACGTTAGCTGTCAACGGAGGAACTTCATTTGTGTTCTGAAGATGAACGAAAGTCTTAAGGGTTTGGAACAAGATGAGGGTGAGTAATTATTAATGACAGAATTTTCATTTTTGGGTGAACTATCCCTTTAAAACTTAATGTAAAAAGTTAGCCTACAAACTAAATTAGTAATAAATGTTTTACCCATTTCACCAGGGCCTCTTTAATAGTTGTTGCTTTTGCCTAAAAACACACATAATGATTAGTCACTCACATCAAGGTAAGGGGAAGTTTATCGTCTTTGTCATGGCAAAAACTTAGTAGCTGGAAACAAAAACAAAATGTAGGGGGAAAAAATCTGGATCTCTACAAGTATGCAAGTGTATGTTGTTAAATTCACCAGCTCACTAATGAATAACGTTACAGATGCTAACTTACAACAAGCTCCCTATACTAGACAGTGAAGGTACATTCACATTGACATCATCTGTAGTCTGTCACAATTTGTGAACCTTGACCTAATATTAATACTAAGTTTAATACCTAATAAGCAAATAACTTTGCACATTTTAAAACCTAACTAGCTAATGTCCAACAGCTAGCAAGGCGGCTAAATGTTTATCTGCTGGCACTGCCAAGCTCAAGTGATGAGCATTGAAGCAGCTTGTATTTGCAGCCTGAGTAATGTCCTCTTTTCATTATAAACAGCAAGCGCTAGTTTCCCTTATTTAGAACAATGAATTATGCACCCATTAACATCGCATAGCAAAGCGTTTAAAGGCACAAACAGGATGGAAACTCACCATGTTGTTCTTTACGGTTGCTATGGAACTACCCTGACGCAAAGCGCGTGCGCAAAGTGATGCTTCCGACGAGCACGAGCCGGGAATCCGCCTGACAACACAAACACCGCGCTGGTCTATTTTCCATATTAAACTTAATAACTGACTTAATAATTATATTGTCTTAATAGTAGGATGCCTCTGCAACTAAAATAGAAAAAGAATAAAAAAAAGAATAAAATGACAAAAGTATAAATAATAAATCCTGACAAAATAAGACCATCACAAGAACAAGACCTTTATTTAATGTTCTTTATAGTTATTCTCAGTATTTTTCGTTTTTATATTCGCATTTTAGCAGCATAGCCAACTATTCATATTGGTCTTTGTTTTTTGTTTGTTTTTTGCTATTAGACATATTTGCTTTTTACAATGAAAAAAAACTTTACATTAAATACTAAAGTAATTCTGTACGATTTTAATACTGTTCAGTGTCCACTCACTCCATTCCAAATAATGTTTCTGGTTCAAGTTGATAAAACCCAATGAGAGGTTCATGGTGTGATTCCACAGTCAGACCACTGGGTGGGAGTGATGTAACAATGATTTCACAGTCTCTCTCTCTCTCTCTCTCTCTCTCTCTCTCTCTCTCTCTCTCTCTCTCTCTCTCTCTCTCTCTCTCTCTCTCTCTCTCTCTCTCTCTCTCTCTCTCTCTCTCTCTCTCTCTCTCTCTCTCTCTCTCTCTCTCTCTCTCTCTCTCTCTCTCTCTCTCTCTCTCTCTCTCTCTCTCTCTCTCTCTCTCTCTCTCTCTCTCTCTCTCTCTCTCTCTCTCTCTCCTCTCTCTCTCTCTCTCTCTCCTCTCTCTCTCTCTCTCTCTCTCTCTCTCTCTCTCTCTCTCTCTGTGTGTGTGTGAGAGAGATTTACTTTTAATAAATCAGTATCAATAACAAGAAAACCATAAACAAAATGGTTAATATCTGATAGCATTGGTTACCCACTAATATTTACATATATATAGAAAACTAATTAAAACACCACTGTAATACAAAGGTTTACTTAAATCTTATACCTAAATAAATATATCCTAGACATATAATAAAAGACTTAAACAGCAGTATAGCCTACTGTATGTATATGGCCATGTACTATATTCCTTATCCTTTTCCTTTTTCGTGAAATGTATTTTTGCTTGACCAACGATAAAATTTAATATTTGATTACAGCTACATCCCCAGATAAAAGCCAAAAAACATGAGAAAAAAAACAAAATGACACATGACAAGAATCCTCACCATCAGCGATGACAGTCAGGTCTGACCAAATGTCACCCCATTTCCGACACATTCAAATATCACAGTTTACTAAAACATAGCCTAATTATGACATAAAAAGTTGAAATTATGATTTAAGTAATTAGGACAAAAAAAGTAAATTATGAGATACGAAGTCATAATACTTTGTCATACTTTTAACATTTATCTCACAATTATCACGTTGTATTTCATATTTTCTACTTTTTATCACATAACAGCAATTTTTTTTTATTTCATAGGCCTACAATAGCCTACATGATTTTACTTTTTGGTAGAAATGGGCTTCAAACAAAGTCTTTTCACATGTTAAAATACTTGAATCCTTGTTTAAAACATATCAGTAAGTAATTGTACAGTTGTTATGGTGATCACAAATCCAGACGAGAAGAATTTAAATTAAAATACTGAGAGCAAATACTGAGGGCTATGCACGTGTATAAAAATATAAAGATTCTAAACAGTGACACACAGTAGCTACAAACAGGAATGCAATGCCCAATACAATGTTCAGAATAGAAATACTGAACATTAGGCTTTCGACCCTGATGTTAGACTGGACGTTTATTAGAAATGTAATATAATATGTATAGGCCTACTAGCCTACCCCGAGAGTGTCACATTTGCATAATAGTGGGTTTTCCTACTTTTTTAATACAATCCCACACGATCGGTTGCATTAAATTGCTTTGTCTGCGGTGTCAGTAGTGAAATGACTATTTGTCACATTTGCACGGAGAAAATCAGTATCATTACGCTGGCAAAACCATGAATAATGAGTTTCAAGAAATTGTATTCATTGCTGAGGAGCACTTGTATCGTGGTGATCTGACACACGCATGCGCAGTGCAGCCCAGTGACAGCGAGCAGCCTCCTCAAGAGCCAAGCAGCGAGAATTCAGACAGCAGCAGTCAGTCTCCCCAGTTCCTGTTTCCGCCACGACTCGCCAAGCATCCCTTTCATTAAAACATACGCGCTGTGGAGATACAAGTAACCAGTGCCAAATCAAGGTAAGTGTGTCGCCGTTATATACGACCGCATTACGTTGAGGAAAAAGGTGTTTTTCTCGCCGGCGAGTTCGCTCCATCCCGGCCTGTTGCTAGCTGCCTCGACTGCTGAACGGGGAAAATAACGGGTCAGGTTTGCAGCTCGAGCGCATTGTGTTTTCGCGCCGTGATACCGAAGTATGCTCTGGTCAGACTGTCATTTTGTATCCATTACGAGCACGGACACAATGAAGAATGTGTTTATGTACTAGGACGAGATGAGGACGATAGCGAATGATTGTTGTGCCAAATATAGGAAGCCTACTTTCAGCGAATCCACACCATATAACATTAGCGGAAACGAATGTACCATACTAATATACCTACATTTTTAAATTAATAAATGGTTTGTATCAGGGCGGTTGAAGTGGTGCAGCATAACGTTATATGTCCGGTACGTTAGCGAGACATTTAACGTTAGCAGCAGAAGACACCACAGCAGGAGCGTGTCCATGTTTATGTGGGTAGAAAGGAGAAAGGCAAGTTAACGTGAAGCCACTGCAGACATCGTAGTGTTTACTTTTAGACCCCTAGGAAGAAGGCAGCGTGTTACCGAGGACTGCAGATGGTGTTTAAAGAAATAGTTAACAACACAAAATAAAATTCCATTGACTTAACTTCATGTTGTTTCTTCTATGACCCGCCCCTCATGGAACACAAAAGCAGAAATTTTGAATAATGTAGTTTCTGTCAAAAGACTGTGAATGGGGACTGAAAATGTCAAGCCTCAAAATTTAAATAAATGTGTCATAAAAGTAGTCTACGTGACTCAATATTTTGTGCTGATAGCAATTGTGTGACAAACAGAATCACATTATTTTCCATAAATCTTAACATCTGTCTTAGTTCTTCATGGAGTGTGCATGAGAGTACATGACGAAAATGGAAAGATTAGTAAATAAGTGAATTGTTTGATTGGTTTATCTTTTCAATGAATCGATTGAGCAAAAAACAAAATTGATTAATATGATGATCGTACTGATAATACTGTAGTATAATAATAATATAATAATGTAGTTTCTCAAACAAAGCTAATGTATGACTTATTTTGAATATAGCCTAGTGCATGAATCATGTGGATTGCTTGTGTGAATGTGAGTATATGATGATGGCATTTACATATTTCTCTGCCTGTTATTACAACAATACAAACCACTTATTATGATGATGATTGTTTTTCCTAACACAGATCCCACAAGTCCTTTTACTATTCTTTATAGCTTTAAGGTAATGTTTCTAAACTGCATTGGGATCTGAATTTGAGAAAGTGAGCTATCTACCTAGACAGCATATTTCTACATCATAGGCATCTCCTCCAGTGTTCTTCCTTACTTAATCTACTATCACACCTATTAGACACACTACAGGATGGGCACCATTAATTATCATCACATAACAATTTGGCTTCACTCTTTTAAGGTTACTCTGTGGTTTTTATCTCCCGTCATGTCATCTGCTGTTTTAATCGATGTTCAGAAAACATTTGCCTCACTTAAGAGCCTTGTAAAATCAATGTGTTCTACAGATGTTCTGCCCAGTGCCTGCTTTTCCAAGCATACACCGATAACGAGCTTTCATAGTCAAGTGCGTTATTACATCTACAGTACTTGGACTCGTGTGCAATCTCTCAACATTCATACATCTTTAATAGTGTTTTCTGCATTGAGGCAGCTTTTTTCGCTTGACTTGGAATTAATGATATAATTAAATCTGCTGTGATAATTAATACCTTCACAAGCTTAGGTTTCTGGATAGAGATGATGAGATGTTTCTCCTCCAAAGTCGGATGGTCCTCAGCAAAAAATTAAACCGCTTTCTGAATCTGTCTTGTATCTGTTGATTTGCATTGCATTTGGCCTTAGATCAGATGTACAGCAGAACACGAAAATATGAGCATTTCATTTCATACAAATATATATAAATATCATAGCTTATAGCTATACTATAAAAACCAGGTTTCAGTCTAGCACTTTTCCATTGTTTAAAGAAATAAACTGGAAAATATGATTAGTTAAGCTAAGTAACCATAAAAGTGGTTATCTAGTTTTAAATCAAAAATAGGCTATTGACTGAGTACAGCCTGACTATATTAGATTTTTTTTATGGGTCAGCAGTTACTCTGTCACATTTAACATTAAAGTCAGTCAAACTGAGAAAATGAATTCGACACTACTCTGCTATGTTTACTTGCCAGGGTCTTTAGAGCTGCCTTGGCCAATGGCAGTCCCAGTAACTTCTTTAAGGGGAGTTTCATTTAGCTAGGGTACTTTTTCTGGGAATTACTTTTTAAAAATCCACAAACAGAGTAGTCGGCGTCGATACTACTTAGGCTACTTGTTTCAAATGATAAGCCATATCTGAGGTTGATGGATGATAGACAAACATTTGGATTTCCTGCGTGACATAATAACCACAAGGACCCGCCGTTAACGATCTGTCCCTCGCGGCCGTGAAGTTGCCACTTCCTGTGTAGTTTTTTTTTCTGCGACAAACCGACTAATACAATTATGGTCGATTAAGCCTCTTCTTGTTGACTAACATTTAGGCTAGTCAACTATTTGGGGGCAGGCCTACCTGTTCACATGTTCATATTTAGATGAAAACATTTGGCTGTTATAAAGTTCATATGTCAGTGTGTGATATGGCCTTATCTTGCTGAAGTGAAGTTTATCTCTACTCCAGTATTTTATAAACCTTTACATTCATGTAAGTTTTTAGTAGTGTGTGATCATGTCTCTTGTTGAAAGTCTGCTTTTAATCTCAGTTCTCTTCGATCAATCACAACTTTCACAAATGAACCATAAATATATTTTTATATTAAGCCCCTAGAGTCTTATTGCAGTTTCTGCTCCATGAGTGTTTTGCACTGACTCACTCTGCTCACACAATTATGGTCGTGAAACATTAACTTGAAAACCTAATATGTGGTTATGGGATTTCCATAATGTGTAGTTTCACCTTCCAACCTGATCCCAAGCTACATTTTCACATTGTTTAGTGTTACTTAAATTAATGACACTTATGTGGTGACTGCACATGTCGCAATAGTCACATGATCATGTAACAGGACAATTTGCCTAGTGGAAATTATCTGCATGTATGTCTGTCTTGTCACATTTGTCATATTTGAGTAATGAACTGAGAAATCTAATAATGCCCTAAATAGATAATTGTCTCCTGGGATGAATTATGAAGAAGAATTATTAACCCAGGGAAAGATGGTTCTGGTTTATGCTTGTTTTATTGAGATTGAATGGAGGAGTAATAGAGTGCAGGGCGTTGCTACTTTTTTTTTAACATGTTTGACCCATGCTGTGAAGTGAAGGTCAGGATGGGGGCTGTAATAAAGCTCAAAATCACGGATCAAACTGGAGTGAAGGGAATCTCATTCCCCTCCCCCGCTCCCCTTGCTCATCTCTTCTATTCTGCCAATATCAGGTGACTACTCTTGGCTGAGTTTCCATAGCAATGTGGGCAGTGGGCAGGGATAAAGAGGTTCTGATCAGTTTTAATGATAGTGTAGTTTGCCTCTCTGAGCAGGAGATGGGAAATCTCTCCCAATAGGTTTTGATTGGAACGGCAGAGAGGTGTGGGATTGGGCGGCAGGGACTAGCATGTACAAGTGCAGGTGTGTGTGTGTTTGCATGAGATGGATGATGAAGCAAGTAGCTGTGGTGGGGTGGGATAATCACATGGATGAGATATTTGGCAGGGATCCTAATGGCAGACCATGTAGCTTTCCACATGATGAACATTTGCACTCTCTTTCCCAATTCTAGTTCTGCGGCAGTGGGCTGCAAGGAAGTGCGTTCCAGCCATTGTCTTTACTAACTCTCTCTTTCCTAGGACAAGGGAGACTGTGAGTCATTCTTCAGAGCCCTTTGGAGATTGTAAAAGTCAGTGTTTGTGCATGCTTGTGCATTTGTGTGTGTTTTGCTGGTAGGTTCTTAGCTGACTGCTTGTGCGCCCATCAGACATGACAGTGGCCAATGACAGGAGCTGTTTCATCGGCTATAAATACCACGCTGTAATGTGGAGCATCGCTCTGGCAGCTGCAGGGGAACTGCTCTGCCTTTGCCCACACACAAGGAGAGGAAGGGTCAGGATTACACCGACCACAGACCTTGTGTGACCCCCGCAGAAAAATTATGTTTTTGCATAAATGTATGGTCTGAATGATTAAATGGGTATATTTGCCCCGAAGTTGTGCATTTGCAGTAGCATAGTCAATGATTACCTACTGCAGGGCTTCATTTAAACCTAGGGAAATTTGTTGCAAGACACCGCTTTTCTCCCAAAGTTCTTCATGCCCTTGCCATTGCTGATAGATGAACATAAGCGATTGTGCCAAATGCACTTCTGCAAGACTCTCCCAGACCGTAGGGTGAATGAATAGACCTCAATAAACTGAACTCAGACCTTTGTTTAGAGTTGAGAACCCAGAGGCACACAGTTTGCACAATAATTGTGTCCTCTGCTTAAGCTACATGCAGACAGTCCACAGTTACTTTAATTAAGAAAAAGGGGAAAAACTAGCAACAGAAATAGACTTTAACCATCTCAGAAGTCAGGTTCTTTTCAGAAGGTCCTCGCTCTGTGACGGTCAGAATTACAAGAGAATGTAATGTATTTGATTTTTGCTATCATTATTCACCCTACTTCTTCATCTGTGCCAGCAAACACACCTTGTCCCACCAGAGTTATGTCCTACCCAACTTCGACACACCCTCTGGCACACACTCCATAATAGAGGTCAGGTAAATTTGTGTTTCGCAGATATACTTTTCATGAGTTCACACTTATATTTAATTAAATAGAGTAAAGGTTATGCATATTTGGCGTGCTGTCCGAGGGGAGGGCTCTGAGCTCAGAACCCAGAGTACTTCCCCATAGTGTCGCTTTCGTCAATGAAAATTATGACTAAATATTGTCGTCAACAAATCTTTATCACGTGACGAAAACGAGATGAGACGCAACGTAAATGCTGCTGGTCATGTGACGATGACTATAATTAAATATAAAATGCATTGTTGACGAATAAAAACGAGACTAAATGTGGTTTACAAAATAAAAACTATGCTAAAATGTCTCTTCACTTCACAAAATGAAACTTGACGACTAAAAAGAGTATGAATGAGACTAAAACTAATAAAAACTAAAATGACAGCTTGACACACAGACTAAAACTAAAATCAAAACAGGCCACTAAAAACAACACTACTTCCCCATTAGAAGTGAGGAGATGGGGTGGTGGAGGGATGCTGGAAAACTGTCATAGAATGGAGGTATGTCTGCTGTATGTAGCCTATACCTCCTGATGCTAATTGAGTTGATTATCTGAGCGTGCTCCTCCCGAACTTTGTTAATAAAACATAATTTCTGTTATCTCATCCAAATCAGATAACAGTGACCATTTTTTTCTCACACAGCCTCAGTAAAACTTGCGGTCTTCTGAGAAATCTTTCCCACCTGGATAGAAATGTGGAATACTATTTTTGTGGAATACTTTTTTTTTTCTTTCTCACAACGGTTCTTCTCATTTATTTTAAAGCAAAATGAAATATCTCACTCCACTACCTACTGCACCTTCAAGTACCTTTTAAAAAATAAAAAAAATTCAATAATGCATGCACCTTCTTCTCTAAAGCCCACGTCCCATCTGAGTGAGTAGAGACGTCATTCCCATTCAAATCAGTCATCTGCTACTTATTGTAACTCAAATGTTGTTTGGAAAACAAATCCCGTCAAAAAATAGTGATTTACTGTACCCTGTAAATTTTTTATACATAAGCTATCTAAATAGGCTTTAGGCTAAAAAACTCTGGGGTCTTATGTCTGAGGTAAGGATGATGGAAGCATTCTTGAGGCATCCAGTCCTGTAGTCTGCATTGCTCAGCACTGACCTGAGTGAGACTGCTGTCTCAGCTCAACTGGAGCATGCTCAACGGCATCCCTAATGCCTCGTGGAATGCTAACGGCTTCTCTGGGACAATTAAGCATCTCTGCGGTACTCACAACGATGGATGGAGATCCGCATAAAAAGCAACAGAGGTAGAATCAGAGGGCAGATAGAATGTCTATTAATACGTTATTAAACAAACCTGATTTGCAGAGTGAGGGCATCTCATCCACTAAATGCTAACACCCAAGAGTCATCAGGTTGAGATGGGTCAAGCTCAAGCATGGCTATGGCTGAGGATTGTTAGAGCTGGACTGTATGTCAGTGTTATCTCTTTTATGCACAAATCAGGGGCGGGGGATTGTCATAAGAGGATTGAATGGGTTTGGCATGGTTGGATTTCACCTTTAACAGTTTCAAACATACAGACTCTCAGAGTACATGATACAGTCTATCAGTTGCAGGAGACATGGTGGGTAACGCACAGAACCTTAACTTTAGCTTAAATCAGCACTTGCTTCCTTTCAGTCACTTGGTTTATATGCCATCCTGGCTCAGAATATCTGCTTATCCCATTCTGTCTCCTGCCATTGGGGTGTGAAGAAAAGAAGATGGTCCAAACCTCACAGGACACAAATGTATTGAGTGTGCTTTTGTAAGTCTAAGTCTACCCCCTCAATCTTGCTATCTCTTTGTCTCTTTCTTTCTTCCTCTTTCTGTCATTTCTGCCTTCTGAAAATTGCTTCCCCCACTCAACTGAAACCAAAATGTACTCTGGAATATTATAGAGAATGTCTGATAAGACCTTTCCAGACCCTCCTGTTTGAACCTTAGCACTTGGAGCACTAGTAAAATATTTGCTTCTCTCCATTGCTGTTTACATAGGGTGAATTGAACACTAAGTTGTTACTCGTTGTTGGTTTTATGTGCGAATCTTGACTATTCCTTTTGGCTAGAAGCCCAGCTGCCCCACACCCACTAAGTAGAGTTGTTAGCCCGGGGGTTCGGCTCAGGTGGGCTCTGCCGCCTGCACATAACAAAAACTACAGAAAACCGCAACTGGGTTGTCATCGAAAGCTTCAATTTGAAAGCTTTCATACTGCTACTTCACATGCATCAGCTTGCATTTCAACATGCTTCTTGCAGTTTTGTCCCTATGCATCAGTTATTCCTTACAAACTATTGCAAGGCAAGGCCATGTAACCGCTGGCCAAGTGCTATGATCACAGTGTTTATCAGCTGCCGGTGGATTTTAGTAGCGTAGCACAGGGCAGAGGATGAGTCGAATGTTAATTTGGTACAGAGCCAGAGGAGTAAACCTCATGTGACACTGATGACAGAAAGACAGCGGAGATATGTCACATTCTGGGTTCTGTCCTTTTCTTCACTTCCATCATTTTTGAGCTGAGCAAAGAAAAAGTACAGCCCAGCAGACTCTTTTTCTTTTCCCTTACCGTGCAAGCCAAGGTGACGAATTGTTTGGGAACAGTGCCCTTTCTTTAACCTCCCGTTTACTCTTTTCATCTCTCTGTCGCAATGTCTATTTCCTTCTTCCGTCCTTCTTTTATTCACTTTGAAATCGACTGTTTGTGGAGCGGATCTTTGAGCCAGGTTATCGACTTCAGTTTAGACACCATGGAGTAGCATTAGCCTGTGCCAGCGAGAGGCGTGTAAGGCAGAGAAGATCCTGTTCCGAGAGATAATCTGATCAGTGGATTTGTCGACTTAATTTTTCGTTAATCCTCATAGTGTTGTGGCAAGCCCTTTTGTGTTGAAAAGGCACAGGTTGTCTTAATTGGGATCAAGAGTGGGATTGCCGCTCATGCCAATTACAACATACTTTGGTTTCACACGAAGAATATGTTATAAGATTTAGTGGACATTGATTTTACTGTATTTGTTCAGCAAGACTCTTTCTTTTATTAAGTATATATTGATATATGATGATGCAAAATTGTATAGCTGGGTATATGCCATAATGCATTTTGTTAAACTGATTAACCTTTTCTGGGTAAATGAGATTTGACTGGCAAGAGGAATACTGACAAAAAATGGAAAAGAAGATTAATCTGTTTAGATTACAAACACATTATTGAGCCAGGCCTTGTCACTGTTTGTGTATATACAGTATATGTATGTATAAGAAAAACTGTTTTTTCAAGAATTTTAGCCATTTGAGACTTTCCCCTGAGCGTTACATCACCTAGACATTTTTTTAATTTAAGCCCCGAATTGAATTTACCCGTATAAATATGCCCAATGTATTTTATAACGTCTGTTCAAAGTTTCCTTTACAAAACAAATTAATTAAGTTTTTAATTTGCAGCAGTACATTCAAATTACGCAGTAAGCTATAATTTAACTCCATGACAGCTATAAATTCATAAACATGTTTGCTGGAAAACAATGGCATACTGTGATGGGGTGATAATTATAGTTATCAATCCATTCTATTTCTAACTGATTCTTACAAGATGAACAGAAGTAATAGAAAACCAAACATTTACATTTGCAAGGCACAAAAACACATATGATAAATGGCACCTGCCAGATTTGCCTCCTGGCCAACCTTATCGCTCAACCTTGAACACATTGTTGAAAGATATGTTGTAAAGACGTGCATGAGGACTTCGGTCACTGTTCAGTCTCATAACAATGAGATCATAAAAAAGGAGTGAAAAGAACAGAGTAAGAAAGTGATTGGGATCAAACATTAAAATATTTTTTTTCCATTTAAGGCATACGATATCAATATTTATCACAATGTTCATTTACCTACTATTATTGGGGAAGGAAACATTTTCCTCATTTGTTTGTTCACAATTAAACTCCAGAGTAGGTTCCTTTTAATTTAGGGCCCCATGAAATGCATTAGATTTTTTTTTTATTCTTTTTTGGATAGTATTTATGATTTAATGCAAATTTATAAGTTTAAATGTAAAACGTTTAAAAATTTAATCAAGCTTTAAACGTTTAACAATATATTCAAGCTTTTAAAATGTAATCAAATGAAGATATAACAACAATTAACGTATTTATTTTTTGTTAAATAAGATGCTGAACATCAGAACTGTAAAAATTTAAAACATGGATGAAAAAATATCTTGGTTGTGTGATATTCCATAGAAATAATAATATTATTATTACTTTGAGACGTACATTTTAGTATATGCTACAGTAGTGATATATGTCTGTCATAATTTCTTGAAGTTAAACTTTCAGTTTTAGTTTCAGTGTGTATTTGACGGTAGTTTATCTCAAATGAAATGGTAAAAAGCTTGACTCTCAAAGCTGCTCTGGAGATGAAGTTCATGTGTTCATGTTCTCATTTTGAGATGGCAGACGCTGAAAACACTGTGAGCTAGGGGTGTGCGATATCACGATTTTTGACCGTGGACGATTAAAATGTCTCCACAATTTGCTTTTGAAGAAATATCGTTGTATCGTGTTACAGTGCATTCTATCAGTTGCAGTTCTGGCGCCTCTGTCTCAACATACTGTACAACGCGACGTACATACACATCACAGGTTAATGCAGAGGTATGGGACACTGCAATTCACAAAAGTTAAATATTTGCATGTGCTTTAAAGCCTTTCCAGTTAAACATTTCATTCACATGTTCGCTGTTCTAACGTGCGCTTTTCTGACCTCGTACAGCAACTTTTAGCGCAACTAAAAGCCTGTCAAACAGCGCATGGTTTCTAGCCTGGGAAAACCCTGATGAACTTCCAGCAAATTTGAGATTTGCTCTGCAAGTCCATCTGGCTAAGCATTTAAGCCCATTTCCAATTTTTCTAAATCGAGGCACCCATCTCAAACGTTGAGGCGGGCTTTACACATTGACGATAGCGCTGCGACGTTGAAGCGTCATCTTCTTCATCGCTCTGATTGGTTTTAGGTCTATCTAATTGCATCCGACGTCCCTTTGGAAATGGGCTGTGAATGAACCTTCCCCAGACCCACTCTCAGTTACAACTGAGAAGGGTCTGGTGTCAACCAGGCTACCTGGTTATTGGACTAAGTTATCTTTAGAGTCTCATTGCGCTAATACTGTCAAATACACACAAGGTTTACATTAACAGAGTTGGTTATGTCTAAAGTGAAAGCAAACATTTAAGAGAAAATCTGGTGCGTGTGTCATATGCGTGTGCATTAGATGTTGCGTGCCGGTCTTAAAGCGACAGTAACCAGATAGTAAACATGCTGCCCCTTGTCCTTAAAGGGATAGTTCACCAATTTTTTTTTTATTCTGTCATTTACTCACTCTAATGTTGTTCCAAACCTGTATTCATTTTTTTCTTGTGCTGAACACAAAAGAAGATATTTTCAACTACAGGTCCTTCTAAAAAAATTAGCATATTGTGATAAAGGAAATGCCAAAATGCCTGAAGTCCAGTGTCAAGTACCCACAGTCAGTGATGGTCTGGGGTGCCATGTCAGCTGCTGGTGTTGGTCCACTGTGTTTTATCAAGGGCAGGGTCAATGCAGCTAGCTATCAGGAGATTTTGGAGCACTTCATGCTTCCATCTGCTGAAAAGCTTTATGGAGATGAAGATTTCATTTTTCAGCATGACCTGGCACCTGCTCACAGTGCCAAAACCACTGGTAAATGGTTTACTGTGCTCAATTGGCCTGCCAACTCTCCTGACCTGAACCCCATAGAGAATCTGTGGGATATTGTGAAGAGAAAGTTGAGAGACGCAAGACCCAACACTCTGGATGAGCCTAAGGCCGCTATCGAAGCATCCTGGGCCTCCATAACACCTCAGCAGTGCCACAGGCTGATTGCCTCCATGCCACACCGCATTGAAGCAGTCATTTCTGCAAAAGGATTCCCGACCAAGTATTGAGTGCATAACTGAACATAATTATTTGAAGGTTGACTTTTTTTGTATTAAAAACACTTCTTTTATTTGTTCGGATGAAATATGCTAAATTTTTGAGATAGGAATTTTGGGTTTTCATGAGCTGTATGCCAAAATCATCAGTATTAAAACAATAAAAGACCTGAAATATTTCAGTTGGTGTGCAATGAATCTAAAATATATGAAAGTTAAATTTTTATCATTACATTATGGAAAATAATTAACTTTATCACAATATGCTAATTTTTTGAGAAGGACCTGTATTTGGTTACCCACATTCTTCAAAATAACTTTATTTTCAACAGAAGAAAGAAACGTATTCAGGTTAAAACAACTTGAGAATCATCTTAACAATCATCTTGATGAGAGTCAATTTATGACATTTTTCATTTTTGGAGGAACTATCCCTTTAATGTTAATAAAACAACAAAACAAAGACTCTCTGACTCACTGACTAAGAACTTTAATAGTAGCTTTAATAAGAATCAATGTATAATTTATACAGTGAAGTCTATTTTAATTTCATTTTTGTTCATTTAATTACTTAAATGCTTCTGCTAAATGCACCTACTCTATCTTAAAAAATAAAGCACTGTTTATTTAATTTGTATATTAAGTTGTGTAATGTGTATCTTTGTTCTTTTTTTAAAATTATTAACAAAGAAAATAATGACCAAGAGTTTTATCTTTGCCACTTTGGCCTAAATGCCTGCCATTCTTTTTATTTGATATTTGTTACCTAAGGCTTTGGTTTTAAAATAGGGACATTAGTTTGGCTGTTATGCTCAGTCACTTACTAAATAGTAAAACCAACTTGAAAAGGAATCGTGATTAAAAAATCGTGAATCATGATATGAAATTTTTGCCATATCGCCCACCCTAAGAGCGTCACATGTGTGAGTTTGTGTATCAGACGAAACCACGCCATTAATTCACACAGAGACATGCAGAAATCACTTATTAGTGACATGCATTGACTGGCTGTAGTCGCCTTTATTTCTACTGTGTGATAGGCTGCTATATTAATTAGGGCTGTGTATCACCAACAATGTCACGATACGATACGCATCACGATACTAAAGCCACGATACGATACGTATCACGATATGGATCAATTTGGAATTAAAATTTCTTTTGAGCTTTTAGTAACAGTAATATCTGTTTATTGAATAACCAGTGTTATAACAGTTATGATAACTGTAAAACTATTTAGTTTTTGTCATTAAAAAAACGAGTTAAATAAAATAAAAAACTTAGAATGGCTCTTCCTTCTGCTTTTAAAGACTGCCTCAATAACTGATAACTGATAACTGACAATTATAGTGACACTGAAGCATATCTACACTGCTCAATGACTAAACAAAACTTAAAACATTTCATAAAAGCAAAAATGGTAACAACTTAAATTTAACTTGGTTTTCTCAAACTCTTTTAAACACCTATTTAACAATTTAGTCTTAAGTGTTGGAATGTGCAACAAACAAAGTAATTTCTCCTACGTTGAAATCATTTTAAATTATTACATTTTCAGATTTTTATGCAGAAACAACAATTGATTGACATGCTCATAGGTAAGAGAGTGACAGCAGAATATCTCGCTTAACTACAACCGGGGAATTGCCGTTTCTGTTAAAAACTTTTATGCTTATTTAAGACATAACCAACTGTGTTTAGAGGATACTTACTGAGACCGAAATTTTTGACATCATTTTGCGTGTTTTAGTCTGTTAAAGCGATAATCTCGCGAGCTGTATGTGAGGCGGCTTTACTAGTCTACCGTAAAACTTCAAATAATAGCCCGGGCTTTTATTTTCCCAAATCGCCGAACTGCACTGGCCTGTATTTGAGACAGGCGTCTATATGAGACAGGCCTTTATAATTTAGTGTTGAGATGTTGTTCATTGAGATGTTGTTCCTAGAGTCTCTAATCTCTAAAAATCTCCAAATGCTCCACGTGAAACTGCGGTCTTCCGACCTTTTACTATCGTGTCAATAGATTTTGATTAATATGCGCGAGGGAGAGAGATCAAGACAGCGCTCATGTTGTTTGAAGACGTGAGAGGGCGCGCGCGCGGCCGGGGCGCGCTCTCTCTGCTCGTTTGCGCCCTGTCAAGAGCAGCAGTTATTCTATTCTACATCATTCACCGATCAAAAAAGGCTTTGGCGGCCGCCAAAAAGCGGACGATGCGACGGGTTTTAGAGGATTAAATACAACCCGAAACTAAAAAACAGACCCGGCCTCTATTTGAGACCGGCCTTTATTTACCCAAACCTGTCGCCACACCAGGCGTGTAAAAGAGACAGGCGTCTATTTGGGACTCGGCTATTATTTGAAGTTTTACGGTATGTATGCATGCAGAGAAAAACAACTCTCAGAGAGCGCGCGCAAGTACTGAATAGTTTAAAATCGTTTGAATATTTAAACTGGTAAGACTTAAAGACGTGCAAATGGTAAACTTTATTCACGATGCAATGCTGGCCCGAATATGCAAGTGAATATTGTGCCCCGCCTCCTGAACGCGAGCGTGTAGTTTCACCGGCTGCAGCGCTTGACGCTTGCCTTGAGCAGCCCTCTGAGAGACGAGAGAGAGAAGACGCAGCACCATTGAACTCACGCTGTTTGTGAAATTGCGTCACGCAGAAAGTTTTAAAATGACTGATTTGATTTATAATCTGTGTGGATTCATTTACTAATACAACCGAACCTACATGCTAAAGTGAATCAATGTTTGCGGGAATAATTCGAGCCCTGACATGGCTACATTCAAAAGCACAACAGTATCGATACGCGCATCGCCAGGAGTTCATGACGATGTATCGCAGTATCGATATTCTGAGCACAGCCCTAATATTAATCCATATCGAGTAAAAATATCCAGAGCTTATCATCATCGTTATCAACGTAAATTTTATTGTGATCTTGATATGACAGCGTTTATTGGCCATCCCTAATTTTGATCATTTGTGAATGTGACTGAATGAATGCCCACAAAGGATGCAGACAGCAGTACTGTATGGGGTCGGTTTTGCTGAGGACCTGGCACTGGAAGAGCTGCCCTCTTTAGTGCTCCACTGACATCCGTGCTAATCAGCGTGCCTAGTGACACACTCTGCATCACTGCATGCTTGAGTTTGGTGCGAATGGATGTTTCGGTGCTTCAGTGATTTGCACGGTTTATTGGTGTGATCAGAGCGTCTTTTGTGAGCATTAACAGTCGCGCATAAACAGGCTTTTCGGCATTGGGAAATAGAATTTCAGGGCAGTTGAAATGCCCTTGGGACGCAATCACAGAGGCGCTCCGCAAAAGCTTCTTAACGCCTGTGGCCTACCGCACAGCACTACAACATTTATTTGAAATCACTCAACATTATTCATTAGCAGCCTCCTCTGTGGTTTGCATGTTGCATTTATTTGCTTACATTTTACCTTGCATGCTAGCTGGAAACCTGGCGTGACATATACAGTGTTCTAGCAGGAGGCAGCTTGTGAGAGAGGTATCATTTGTCTGAATGAATCACCTCATCTCCTCCTCTCATGCCGCACACCCTGCCATTTTTACAGCGCGGTGTAATTGGCCACTCTGTTTCCCATCTGTTGCTTGCTTGCATTCCTTGTCATATTCCCTCTGCTGTCCTGCCCACCCTCGGCACCAGCGGCACAAGGGAGTTTCGTGTTTTTGCCAACAAGTGACGACAGAAGCAAGATCAAATAGAATTCATAAAAGTCGATAAACAAACATCCGCCTGCCGTTTCATTATCTCTCTGTCTCCTATCCGTGAGCTGGAGGTGTGGGTGCCATTTATTTCCTCAGAAGAAGGCCTCTCCACTCCTGATGAGAACTTTTCCATTTCACATTCTTGCCCTCGGCAATGGATCAGAGTGTCAGAGTTACTTGCGTCTCCGAACTCCTAAACGATTCATCACTCTGTTTTTTATTTGTCTTTTTTCCTCCAGACAAAGAGTTGTGGCCCATTACATACGTGCCTTGGAGATTCTTTTGCTTTAGGTCCAATGCAGATCCAAAGTTTTTCTTTTTTGGTTTATTTTCAATTACAATTTACAATTTACCAAAGATCCAGTGTCCAATGAATATTGACATTTATATGTGCCTGATTTCGGCGATTTGTGCAGAGTTTGCCTGTAAACGCTTTATATAAATATATTATAGGTAGGTCTAAAGCTGGGTGATCATCACTTCTATCAATGTGTACACATGGCTCAAGCCAAGACAAAAGCATATTGTCTTTGGTATCTGATTAATTGTCTTACAGGCGTTTATGTGTGTCCTAGGGAAAACTCCTACACATGCTATAGAGCACAGAGAACTCTTTCACCGTATTCGCAGTGTACAGTCATGTCAAATTCCTGAGTCTTAGTTTGATCTTCAAGCTCTTCATTTTAAATTTAGTTTTTAAGCTATGGTCTTGGAAAATGTAAATATGTCAATGTGCCATCTTTTCTCTGGAAGCCTCAGTGGAGTGATGTTGACTAGTGATTGCATGATAAAATTGCAGATGACAGGTTTGTTTATTCCGCGCGCAGTCAGGAAAACCATGTGAATGATGCCTTGATCTGAAGGGCTGGAACATTTTGACACCTTTTAAAATTGCATGTTTCTTTGTTGTTTCTTGAAGGGTTTGAAAAATAGATGGGTCAGTTATTTAGTTCGATGTGGTTTTATAACTCACACGAACAGGGGTTGGCGATATACGGGTAGTCACGATTAACCGGTAGAAATGAATAAACTGGTAGAAATGTTGGACTATCGTTTCTATTGTGGTTCAGCTCATGAAAAGCTCTATTTGGACTTACTGTGTGTTTTTTTTTTAATATATATATATATATATAAACCGTGTTTTCCCTACCATTGTTTTGGGGGTGCCCCATTTGACCGAAACTCATTTGAACCGCGCGCAGACTGTTTATCCGCTCGGCTCAAAGTCCAAACAGCAGTGCAGCGCGAGCTCACTAGAGCAGATGCGTTTACTCTGATCGGCCTCGGGATCCAGTGAGAAGTGCTTGAATTCAGCGAAGAATACGAATGTTTCAGTGATTTAAACCAGTTTAAAGGCAGATGAAACAGCGCTGACCAACAGGAGAAACACTGTGCGCAACGATACAGTTAGAAGGCTTTTCCATCTACAAATTCCCATAATTTACCAACCACGGATTTACTGTAACGTTAGCCTACTAATATTAACTGCACTATGAAATGTGGGATATACATATTGAATTGTATTATATTATTAATGTAGACAATGTATTAAAGGACTAATGGAATATATTTACATTATATAATAATGTATTTAGGCTAACTGTTTTTCCTAAAAATACCATAGAAACCATAAAGTAGGCTGTAGGCTATGCCTGGTTTTATCTGTGGTTATGATCTAAATGCATTATGCTGGATGGACCAGTCAGAATATTACATTTTACCAAATAAAAGTTAGCACATGCAGAAACTATGAAATATATTTTTTCTATTAAGATATTTATTTTAAGGAAAAATGACAAATGTTTGAATGTTCTCAGATTTGGCAAGTGTTTGTCATGATATGTTCTTCTGACAATAAAGAGTAGTTTAAAACCACAATTAACGCTCTGGTTTCTACAACTTTCACTTATGAGCAAAAATCTGTCTTTAAACTTGAAAGAAATAAAGATTTGACATTTATCTTGATAATTATCGATACACCGCTTTACAGTAATTTGAAAGTGTTTGCAGTACCAGTTTTGGCCACAATCTTACATGTGGCTCCTTTAACTTATACTTACTTTCTTTTGTGTTTGTGTGTGTGTGTGTGTGTGTGTGTGTGTGTGTGTGTGTGTAGGCTATATATGTATGTACGTATTTTATTTGTATTTATGTTTTTATTTTATTTTATTTTTCTGAATGATTTGAATATGCGACCGGAAGATGTTTGTAAATTAAGGTTGTGGTGTCTTATAATCCCATGTGGGATGGGCCATATGTTTGGCATGACACAGAAATAAAAAAGAATTGAATTGAATTGAATATACCCTATTTGGTCAGCCTGCACAAATAATGATCAACATGCTTGTTTGCTTTACAGCCTCTTTAAATAAAGTTTAAAAAAAGACCAAGCATTCGATCTATGTCAGAGCGTCCACAAATCTTTCTACGGAGTTGCTGGTAGGATGGCGAGAGCGAATTTTGCAGCTCTTGCTCTTGGGTGTGAACGCAGTTATGTTCAAAAAAGTTGACTTGAGACTTTTAAGTAAATTTTAAAATAAATGAAGTTTAAAAATAAATTGAGAATTATTAATTCTTACTTCTGAATGGTATTAAAGATTGAGATTGGATTTTGTGACAGAGACTTGTGAACATGTCAGAATGGTGTTTTATCTAAATAATGGGCTATTTTTATGACTCAGACATGTGATTGATTATTTAACTACATTTTTTTAAAAAGTAGTCGAGCGTTGCCTTATTTTACTAAAGATATCCTGAGAGACGACTGCTTTACGCCTGAATGAACCTCAAGACCAGTAATGATCATTCAAGGCCCTTCTGTCTGTAAGCTCATTCTGTCGTTCTGTCTGACCAGTCTTGTCCAACTGCCTTCAGATCAATATGACCTCTCAAAATTGCTTTGAGTCCCTGCCCAGAACCTAGTGACAACCATCTGTCAGACAGATATTCTCCCAAACACACAGGAACACACCCTCAAATCTGTCTCAATGGCATTACCAATTGTTGGTTTGCTTGAGTCTTTCTTGAACACTGAATATGCCTGCCTAGTTCTCCGCCAGATAATTTACATTCCAACACACTCAGTAATTTGGTGCAGAATGGTGAGGGCTTAATGATGCTGAAACTCATCACCCTTGTGAAGAAAAGTCGGGAGTGTACAGGGGAGTGCAAGGATGTGCAAGAACCATCAGGCCTGACACTGAAATTCTGCAGGTTCAGGTCTGCCATGTTTAGCCTTTGCTTGCTGAGGTCTGCTGTTGTAAAACATGAATTTCAGACCATTAGAGAAATCTGTGCTAACTATCCCTATCTGTGAGAAGGGCTTCCAACTAGGGCTGTGCGATATAAAAAAAATAAAAAAAAGATTTCTTGATTTCGATTTTAATCACGATTTTGACAAAAACAGACATGCTTTACAGTTTTAATGCATTCTGTGTGAAATAACATATATGTCATTTGAAACATATTTCCAAAGGAAACCAATTAGAGCTTTATAAAGGGGAAATCCCCTTTTTTCGAGAATACTGAAGCAAGAACTTTAAAACGCAGACACAGATGAGCGCGAGAGCGGTCATTGGCTGTGCTGCGGCAACTGCTCGAACCTTTGGTGAGGCAGCTCAGACGCTCGGACCAATCAGGGCATTACGCGTCATGACACGTCAGAGCCCGCCAGAATGGCCGTGGTCCGAGTCCATAAAGGGACCAGGCCTCGCCTAGGTAGCCCAGGTTTAATTGACTGAAGCGATACCCAAACACAGTACGGCGGGTTATGCAATACTTCGTTCCCTCATCTCAGGGAACTGAGGTTACATCAGTAACCAAATAAGTTCCCTTTCGAGAGGTCTCTCGTATTGCGTAAGCGCTTACGCAATGGGAAAACCCCTTTTCTCGAGAATACGGAAAATCGTGCTATGAAGCGATTTTAGAAATCGCGCGTGCTCAAATCGCACAAATTAATCGCGCAGCCCTACTTCCAACACCATATATTTCACTCAAAAATATCTGTAAGGATTTTACTGGCTGGTTTCATGAGGCTATTTATTTGTTTATTTTTAGGTTTAAAAATAAGGTTTATCCTGGGATGCTTTTTTGCATTTTGCTTCTGTTATCAAATGGAATATAAATTTGCTTGTTATGCAAATTATTTTGTCTGTGTGGTTGAAAGCCTTTTGGGTTCATGCCAGTGATGTCATTAATTGAACAGATCATTGATCTCTTTATTCAAAAACTGGTTTATCTGGTCCTTATTATAGATGTTTCTTCTATCAGAAAACTGGTGTGTGTATTTGTCGTTGTGGGGATTCATGCTTACAGAAGTCAACTAAGCATTCTTTTGTTAATTTCTCCTTAATTATATAATTAGAAATGTGTGGTGTTGTGTACTTCAAGCACTAAGAGGCAGATAAAAGCCATTATCAGAAATCAGCCGATTGTTTAAAAACAGCCGTTTGTGTGCTGCTAATCAAAAGAGGGCAGAAAAAAGTGTCTGACTGCAAACTCAAACTGTGTGTGTAGAAAATGTTTCTTGTGTAGAATTTAGGGCTGTCAAAGTTAATGCGATAATGCATTAATCCCTTCAACGCAGTAAAAAAAAACTGGTTCTGTTTGACCCTATGAATCGTACGTAGTACGTTATTCGTGCCTCCCATCAAGTGATCTCAAAAAGCATCGTGCTTTGTTACTTGAGTCATGACTTTCAAATTCTCTCCATTTATCACAAAATTCAAACAATAAATGTCTTATGTGCTGTCTTAAATATGGCGTGACAGATCGCTGTAGCCACCTGAGTTCAAGCGAAACATCTTTTTACATGTCGATATGTAGAAAAAATGAAATAAAAATAATAATCTGTTTAGATCACAAGAATTTTTTTTTAATGATTATTGCAAAGCAAGACCAAAAACAATGCTTTGCCTTTGTCTCAAGTGGCTTTCGTAGTTGCTTTGCCTTCTTGTGTTTGTTGCATGCTGAGAGATAACCTAATATTGTTGTCATTAGTCAAACAAGTTGATAGTCATTCTATGCAAGAATCTGGTTAAACACTTAGCTGGAAGTCACTGGGAGAAGA